>CM075993.1:6373880-6528691 GCA_038087875.1 Malacoraja senta
CATCTGGGAGGAGAACCATCGGCCACCCCCAGCTACATTACAAGGATGTCTGCAAGAGAGATATGAAGGCGCTCGACATGGATGTGGAGTCCTGGGAGAGCCTTGCAGCTGGCTACACGAGGTGGAGAGGTGCCCTGAACCGACATCTCAAAACGGGGGGAAGAGAAACTGTTGAACGCAGCAGCAGACAAGTGGGCGCGCAGAAAGGAGCACGGCAACTTCAACAAACCGGAGACCACACACACACACACACAAATGTGACCTTTGCCACAGAGACTGTCACTCCCGCATTGGTCTCTTCAGCCACAAGGGGCGCTGCTCTAGTCGAGGTTTGGAGCAAGCAGCCAACAACTAGGATGTGTCACCCATGGTCAGTCATCGCTGGTCGGCGCGGACTAGGTGGGCCGAAGGGCCTGTTTCCGCGCTGTATCTTTAAACTAAAAAAAAACTGCCCTAGGGGAACTCAGCGGGTCCGGCAGCGTCAGGCTGGAGTTGAGAGGGATTGTGGAAACTGGGAGTGGGAATGGAGCATCGGGAATCGGATCTGGAAGCTGGTGAGTGGGAAGAGAGTGAGTGAAGCAGGCATGTGTTACTGTAGATGGACACAAAATGCTGGAGTAACTCAGCGGGTCAGGCAGCATCTCTGGAGAGAAGGAATGGGTGACGTTTCAGGTCGAGACCCTTCTTCAGATTAGTCAGGGTTAAGGGAAAGGAGAGATATAGACGGTGATGTGGAGAGATAAAGAACAATGAATTAAAGATATGCAAAAAAAGTAACGATGATAAAGGAAACAGGCCGTTGTTAGCTGTTTGTTGGGTGGAAACGAGAAGCTGGTGCGACTTGGGTGGGGGAGGGATAGAGAGAGAGGGAATGCCGGGGCTACCTGAAGTGAGAGAAATCAATATTCATACCACTGGGCTGTAAGCTGCCCAAGCAAAATATGAGATGCTGTTCCTCCAATTTGCCTTTAGCCTCACTCTGACAATGGAGGAGGCCCAGGACAGAAAGGTCTGTATGGGAATGGGAAGGAGAATTAAAGTGTTTGGCAACTGGGAGATCAGGTAGGTCCAGGCGGACTGAGCGAAGGTGTTCAGCGAAACGATCGCCCGGTCTACGCTTGGTCTCGCCGATGTATACGACTCTACACCTTGAACAACAGGTACAGTAGATGAGGTTGGAGGAGGTGCAAGCGAACCTCTGTCTAACCTGAAAGGACTGTCGGGGTCCCTGGACAGAGTCGAGGGAGGAGGTGTAGGGACAGGTGTTACACGTTTCGCCACCTCCAACGTGACCCCACCACTCGCCACATCTTCCCATCTCCCCCCATATCTGCCTTCTGCAAAGACCGCTCCCTCCGTAACTCCCTTGTCAATTCTTCCCTTCCCTCCCGTACCACCCCCTCCCCGGGTACTTTCCCTCGCAACCGCAAGAGATGCAACACTTGTCCCTTCACCTCCCCCCTCGACTCCATTCAAGGACCTAAGCAGTCGTTCCAGGTGCGACAGAGGTTCACCTGCATCTCCTCCAACCTCATCTATTGCATCCGCTGCTCTAGATGCCAGCTGATCTACATCGGTGAGACCAAGCGGAGGCTTGGCGATCGTTTCGCCGAACACCTCCGGTCGGTGCGCAATAACCAACCTGACCTCAGCACTTCAACTCCCCCTCCCATTCTGTATCTGACCTCTCTGTCCTGGGTCTCCCCCATGGCCACAGCGAGCAACACCGGAAATTGGAGGAAATGCACCTCATATTCCGCTTGGGCAGTCTACATCCTGGGGGCTTGAACATTGAATTCTCCCAATTCTGCTAGCCCTTGCTGTCCCCTCCCTTTCATCAGCCCTCTGGTTGTCTCCTCCCCTCAATAGTTTTTCCTCATCTCAGTCCTAAATGAGCTACCCCTTTTTTTTTTTTAACTGTGACCCCTGGTTCTGGACTCCCCCAACATGGGGAACATTTGTCCTGCATCTACCCTGTCCAATCCCTTAATAATCTTATTTAAATTTTTTTTTTTTTTTTTTAATTTTAAAGAAGATTGGTTAGAGATAAACAGCGGTACTCACACCAACCCTGTCTGCTCACAGAGATTTAGTTTAGTTTAGAGATACAGCGTGGTAAAAGGCCCTTCGGCCCACCGAGTCCGTGCCGACCAGCGATCCCCGCACATTAACACTATCCTACACACACTAGGGACAATTTACATTCATACCGAGCCAATTAACCTACAAACATGTACGCCTTTGGAGTGTGGGAGGAACGTGAAGATCTCAGAAAAAATCCACGCATGTCACAGGGAGAACGTACAGACAGCACCCGTAGTCAGGATCGAACCCGGGTCTCTGGCGCTGTAAGGCAGCAACTCTACCGCTGCGCCACCATGCCACCATATACATTTACAAAATGAATTGTACATTCATCCCCAGGAGCTCAATATTCCTTGCCAGCTTCCCATCTGCCAAATGACCATGTGGTCACCATCGCCATAAAACCATCTCTGGAAATGGGCCCAAATACCAAATCTCAACATAGTCTGTGAACTTCAAAAGTCTCGCAGACTAAAAGCAAAGGTGGCTTTGGATCATGGTGGGCTGAGCCTCGGGGCAAGTGAGTTGAGGGCGTTATAGTGACGCAGCGGTAGAGTCGCTGCCTCACAGCGCCAGAGATTTTAGATGATCAGCCATGATCATATTGAATGGCGGTGCTGGCTCGAAGGGCCGAATGGCCTACTCCTGCACCTATTTTTCTATCTTCTATGTTTCTACATCTTAAGGTTTCTACCTCTGCGGTGGTGCAGCGGTAGAGTTGCTGCCTTGCAGCGCCCGAGACCCAGGTTCGATCCTGACTACGGGTGCTGTCTGTACTGAGTTTGTACGTTCTCCCCGTGACCGTGTGGGCTTTTTCTCCGGGAGCTCAGGTCCCCTCCCACACTCCAAAGACGTGCAGGTTTGTAGGTTAATTGGCTTCTGTAAATTGTCCCCAGAGTGTGGGATAGAACTAGTGTATGGGTGATCGCGGACTCTGTGGGCCGAAGGGCCTGTTTCCACGCTGTTTCTCTAAACTAAACTAATCTTCAGTCAATACTGTGCAGGAAGGAACTGCAGAATCTGGTTTAAACTGAAGATAGACACAAAATGCTGGAGTAACTCAGCGGGACAGGCAGCATCTCTGGAGAGAAGGAATGGGTGACGTTTCGGGTCGGGACCCTTCTTCAGACCAACACTGCTCTCTGTTCCCTGTGCAAGCACTGCCACCCAGTGTTACCACACTGAACTGCAGGTCCTAGCCTGGCCAAGCCTTAGTCCCAGGCTAAGCGATCGTACAAAGCCCAAAGCCTTGTATAATATCCTCTGTTTACTAGTCCAGTGCACACTCGCCTATCTGTGGTTCCCAGTTTAAAAATTAGAAACTTTATTGTAAATGCACCAAGCCGAGTGACGAGACAGACTCAAGGCCATCTTAAATTAGTTTGTTTGCTACTTACCCTTCCTAATTTATTTTATAATTGCAGAGTTTTGTGGACGCAGTCTGAAGTCTGAAGTCTGAATCTGAAGAAGGGTTTCGGCCCGAAACGTTACCTATTTCGTTCGCTCCATAGATGCTGCTGCACCCGCTGAGTTTCTCCAGCATTTTTGTGTACCTTCCATTTCTACTGAATCCATCTACACCTCACGTTGCCTCGGCAAGGCCAGCAGCATAATGAAGGCCAAGTCATACTCAAGGACAGGCCCTTCAGCCCACCTCGTCCGCACCGACCTGCAGTCCCCTCACATTAACACTATCCCACACACACTAGGGGCAATTTACATTGATACCAAGCCAATCAACCTACAAACCTGCACGTCTTTGGAGTGTGGGAGGAAACCGAAGGTCTCGGAGAAAACCCACGCAGGTCACGGGGAGAACGTGCAAACTCCGTACAGGCAGCACCCGCGCTGTAAGGCAGCAACTCTACCGCTGCGCCAGCGTGCCGCCCTTATCATTCATTATGATTCGTAGTAATCTGAAGAGTCTCCAATCCCTGAGATCAGGATATCCAACCGTTACCCCATTTTGTTAGAAATGTATTGATATTGTATCTGCTTGTGGTGGATTTGAAACTCTATTGATCCACACATTGAAAATAAACTAATCAAACAAAGTAACCATTAGCAAATATAATGTCAATACAGTTTTATCAAAATACGATAAGGTTTAGCTATGCTAATTTATATTCTAATATCCCGTTTCTAGTCCATCCTCCGAGTCTAAACAGAATCCAGGAAGAAATCTTTGTCCTTTAACTATGGTGGCGCAACGGTAAAGTTGCTGCCTCACAGCGCCAGAGACCCGGGTTCGATCCCGACTACAGGTGCTGTCCGTACGGAGTTTGTACGTTCTCCCTGTGACCTGCATGGGTTTTTCTCCGGGATCGTCCGTTTCCTCCCACACTCCAGAGACGTACAGGTTTGTAGGTTAATTGGTTTGGTTTAAAGGTAAAAAATTGTCAGGGAAGAAACTGTCCCTGAATCTGGAGGTGTGTGTGTTGGGAGAGGGGAGAAGAGGGGAGTGAGACAGGTCCTTGATGATGCTGCTCGCCTTGCCGAGGCAGCGTGAGGTGTAGATGGAGTCAATGGAAGGGAGGCTGCTTTTGTAAGCTTCGATGAGGTCTACCTTCATTTTTCCACAGTTGTAGGTCTGTCTAAATCCAAAAAAAATTTGAAGTTGCTCAAGAACAAAAACAAATCTGTCCCAGCACAATCCTTGGCCTAAATGGTCCACTGAGCCTTGCTGTTGATCCCAGTGGAGTGGGTCTGCAGTACCACCGTCGGACACTTGGTGGCAGTGCTTGCAAGGGAATGACAGATTCCAATGAATTCCTCCAGCCAACTAAAGTCATGTGTAGGAAGGAACTGCAGGTAGACACAAAAAGGTGGAGTAACTCAGCGGGACAGGCAACATCTCTGGAGAGAAGGAATGGGTGACGTTTCGGGTCTGGACCCTTCTTCAGAATAAAATCTTGTCTGAAGAAGGGTCCCGACCCGAAATATCCCCCATCCATGTCCTCCAGAGATGCTGCCTGACCCGCTGAGTTACTCCAGCACTTTGTGTCTTTAAGGAGAGACATGTTGAGGCAAACCAGATAAAATGTTAATAAGGATTGCGGCATGGTGGCGCAGCGGTAGAGTTGCTGCCTTACAGCGCCAGAGACCCGGGTTCGATCCCGACTACGGGTGCTGTCTGTACGGAGTTTGTACGTTCTCCCCGTGACCTGCGTGGGTTTTCCCCGAGATCTTCGGTTTCCCCCCACACCCCAAAGGCGTGCAGGTTTGAGGCATCAAGCAAGGCTGCGTCCTCGCTCCCACACTCTTTAGGATTTTCTTCGCTCTGCTCCTGAAACATGCCTTCGGCATTGCAGCAGAGGGGATCTACCTGGGTACTAAATCAGATGGCAGCCTCTTCAACCTCACCCGCCTCACAGCAAAGACAAAGGTACGTGAGGCTCTCATCAGAGACATGTTGTTTGCCGATGACGCCGCAGTCGTGTCCGACACCCAGCAGGAACTACAGTCACTGATGGATCGCTTCTATCGGGCATGCAAGGACTTTGGGCTGACCATCAGCCTGAAGAAGACGAACGTCTTGGGGCAGGATACAGAGGTGCCGCCTGTCATCACCATCGACGACTACGAACTCGATGCCGTCCATCAGTTCACGTACCTCGGCTCCACCATCACCGACAACCTCCCCTTGGACACAGAGATTGATAAGAGGATCGTGAAGGCAGCTACAACTCTCGCCCGCCTCACAACTCGAGTGTGGACCAACCCAAAGCTGACGATCAAGACAAAGACAGCAGTCTACAACGCCTGTGTCGACAGCACGCTGCTGTACGGCAGTGAGACATGGACTACATATGCCAGGCAGGAGAGAAGACTCAACACCTTCCACCTGAGAAGCATCCACTGGGCATATCCTGGCAAGACAGAGTGTCCAATGCCGAGATCCTGTCTCGCGCTGGCCTTCCCAGTATGTACTCTCTACTCAGGCAGCGCAGACTGCGGTGGCTGGGCCATGTCCACCGTCTATGGAGAGCTGACATCTGGGAGGAGAACCATCGGCCGCCCCCAGCTACGTTACAAGGATGTCTGCAAGAGAGATATGAAGGCGCTCGACATGGATGTGGAGTCCTGGGAGAGCCTTGCAGCTGGCTACACGAGGTGGAGAGGTACCCTGAACCGACATCTCAAAACGGGGGGAAGAGAAACTGTTGAACGCAGCAGCAGACAAGTGGGCGCGCAGAAAGGAGCACGGCAACTTCAACAAACCGGAGACCACACACACACACACACAAATGTGACCTTTGCCACAGAGACTGTCACTCCCGCATTGGTCTCTTCAGCCACAAGGGGCGCTGCTCTAGTCGAGGTTTGGAGCAAGCAGCCAACAACTAGGATGTGTCACCCATGGTCAGTCATCGCTGGTCGGCGCGGACTAGGTGGGCCGAAGGGCCTG
Source organism: Malacoraja senta (assembly GCA_038087875.1). NCBI lineage: Eukaryota > Metazoa > Chordata > Chondrichthyes > Rajiformes > Rajidae > Malacoraja > Malacoraja senta. Next base: position 6,380,374 of record CM075993.1, read on the forward strand.
TTTCCGCGCTGTATCTTTAAACTAAAAAAAAACTGCCCTAGGGGAACTCAGCGGGTCCGGCAGCGTCAGGCTGGAGTTGAGAGGGATTGTGGAAACTGGGAGTGGGAATGGAGCATCGGGAATCGGATCTGGAAGCTGGTGAGTGGGAAGAGAGTGAGTGAAGCAGGCATGTGTTACTGTAGATGGACACAAAATGCTGGAGTAACTCAGCGGGTCAGGCAGCATCTCTGGAGAGAAGGAATGGGTGACGTTTCAGGTCGAGACCCTTCTTCAGATTAGTCAGGGTTAAGGGAAAGGAGAGATATAGACGGTGATGTGGAGAGATAAAGAACAATGAATTAAAGATATGCAAAAAAAGTAACGATGATAAAGGAAACAGGCCGTTGTTAGCTGTTTGTTGGGTGGAAACGAGAAGCTGGTGCGACTTGGGTGGGGGAGGGATAGAGAGAGAGGGAATGCCGGGGCTACCTGAAGTGAGAGAAATCAATATTCATACCACTGGGCTGTAAGCTGCCCAAGCAAAATATGAGATGCTGTTCCTCCAATTTGCCTTTAGCCTCACTCTGACAATGGAGGAGGCCCAGGACAGAAAGGTCTGTATGGGAATGGGAAGGAGAATTAAAGTGTTTGGCAACTGGGAGATCAGGTAGGTCCAGGCGGACTGAGCGAAGGTGTTCAGCGAAACGATCGCCCGGTCTACGCTTGGTCTCGCCGATGTATACGACTCTACACCTTGAACAACAGGTACAGTAGATGAGGTTGGAGGAGGTGCAAGCGAACCTCTGTCTAACCTGAAAGGACTGTCGGGGTCCCTGGACAGAGTCGAGGGAGGAGGTGTAGGGACAGGTGTTACACGTTTCGCCACCTCCAACGTGACCCCACCACTCGCCACATCTTCCCATCTCCCCCCATATCTGCCTTCTGCAAAGACCGCTCCCTCCGTAACTCCCTTGTCAATTCTTCCCTTCCCTCCCGTACCACCCCCTCCCCGGGTACTTTCCCTCGCAACCGCAAGAGATGCAACACTTGTCCCTTCACCTCCCCCCTCGACTCCATTCAAGGACCTAAGCAGTCGTTCCAGGTGCGACAGAGGTTCACCTGCATCTCCTCCAACCTCATCTATTGCATCCGCTGCTCTAGATGCCAGCTGATCTACATCGGTGAGACCAAGCGGAGGCTTGGCGATCGTTTCGCCGAACACCTCCGGTCGGTGCGCAATAACCAACCTGACCTCAGCACTTCAACTCCCCCTCCCATTCTGTATCTGACCTCTCTGTCCTGGGTCTCCCCCATGGCCACAGCGAGCAACACCGGAAATTGGAGGAAATGCACCTCATATTCCGCTTGGGCAGTCTACATCCTGGGGGCTTGAACATTGAATTCTCCCAATTCTGCTAGCCCTTGCTGTCCCCTCCCTTTCATCAGCCCTCTGGTTGTCTCCTCCCCTCAATAGTTTTTCCTCATCTCAGTCCTAAATGAGCTACCCCTTTTTTTTTTTTAACTGTGACCCCTGGTTCTGGACTCCCCCAACATGGGGAACATTTGTCCTGCATCTACCCTGTCCAATCCCTTAATAATCTTATTTAAATTTTTTTTTTTTTTTTTAAATTTTAAAGAAGATTGGTTAGAGATAAACAGCGGTACTCACACCAACCCTGTCTGCTCACAGAGATTTAGTTTAGTTTAGAGATACAGCGTGGTAAAAGGCCCTTCGGCCCACCGAGTCCGTGCCGACCAGCGATCCCCGCACATTAACACTATCCTACACACACTAGGGACAATTTACATTCATACCGAGCCAATTAACCTACAAACATGTACGCCTTTGGAGTGTGGGAGGAACGTGAAGATCTCAGAAAAAATCCACGCATGTCACAGGGAGAACGTACAGCCAGCACCCGTAGTCAGGATCGAACCCGGGTCTCTGGCGCTGTAAGGCAGCAACTCTACCGCTGCGCCACCATGCCACCATATACATTTACAAAATGAATTGTACATTCATCCCCAGGAGCTCAATATTCCTTGCCAGCTTCCCATCTGCCAAATGACCATGTGGTCACCATCGCCATAAAACCATCTCTGGAAATGGGCCCAAATACCAAATCTCAACATAGTCTGTGAACTTCAAAAGTCTCGCAGACTAAAAGCAAAGGTGGCTTTGGATCATGGTGGGCTGAGCCTCGGGGCAAGTGAGTTGAGGGCGTTATAGTGACGCAGCGGTAGAGTCGCTGCCTCACAGCGCCAGAGATTTTAGATGATCAGCCATGATCATATTGAATGGCGGTGCTGGCTCGAAGGGCCGAATGGCCTACTCCTGCACCTATTTTTCTATCTTCTATGTTTCTACATCTTAAGGTTTCTACCTCTGCGGTGGTGCAGCGGTAGAGTTGCTGCCTTGCAGCGCCCGAGACCCAGGTTCGATCCTGACTACGGGTGCTGTCTGTACTGAGTTTGTACGTTCTCCCCGTGACCGTGTGGGCTTTTTCTCCGGGAGCTCAGGTCCCCTCCCACACTCCAAAGACGTGCAGGTTTGTAGGTTAATTGGCTTCTGTAAATTGTCCCCAGAGTGTGGGATAGAACTAGTGTATGGGTGATCGCGGACTCTGTGGGCCGAAGGGCCTGTTTCCACGCTGTTTCTCTAAACTAAACTAATCTTCAGTCAATACTGTGCAGGAAGGAACTGCAGAATCTGGTTTAAACTGAAGATAGACACAAAATGCTGGAGTAACTCAGCGGGACAGGCAGCATCTCTGGAGAGAAGGAATGGGTGACGTTTCGGGTCGGGACCCTTCTTCAGACCAACACTGCTCTCTGTTCCCTGTGCAAGCACTGCCACCCAGTGTTACCACACTGAACTGCAGGTCCTAGCCTGGCCAAGCCTTAGTCCCAGGCTAAGCGATCGTACAAAGCCCAAAGCCTTGTATAATATCCTCTGTTTACTAGTCCAGTGCACACTCGCCTATCTGTGGTTCCCAGTTTAAAAATTAGAAACTTTATTGTAAATGCACCAAGCCGAATGACGAGACAGACTCAAGGCCATCTTAAATTAGTTTGTTTGCTACTTACCCTTCCTAATTTATTTTATAATTGCAGAGTTTTGTGGACGCAGTCTGAAGTCTGAAGTCTGAATCTGAAGAAGGGTTTCGGCCCGAAACGTTACCTATTTCCTTCGCTCCATAGATGCTGCTGCACCCGCTGAGTTTCTCCAGCATTTTTGTGTACCTTCCATTTCTACTGAATCCATCTACACCTCACGTTGCCTCGGCAAGGCCAGCAGCATAATGAAGGCCAAGTCATACTCAAGGACAGGCCCTTCAGCCCACCTCGTCCGCACCGACCTGCAGTCCCCTCACATTAACACTATCCCACACACACTAGGGGCAATTTACATTGATACCAAGCCAATCAACCTACAAACCTGCACGTCTTTGGAGTGTGGGAGGAAACCGAAGGTCTCGGAGAAAACCCACGCAGGTCACGGGGAGAACGTGCAAACTCCGTACAGGCAGCACCCGCGCTGTAAGGCAGCAACTCTACCGCTGCGCCAGCGTGCCGCCCTTATCATTCATTATGATTCGTAGTAATCTGAAGAGTCTCCAATCCCTGAGATCAGGATATCCAACCGTTACCCCATTTTGTTAGAAATGTATTGATATTGTATCTGCTTGTGGTGGATTTGAAACTCTATTGATCCACACATTGAAAATAAACTAATCAAACAGTAACCATTAGCAAATATAATGTCAATACAGTTTTATCAAAATACGATAAGGTTTAGCTATGCTAATTTATATTCTAATATCCCGTTTCTAGTCCATCCTCCGAGTCTAAACAGAATCCAGGAAGAAATCTTTGTCCTTTAACTATGGTGGCGCAACGGTAAAGTTGCTGCCTCACAGCGCCAGAGACCCGGGTTCGATCCCGACTACAGGTGCTGTCCGTACGGAGTTTGTACGTTCTCCCCGTGACCTGCATGGGTTTTTCTCCGGGATCGTCCGTTTCCTCCCACACTCCAGAGACGTACAGGTTTGTAGGTTAATTGGTTTGGTTTAAAGGTAAAAAATTGTCAGGGAAGAAACTGTCCCTGAATCTGGAGGTGTGTGTGTTGGGAGAGGGGAGAAGAGGGGAGTGAGACAGGTCCTTGATGATGCTGCTCGCCTTGCCGAGGCAGCGTGAGGTGTAGATGGAGTCAATGGAAGGGAGGCTGCTTTTGTAAGCTTCGATGAGGTCTACCTTCATTTTTCCACAGTTGTAGGTCTGTCTAAATCCAAAAAAAATTTGAAGTTGCTCAAGAACAAAAACAAATCTGTCCCAGCACAATCCTTGGCCTAAATGGTCCACTGAGCCTTGCTGTTGATCCCAGTGGAGTGGGTCTGCAGTACCACCGTCGGACACTTGGTGGCAGTGCTTGCAAGGGAATGACAGATTCCAATGAATTCCTCCAGCCAACTAAAGTCATGTGTAGGAAGGAACTGCAGGTAGACACAAAAAGGTGGAGTAACTCAGCGGGACAGGCAACATCTCTGGAGAGAAGGAATGGGTGACGTTTCGGGTCTGGACCCTTCTTCAGAATAAAATCTTGTCTGAAGAAGGGTCCCGACCCGAAATATCCCCCATCCATGTCCTCCAGAGATGCTGCCTGACCCGCTGAGTTACTCCAGCACTTTGTGTCTTTAAGGAGAGACATGTTGAGGCAAACCAGATAAAATGTTAATAAGGATTGCGGCATGGTGGCGCAGCGGTAGAGTTGCTGCCTTACAGCGCCAGAGACCCGGGTTCGATCCCGACTACGGGTGCTGTCTGTACGGAGTTTGTACGTTCTCCCCGTGACCTGCGTGGGTTTTCCCCGAGATCTTCGGTTTCCCCCCACACCCCAAAGGCGTGCAGGTTTGAGGCATCAAGCAAGGCTGCGTCCTCGCTCCCACACTCTTTAGGATTTTCTTCGCTCTGCTCCTGAAACATGCCTTCGGCATTGCAGCAGAGGGGATCTACCTGGGTACTAAATCAGATGGCAGCCTCTTCAACCTCACCCGCCTCACAGCAAAGACAAAGGTACGTGAGGCTCTCATCAGAGACATGTTGTTTGCCGATGACGCCGCAGTCGTGTCCGACACCCAGCAGGAACTACAGTCACTGATGGATCGCTTCTATCGGGCATGCAAGGACTTTGGGCTGACCATCAGCCTGAAGAAGACGAACGTCTTGGGGCAGGATACAGAGGTGCCGCCTGTCATCACCATCGACGACTACGAACTCGATGCCGTCCATCAGTTCACGTACCTCGGCTCCACCATCACCGACAACCTCCCCTTGGACACAGAGATTGATAAGAGGATCGTGAAGGCAGCTACAACTCTCGCCCGCCTCACAACTCGAGTGTGGACCAACCCAAAGCTGACGATCAAGACAAAGACAGCAGTCTACAACGCCTGTGTCGACAGCACGCTGCTGTACGGCAGTGAGACATGGACTACATATGCCAGGCAGGAGAGAAGACTCAACACCTTCCACCTGAGAAGCATCCACTGGGCATATCCTGGCAAGACAGAGTGTCCAATGCCGAGATCCTGTCTCGCGCTGGCCTTCCCAGTATGTACTCTCTACTCAGGCAGCGCAGACTGCGGTGGCTGGGCCATGTCCACCGTCTATGGAGAGCTGACATCTGGGAGGAGAACCATCGGCCGCCCCCAGCTACGTTACAAGGATGTCTGCAAGAGAGATATGAAGGCGCTCGACATGGATGTGGAGTCCTGGGAGAGCCTTGCAGCTGGCTACACGAGGTGGAGAGGTACCCTGAACCGACATCTCAAAACGGGGGGAAGAGAAACTGTTGAACGCAGCAGCAGACAAGTGGGCGCGCAGAAAGGAGCACGGCAACTTCAACAAACCGGAGACCACACACACACACACACAAATGTGACCTTTGCCACAGAGACTGTCACTCCCGCATTGGTCTCTTCAGCCACAAGGGGCGCTGCTCTAGTCGAGGTTTGGAGCAAGCAGCCAACAACTAGGATGTGTCACCCATGGTCAGTCATCGCTGGTCGGCGCGGACTAGGTGGGCCGAAGGGCCTGTTTCCGCGCTGTATCTTTAAACTAAAAAAAAACTGCCCTAGGGGAACTCAGCGGGTCCGGCAGCGTCAGGCTGGAGTTGAGAGGGATTGTGGAAACTGGGAGTGGGAATGGAGCATCGGGAATCGGATCTGGAAGCTGGTGAGTGGGAAGAGAGTGAGTGAAGCAGGCATGTGTTACTGTAGATGGACACAAAATGCTGGAGTAACTCAGCGGGTCAGGCAGCATCTCTGGAGAGAAGGAATGGGTGATGTTTCAGGTCGAGACCCTTCTTCAGACTAGTCAGGGTTAAGGGAAAGGAGAGATATAGACGGTGATGGGGAGATAAAGAACAATGAATTAAAGATATGCAAAAAAGTAACGATGATAATGGAAACAGGCCATTGTTAGCTGTTTGTTGGGTGGAAACGAGAAGCTGGTGCGACTTGGGTGGGGGAGGGATAGAGAGAGAGGGAATGCCGGGGCTACCTGAAGTGAGAGAAATCAATGTTCATACCACTGGGCTGTAAGCTGCACAAGCAAAATATGAGGTGCTGTTCCTCCAATTTGCCTTTAGCCTCACTCTGACAATGGAGGAGGCCCAGGACAGAAAGGTCAGTGTGGGAATGGGAAGGAGAATTAAAGTGTTTGGCAACTGGGAGATCAGGTAGGTCCAGGCGGACTGAGCGAAGGTGTTCAGCGAAACGATCGCCCGGTCTACGCTTGGTCTCGCCGATGTATAGGACTCTTCACCTTGAACAACAGGTACAGTAGATGAGGTTGGAGGAGGTGCAAGCGAACCTCTGTCTAACCTGAAAGGACTGTCGGGGTCCCTGGGCAGAGTCGAGGGAGGAGGTGTAGGGACAGGTGTTACACTTTTCGCCACCTCCAACGTGACCCCACCACTCGCCACATCTTCCCATCTCCCCCCATGTCTGCCTTCTGCAAAGACTGCTCCCTCCGTAACTCCCTTGTCAATTCTTCCCTTCCCTCCCGTACCACCCCCTCCCCGGGTACTTTCCCTTGCAACCGCAAGAGACGCAACACTTGTCCCTTCACCTCCCCCCTCGACTCCATTCAAGGACCTAAGCAGTCGTTCCAGGTGCGACAGAGGTTCACCTGCATCTCCTCCAACCTCATCTATTGCATCCGCTGCTCTAGATGCCAGCTGATCTACATCGGTGAGACCAAGGCGATCGTTTCGCCGAACACCTCCGGTCGGTCCGCAATAACCAACCTGACCTCCCGGTGGCTCAGCACTTCAACTCCCCCTCCCATTCCGTATCTGACCTCTCTGTCCTGGGTCTCCTCCATGGCCACAGCGAGCAACACCGGAAATTGGAGGAAATGCACCTCATATTCCGCTTGGGCAGTCTACATCCTGGGGGCTTGAACATTGAATGCTCCCAATTCTGCTAGCCCTTGCTGTCCCCTCCCCTTCATCAGCCCTCTGGCTGTCTCCTCCCCTCCCCCAGCCCTCGGGCTCCTCCTCCGCCTTTTTTCCTTTTTTCCTTTCTTCTCCCCACCCCCTATCAGTCTGAAGAAGGGTTTCGGCCTGAAACGTTGCCTATTTCCTTCGCTCCATAGATGCTGCTGCACCCGCTGAGTTTCTCCAGCATTTTTGTCTACCTTCAGGTGTTACTGTAGTTCTGTACAAGTGAAAAGCAGCTGCAGTTCCATCCTTCGCCTTCGGGTGTCAGCATTGCTCCACCTTGGACTCTCTCCAGCTCTCGTTCCCAATATGGCAGTGTAGCCTTTCTGTTGCAGAGACACAGAGTCTTACAGCATGGAAACAGGCCCTTCAGCCCAACCTGTCCATGCTGACCAAGATGCCCCGTCTGCCTTAGTCATGTTCATTCCTAGCTGATCTATCTCACCCTCCTAACCCCATTCTCCTGCCTTCTCTCCATAACCCCTGACACCCGCACTAACCAAGAATCTATCTGTCTCTGCCTTAAAAATATCCACTGACTTGGCCCCCACAGCCGTCCGTTGCAAAGAATTCCGCAATTCACCACCCTCTGACTAGAGAAATTCCTGCTCATCTCCTTCCCAAAGGAACGTCCTTTAATTCTGAGGCTGTGACCTCTAGTCCTAGACTCTCCCACCAGTGGAAACATCCTCTCCACATCCACTCTATCCAGGCCTTTCACTATCCTGTGTCAATGAGGCCCCCCCCTCATCCTTCTAAACTCCGGCGAGTACAGGCCCAGTGCCTTCAAATGCTCATCGTAGGTTAACCCACTTATTCCTGGGATCATTCTCGTAAACCTCCTCTGGACCCTCTCCAGGGCCAGCACATCCTTCCTCAGATACAGGGCCCAAAGAGTCCAATACGCCAAAAAGTCCCTCCTGCCCGCGCGCGTTTGGCCCATGTCCTGTCTCGAACTTTCCTATCCACGTACCTGTCCCAATGTTGTTTAAATGCTGTGACAATACCTGCCTCAACTACCTCCTCTAGCTCCACATACCCGCCACCCTCTCTGTGAAAAAGTTGCCCCTCAGGTTCCCATTGAATCTTTACCCTCTCACTTTAAACTCTTGGTTCTTTTTTTCTTGGTTCGCGGTCTCTGGCTAAAAGACTCGGTGCATTCACACTATCTAATTCCCCTCATGATCTTAAACACCTCTATAAACTCCTATAAAGGTGCTGTCCGTACGGAGTTTGCACGTTCTCCCCGTGACCTGCGTGGGTTTTCTCTGAGATCTTCGGTTTCCGCCCACACTCCAAAGACGTTCAGGTATGTAGGTTAATTGGCTTGGTGTGTGTGTAAAATTGTCCCGAGTGTGTGTAGGATAGTGTTAGGGGCCTGTCCCACCTGGGCGTCATTCGCCCGTCACGCAGGTGGCGCACGAAGATGTTGTGAATCCCATAATACTGGGTGCCGTGCGCTGCCTACGTCACCACGCACCATGCGCGCGTCGTGTGTCGTGACGCATAAACGATGTTGCGTAAATGAAGCGCCCTTTAATGTGCGGGGATCGCTGGTCGGTGCGGACTTGGTGGGCCGAAGGGCCTGATTCCGTGCTGTATCTCTAAACTAAACTAAAACTGAACTAGCTTGCCGAACATCTCTCCAGGGATGATATAGTGTGTGTGGCGGAGCCTAATGGCAGCGGCTCAACTGCAGTCCGTTTGTCTTTTTTTAATTTTTGTCTCGTTAAATGTAGTTGTTTGTGGGTTTTTTTATACTGTTTTTAATTGTGTATATGTGGGGGGTGGGGGGGGAGGGGGAAACTTAAAAAAATCTCTTCCCTGTATGGGAGACCCGACATTTTCCCTGTCGGGTCTCCGTTGTCGTTGGGGCCTAGCTCCGTGGAGCTGCCTCCGACCGGGACGACCTGGGGGCTCCAGTCGCGGAGCCTGCGGAGCTGCGGACTTACCATCGTGGGGCTGGCCGTCCTCGGAGCGTGGGGAGCGGTGGTGGCTCGCTGCTGCGGCCCGACTCCGGAGCTCAAGCTGCAGACCGGTGGACAGTGATATCGGGAGCTCGCGGGTCCGGGTGAGAGACCGCTTTACGGAGCTCCCGCAACGCAACTTCTCCCGCCCGTGTCGCGGGGTTGGAACGACCCGGAGCGGGGCCGTAAATCGCCCAGCGCGGCTTTAATGGCCGCGGGACATTCCAGCGGCCGCCGGGGGCTCCAACTTTGTGACTTTTGGGCCCGGAGCGAGGAAGTACACCGCCCGGCGCGGCCTCAACGGCCGTGGGACTTGACATTGCCCGCCTGGGGCTTCAACATCGGGAGAAAAATGGTGCAGGGGAGAGAAAAGACTTTGCCTTCCATCACAGTGAGGAGGAGATTCACTGTGATGGATGTTTTTCTGTAACTTGAATTGTTTGTGTGTCGTGTAGGAATTGTTTTGTTTGTATGGCTGTGGAAACGGAGTTTCGTTTGAGCCTCTTTGAGGTTCAAATAACAAGAATAAAATCTAATCTAATCTAATCTAATCTAATATAGCCGGGATGTTACTTCCAGTAATGTTTGTGCCAGGCCCAGAAATGAACATTGTTGCAATTAAACATCGCTCAGATCCTCACTAATTGCAGCATCTCTCCAATCCCCTGCGATCGCCAGCAAGGAAATGACTGCTGTAAGTATTCCCAGCCAACCTGCCACTGGTTCTTAATTGATTGAAAGAAAGGTTGGAGTCAGGCCCTTCGACCCACCGAGTCCACGATGACCATCGATCACCCGCTCACACCAGTTCTAAGTTATCCCACTTTCTCATCCACTCCCTACACATTAGGGGCCATAGACTGCAGGCCGCATATCTTTGGGAAACCCGCATGGTCACAGGGAGAACGTGCAAACTCCACATAGACTGCACCTGAGGTCGGGATTGAACCTGGGTCTCTGGTGCTGTGAGACAGCGGCTCTACCCTACACCAGAGACCCGGGTTCGTTCCTGACTACGGTCGCCGTCTGTATGGTGTTTGCACGTTCTCCCTGTGACCGCGTGGGTTTTCTCTGGGTGCTCCGGTTTCCTCCCACACTCCAAAGACGCACAGGTTTGTTGGTTAATTGGCTTCGGTAAAGATTGTAAATTGTCCCTGGTGTGTGTAGGATAGTGTTAGTGTGCGGGGATCGCTGGTCGGTGCGGACTCGGTGGGCCGAAGGGCCTGTTTCCACGCTGTATCTCTAAACTAAACCCAACTCAACTCAACTCAACTCAACTCAACTCACTCCAACCCAACTTAACTTAACTTAACTTAACCTAACTTTACCTAACTTAACCTAACTTAACCAAACCAAACCAAACCTAAGTTAACTTAGCTAAACTAAACTAAACTAGACAATGGTGGTGGGGCCCCAGTTTGCTGCTGAGTTATATAATCCAGTTGGGATAAGGTTAAATTGCTTGTGGCTTTTTCCAGATGGAATGAGATATTCTTGGGCGTTTTGCTTTGCCGGCTCAGCCCAATCCTCATGGAGTTGCTGGTTGGGCAGCGATGGATCTGAGCTCAGCGCATGGGAAGGAACTGCAGATGCGTGCGTGGGAAGGAACTGCAGATGCTGGGATTACATCGACGGTAGACACAAAATGCTGGAGTAACTCAGCTGGAGAGGCAGCATCTCTGGAGAGAAGGAATGGGTGACGTTTCGAGTCAAGACCCTCCACAGATGCTGCCTGGTCCCGTTCCAAAACGTCACCCGTCCCTTCTCTCCGGAGATGCTGCCCGTCCCGCTGAGTTACTCCAGCATTTTTTGACCATCTTTGACCTGAGCTCCATGTTCAGCAGGTGGTTTGTGGACAGAGTCGGGCTTGTGGGTGAGGTCCACTCTGCGGACAAGTGTTCTGGCCCGGGGGAGGGTGGGTTGGATCAGATGCACGGGCGGTCACGGTGACGCAGCGGTAGAGTTGCTGCGTTACAGCGAATGCAGCGCCGGAGACCCGGGTCCGATCCCGACTGCGGGTGCTGTCTGTACGGAGTTTGTACGTCCTCCCCGTGACCTGCGTGGGTTTTCTCCAAGATCTTCGGTTTCCTCCCACACTCCAAAGACGTACAGGTTTGTAGGCTAATTGGCTTGGTAAATGTCAAAATTGTCCCTAGTGTGAGGTGGATGGTGTTAATGTGCGGCACGGACCCGGTGGGCCGAAGGGCCGGTTTCCGCTCTGTAACTCTAAACTTAACTAAAAAAGACTTATTGCGATCAGATTTCCTGCAGTGCTGTCAACAAATGGGGACTTGCCAAAGGGTGGGGATGAGGTTAACCTAGACTGGGACAATGAGGGGAGGGTGCGGACTGAAAGAGGCTGTCATTGCCACAGATGTCTCTCCCTGACATCATATCTTTCCTACTCCCTCAGCCACAGGACCACCATTTACTGCCACTCCCTCGATGTCTTTAGCTCTGATGATGTCAATGGGATAAAGTCTGTGGAGATTTTCTAGTTTAGTTGAGAGATACAGCATGGAAACAGGCCCTTCGGCCCACCAAGACCGCGCCGACCAGCGATCCCCGCACACTGACACTATCCCACACACATTAGGAACAATTTACAATTATACCGAGGCCAATCAACCTACAAATCTGTACGCCTTTGGAGTGTGGGAGGAAACGAGAAAACCCACGCAGGTCACGGGGAGAACGTACAAACTCCGTACAGACAGCCCCCGTAGTCAGGATCGAACCCGGGGCTCTGGCGCTGTGAGGCAGCAACTCCACCGTGCCGCCCTGTCATTGGGAAGGAGGTGGCCAACTGCCTAGTTAGAACATACTTTAGTTTAGTAGATTATTGGCAATTGTAGCAAGGTACAATTAAAAACCTTTTGTTGTGTGCTGTCCATTCAGCAAAAAGATTATATATGATTACAATCAAGCTGCCCACAGCGTACAGATACAGGATAAAGGGTTTAATGTTTAGAGCAAGATAAAGTCCAGTAAAGATAGGCCGAGGGTCTCCAATGAGGTAGATGTTAGCTCAGGGACACTCTCCAGTTGGTGGTAGGATGGTTCAGTTGCCAGATAACTGCTGGGAACAACTGTCCCTGAATCTGGAGGTGTGTGTGTTTCCATACTTCTGTACCTCTTGTCTGATGGGAGAGGGGAGAAGAGGGAGTGGCCGAGGGTGAGACTGGTCCGTGATTATGCTGCTGGCCTTGCCGAGGCAGCGTGAGAAAATAGACAATAGGTGCAGGAGTAGGCCATTCGGCCCTTCGAGCCAGCACCGCCATTCAATGTGATCATGGCTAATCATCCCCGATCAGTACCCCGTTCCTGCCTTCTCCCCATATCCCCTGACTCCGCTATCTTTAAGAATCCTATCTTGCTCTGTCTTGAAAGTATCCAGAGAACCTGTGGATGGTATGGTGTAAGGCAAGATAGGGTTAAGGGCTTGATTCCGTGCTCTATGCATCTGTGATCCTTCTACAAGAGTTTACCCATTATTTGTGGAGTTTCCTTAAGATCTTTATATGGTTTCCACTGATTGATTCTGTTGAGTGATGGCTCGTTGTTATTTTCAAGGCTTAATTGATGCATTAAGCCAAGCCAACCATTAATTGTTGAAACCCAAGTGCAGGAGCCATTTATGTTTATCAATAATTGTTGGCATATCATATTATTTTGTCTAGATATATCTTGCAGTATTATTTTGGACACTTGGGGGCAATAGACAATAGACAATAGGTGCAGGAGTAGGCCATTCGGCCCTTCGAGCCAGCACCGCCATTCAATGTGATCATGGCTGATTATCCCAATCAGTACCCCGTTCCTGCCTTCTCCCCATATCCCCTGACTCCGCTATCTTTAAGAGCCTTATATAGTTCTCTCTTGAAATTATCCAGAGAACCGGCCTCCCTCTGAGGCAGAGAATTCCACAGACTCACAATTCTCTGTGAGAAAAAGTGTTTCCTCGTCTCTGTTCTAAATGGCTTACTCCTTATTCTTAAACCGTGGCCCCTGGTTCTGGACTCCCCCAACATCGGGAACATGTTTCCTGCCTCTAGCGTGTCCAAACCCTTAATAATCTTATATGTTTCAATGAGATTCCCTCTCATCCTTCTAAACTCCAGAGTGTACAAGCCCAGCTGCTCCATTCTCTCAGCATATGACTGTCCCGCCATCCCGGGAATTAACCTTGTAAACCTGCGCTGCACTCCCTCAATAGAAAGAATGTCCTTCCTCAAATTAGGGGACCAAAACTGCACACAATACTCCAGGTGTGGTCTCACTAGGGCTCTGTACATCTGCAGAAGGACCTCTTTGCTCCTATACTCAACTCCTCTTGTTATAAAGGCCAACATGTCATTCACTTTCTTCACTGCCTGCTGTACCTGCATGTTTACTTTCATAGACTGATGAACAAGGACCCCTAGATCCCGTTGTACTTCCCCTTTTCCCAACTTGACTTGGGGCGGTCATTAGATGCACTGGGTGGTGTATATATATAAGGGCACAGGGGACAGGAAGTGACAGGCACAGGGAGGGAGAGCGTCCAGTTCTCACCAGACCAGGGACAGAGCAGCCAGCTACAACTTGCATGCAGAATAAGGAAAACCTGGTACGTTCATCTCTTTGTTTGTACAACTACTTCTATAGACGACCAACTAAACTGGAAATAACGACAGGAAGATGTGTTCTATTGGGTCCGTGTAAGATTAGAGAGAGAGATTCCTTTATTTGTCATTCAGACCTTTCGGTCTGAACGAAATTTCGTTGATCACCTCTACTGTACCTGTGCAGTAATGGCAAGTGGAAAAGAGGACACAGGAAAAGTTGGAAATTTTCCATTACACCGTGCACATTGATCCATGCACGAGGGCGGCACGGTGGCACAGCGCTGGCTAAGCGTAATTCTCTTGCGCTAAGCGTAATTCACGTTATCCTGGACCTGTACACTGTGGACGGCGTGATTGCAATCATGTACAGCATAGTATTTCTGCTGACTGGATAGCACGCATGACAAAATAACTTTTCACTGTACCTCGATACACGTGACAATAAACTCAACTAAACTGAACTTTTGTCCGACTCACCCATGCCAAGCAGGGTTTAATATTCACCTAATTTCACTGGTCTTTGTTTGGCTCATGTCCCATCCATGTACCTGTCTAAATGTATTTTAAACATCTGCCTAGCACCTGCCTCTCCAGCTTCCACTGATAGCTTGTTCCAGTTTGCCACCACTGTGTGTGTGTGTGTGTGTGTGTGTGTGTGTGTGTGTGTGTGTGTGTGTGTGTGTGTGTGTGTGTGTGTGTGTGTGTGTGTGTGTGTGTGTGTGTGTGTGTGTGTGTGGTGTGTGTGTGTGTTTTTGTGTGTATGTGTGCATGTGCGTGCATGTGTGCACGAGTGTGCATGCGTGTGTGTGCGTGTGTGCATACATGCGCGAGTGCATGTGTGCATGCATGTGCGTGCGTATATGTATGTGTGCATGCGTGTTTGTGTGCGCGAGTGCATGTGTGTGCGTGTGCATGTGTGCACACGCCTATTTGTGTGCATGTGTATGTGCGAGCATGTACGCGTGTGTGAGAGATGGATTTGAACGAACCTTTCTATCCCAGGGTGTGATGTGTCCAACGTCCCCATGTAGGGGGTGACGTCATGTGAAAATCTCAAGGGAAACTGTCCTTGAGCAGTTCCTCCACTTTAACTGCACAAATGAGCTGGGAAATGACAGGGAATGAGTATAATCGCCGCCAGGAATATTAGCCTTCCGCAGGAGATGAGTTTCTGCAAATACAATGAATGGGAAACACTGAGGATGCAAATTAAAAAATATTTAATCATGAAAAATACAGGAAGTTTTTAAAGAAGTATGAGAGGAATTACTGAGAGTTGTGGATGCAGCCCTGACCAATCTCCCTCCATCTACACCTCGCGCTGCCTCGGCAAGGCCGGCAGCATAATCAAGGACCAGTCTCACCCCGGTCACTCCCTCTTCTCCCATCTCTCCCATCAGACAAGAGGTACAGAAATGTGGAAACACACACACCTCCAGAATCAGGAACAGTTTCTTCCCAGCTGTTATCAGGCAACTGAACCATCCTATCACCAACTGGAGAGCGGTCCTGAGCTACTATCTACCCTATGGCCTGTTGTCCTGGCACCTGTTTTAAGTAGGCTGACAGCGCACGTCTGGCAGTATTGATGGCGCTGTAGCTCAATCCTTCATTATGGTGAAGGCCCCCAGGAACTTTAATAGTAAGATTAAATGAGAACTTACCAGTTTGAAGTTTGATCTTTATTTTATGAGGAGTAACGTTGAGGGATTACGTGAAGAACCCGTCAGGGCGCATGCGCGACAATCTTCAAAGCAGTGGTGTGAAATCACAGATTACGGTAGTCAAATTAACATAGTGTAAGATAAGAGAACTAGAATACCAGCTGACCTTATAATAGAGGTTGGGCGTGGAGGGCACGTAATCCCTCAATGTTACTCCTCATAAAATAAAGATCAAACTTCAAACTGGTAAGTTCTCGTTTAATCTTATTATTTTACTTCGGAGTCACGTGAGTGACTACGTGAAGATTTTGAAGCTCTGTGATTTCATGCCGTGGAAACGAGTCCATGCATCACACACTGCATCAGTTGACTACTGATGAGTGATCATTAATAATGCATTCAGACATGACTTACATATAGACATGTTGATGCTTTTAATGAACAAACAATGATAATAGTAACCTCACTCAACCGAGAGGGAACTATGAAACAGAACTAGCATAGAGTTGGCAAATACCCCCAATCTGGTAATGGGTTGTTATAAATGATTGGAAAGATCGTTAGTTTGACCATCCTGCAGTCGCTAGGATGTGGTCCCGCTAACGTCCATACCCTGCTGCTGTGGTAGTTGCAGCCCTGGTGGAGTGAGACTTGAATATTAGTGTTCACTCCTGTATAAGCCAGCCCCTTTATAACCACCTGGAGATGGTCTGTAGTGATACCTTCTTACGAGGCTAATGTAACTAACAATATTGCTAGTTCAGAGTCTTTAATGCTCTAGTGACCTACATTCTGGTGTAGATGTGTGACTACACACAACCAAAGGTCCATGAGATATATGAACAATCTAGTTAGACCTGATGCCCCTGGTCTATTCTGCTTGACTAAGTCATAAACATAATGTTATTTAGCCCGCAGATATTATCATCGTGTCCAGTCACTGCTAATGCCATGTCTGGACCCGTTGTGCTGAACTCAGTGCCATGGGCATAACCACTTGTAGGCGAGTTTGACCAAGGACAGGGATGTAGCTGGAGCCCACCGACGAACAATGTGGCACAATGTTAACATCCTATATCTCTGCGTACCCAGGCCTGGGAGGTTTAGAGTTGAAGATACCCTTCATTACCTGAATCCCAGAGGGTGAGACCCAACAGAGTGGATTCTGTTCCCCGCAGCCAGCATGATGAGAAGGCACTTTAGGCACAGTAAATAGCACTTTAACTTGATAATTGTCAACCCTTCAAGCCGTCAGTCATCCGTGCCGAGCTGAATGTAACATAACATAAAACAAATACCTCCCATCTCCTTATGAGGAGATACTGCTGTTTGGTGCTATCCCTGCATCTGCAGTGAGCACGTCCAAGGTATGGTTTGACAACCTGAGCCGCAGGAATGGCCTTCGCAGAGTCTGTAATCAAAGCATAGGTTATATCCTGCAAAGGATGGTTCCCCGAGTCACGGTAAAACCAGCAAATTTTATGTCCAGAATTAACCACATAAGGCTCTGTCATCATTCCCCACATCAGTGGGAACCATGGCTGTGGAAGCCAGGCAGGCACTATGAAAATACCTGAAGCGGGAGCTTGCTGAATTTGCAAGACCCGTCTGATGAGGCAAAATGGAGGAAGACATTCCTCCCCAGTGTAGCGAGAATACATCCATCGCCATTGATATGCCACATATATTACAACTGGTGATTGAGCCTGGATGCAGATATTTCGATCTTCAGCGTTTCATCGAGCCACAATATCATTAAACACTTAGCGATCCAACATCAATTTTGTATTGACAATTGATGATATACCAGTGCTAGATGAGGTTAGGTAAATTATCACCGGATACTTTGACTGATTATACCCATGTGATCAACATATACCTCCACCAAACTGAATCAACTTGGACTTAAGCATGCACCCCTTAATCCACAGAATGCACCTGTTGTCTGTAAGTAGTTGATACCATATAACTGAACATTTGGTAACTCATGCAAATCCCATCCGTCTCCGTAATTTAGAGCTGATATTAGTAATTTTCCATCTTTGAGCAATAGCATCAGTTTGTAATTAACTGAAGATAATTGATGAAAAGTTAATGGAGCAATGCTGAATATTATTCGTCCATCATGGTGACTTTGATAGTTTCAGCCGGGAATAGGAAAGGTCTGGTAACTATGGTACTTGAGAATTGATTCCAATCTCTTGCCTCAGGGCGGAGTCCCAGACAATTTCAGTTGGTATCAACGTAAATTTAACTTAAATTTAACTGGATGGATGAGAACTCAATTCCAGCTAAATTTTGAAATACCTCTGGTGCCTTGTGAATGGAAACTGATCCCATGGTAGATAACAGTCACGAAGTTCCCTATTCAGAAATGTCTATACTGCACAAGCGAGTTGTACCTGTTAACAATGAACAGGCCTCATAGCCACAATTGCGATTCTGCCTAAAAAGGCAATGCCAACCATGTTTTCGAGAACTCTGGTGCTTGAATGCTGTGCAGTATAAACTAATCTGATCTGTAGAAACCCAAGTGTAAATATTACCAACTAGTATCCGTAATCGGAAGCTTCTCCTTCATACTCCAAATGGGAGGACTTATGCAACCTGAACCAGGAGCTGCCTCAACCAGCTTCATCCTTCTTAATCAGCTTCATCCTTCATACATCAGAATGTTAGGACTTATGCAATCTCCAAAGACGTACATGTTTGTAGGCTAATTGGCTTGGTAAATGTCAAAATTGTCCCTAGTGTGAGGTGGATGGTGTTAATGTGCGGCGCGGACCCGGTGGGCCGAAGGGCCGGTTTCCGCTCTGTAACTCTAAACTTAACTAAAAGAGACTTATTGCGATCAGATTTCCTGCAGTGCTGTCAACAAATGGGGACTTGCCAAAGGGTGGGGATGAGGTTAACCTAGACTGGGACAATGAGGGGAGGGTGCGGACTGAAAGAGGCTGTCATTGCCACAGATGTCTCTCCCTGACATCATATCTTTCCTACTCCCTCAGCCACAGGACCACCATTTACTGCCACTCCCTCGATGTCTTTAGCTCTGATGATGTCAATGGGATATAAATTGTGGAGATTTTCTAGTTTAGTTGAGAGATACAGCGTGGAATTAGGCCCTTCGGCCCACCGAGACCGCGCCGACCAGCGATCCCCGCACACTGACACTATCCCACACACATTAGGAACAATTTACAATTATACCGAGGCCAATCAACCTACAAATCTGTACGCCTTTGGAGTGTGGGAGGACACTGGAGAAAACCCACGCAGGTCACGGGGAGAACGTACAAACTCCGTACAGACAGCACCCATAGTCAGGATCGAACCCGGGGCTCTGGCGCTGTGAGGCAGCAACTCCACCGCGCCGCCCTGTCATTGGGAAGGAGGTGGCCAACTGCCTAGTTAGAACATACTTTAGTTTAGTAGATTATTGGCAAGTGTAGCAAGGTACAATTAAAAACCTTTTGTTGCGTGCTGTCCATTCAGCAAAAAGATTATATATGATTACAATCAAGCTGCCCACAGTGTACAGATACAGGATAAAGGGTTTAATGTTTAGAGCAAGATAAAGTCCAGTAAAGATAGGCCGAGGGTCTCCAATGAGGTAGATGTTAGCTCAGGGACACTCTCCAGTTGGTGGTAGGATGGTTCAGTTGCCAGATAACTGCTGGGAACAACTGTCCCTGAATCTGGAGGTGTGTGTGTTTCCATACTTCTGTACCTCTTGTCTGATGGGAGAGGGGAGGAGAGGGAGTGGCCGAGGGTGAGACTGGTCCGTGATTATGCTGCTGGCCTTGCTGAGGCAGCGTGAGACAATAGACAATAAGTGCAGTAGGCCATTCGGCCCTTCGAGCCAGCACTGCCATTCAATGTGATCATGGCTGATCATCCCCAATCAGTACCCCGTTCCTGCCTTCTCCCCATATCCCCTGACTCCGCTATCTTTAAGAGCCCTATCTAGCTCTCTCTTGAAAGTATCCAGAGAAGGACCCCGACACAGAATTGATTTCTCTAGGTACGTCAGAAGCCTGTTCTGAGCTAACATTATTTCAAAGACGTTTCCTTAATTATGGCCTGATAACGGCAAAAAAACAAATACTTAAATTTTGGAAACACACATTAGTTCCTACAGTGAAGATGTGGATTTCAAACATGTTCAAGACACTACATCTGCAAAATATTAGGCTTGTCTTGGCAGAAAAAACAGATCAATTTTTCAAGACATGGACACCCTTCACCGAATTCTTACTAGGATAGTATGGTGCAACACAACTTTGGATTTAAATCCAACTATGGGTTGGGTGAGGTGGGCGGGGGGCGAGGGGCGAGGGGCGAGGGGCAGGTATATCTCCACTTTCTTTTCTTTTTTTTTCCTTTTCTTTTCTATTCCTCTCTTATATCTTATATTCACTCTTTGGCCACTCTACTTTGGTAGTCCAGGGGTTCTATTTTTTCACTTTTCACTTTTTCCCTCTCTTGTTCTTTCTCTCTTCTTTTCCCTCATTTTCAGGTTAAAAAGGTTAAAAATGAAGCTGTACAATAATTGTATAATTTTACATGCCGAATGTTTTATTCTTGTACAATTGCTTCTAATAAAAATAATTTAAAAAAAGAAAAGAAAGTATCCAGAGAACCGGTGGATGGCGTGGTGTAAGGCACGATAGTGTAAAGGGCTTGATTCCGTGCTCTATGTATCTGTGATCCTTCTACAAGAGTTTACCCATTGTTTGTTGAGTTTCCTTAAGATGTTTACATGGTTTCTGCTGATTGATTCTGTTGAGTGATGGCTCGGTGCTATTTTCAAGGCTTAATTGATGCATTAAGCCAAGCCAACCATTAATTGTTGAAACCCAAGTGTAGGAGCCATTTATGTTTATCGTTGGCATATGATACTATTTTGTCTAGATATATCTTGCAGTATTATTTTGGACACTTGGGGGCAATAGACAATAGACAATAGGTGCAGGAGTAGGCCATTCAACCCTTTGAGCCAGCACCGCCATTCAATGTGATCATGGCTGATCATCCTCAATCAGTACCCCGTTCCTGCCTTCTCCCCATATCCACTGACTCCGCTATCTTCAAGATCTCTATCTAACTCACTCTTGAAAGTATCCAGAGAACCAGCCTCCACCGCCTCTGAGGCAGAGAATTCCACAGACTCACAACTCTCTGTGAGAAAAGGTGTTTCCTCGTCTCCGTTCTAAATGGCTTACCCCTTGTTCTTAAACTGTGGCCCCCGGTTCTGGACTCCCACAACATCGGGAACATGTTTCCTGCCTCTAGCGTGTCCAAACCATTAACAATCTTATATGTTTCATTAAGGTGACCTCTCATCCTTCTAAACTCCAGAGTGTCCAAGCCCAGCTGCTCCATTCTCTCAGCACATGACAGTCCCGCCATCCCGGGAATTAACCTTGTAAACCTGCGCTGCACTCCCTCAATAGAAAGAATGTCCTTCCTCAAATTAGGGGACCAAAACTGCACACAATACTCCAGGTGTGGTCTCACTAGGGCTCTGTACATCTGCAGAAGGACCTCTTTGCTCCTATACTCAACTCCTCTTGTTATAAAGGCCAACATGCCATTCACTTTCTTCACTGCCTGCTGTACCTGCATGCTTACTTTCATAGACTGATGAACAAGGACCCCCAGATCCCGTTGTACTTCCCCTTTTCCCAACTTGACTTGGGGCGGTCATTAGGGGCACAGGTTGGTGTATATATATAAGGACATAGGGGACAGGAAGTGACAGGCACAGGGAGGAAGAGCATCCAGTTCTCATCAGACCAGGGACAGAGCAGCCAGCTACAACTTGCATGCAGAATGAGGAAAACCTGGTACGTTCATCTCTTTGTTTGTACAACTACTTCTATAGACAAGCAACTAAACTGGAAATAACGACAGGAAGATGTGTTCTATTGGGTCCGTGTAAGATCACCTCTACTGTACCTGTGTAGTAATGGCAAGTGGAAAAGAGGACACAGGAAAAGTTGAACATTTGCCATTACACCGTGCACATTGATCCATGCACGAGGGCGGCACGGTGGCACAGCGCTGGCACCAACTAGAGAGCGGCCCTGACCCTCCCATCTACCACATTTTGTGTCTATCTTCGATTTAAACCAGCATCTGCAGTTCTTCCCTCCCATTCACCTCACTGGAGACCCTTGGAGTATCTTTAATCAGACTTTACTGGACTTTCTCTTGCGCTAAGCGTAATTCACCTTATCCTGGACCTGTACACTGTGGACGGCTTGATTGCAATCATGTACGGCATAGTATTTCTGCTGACTGGATAGCACGCTTGACAAAATAACTTTTCACTGTACCTCGATACACGTGACAATAAACTCAACTAAACTGAACTTTTGTCCGACTCACCCATGCCAAGCAGGGTTTAATATTCAGCTAATTTCACTGGCCTTTGTTTGGCTCATGTCCCATCCATGTACCTGTCTAAATGTATTTTAAACATCTGCCTAGCACCTGCCTCTCCAGCTTCCACTGATAGCTTGTTCCAGTTTGCCACCACTGTGTGTGTGTGTGTGTGTGTGTGTGTGTGTGTGTGTGTGTGTGTGTGTGTGTGTGTGTGTGTGTGTGTGTGTGTGTGTGTGTGTGTGTGTGTGTGTGTGTGTATGTGTGCGTGTGCGTGCATGTGTGCACGAGTGTGTGCATGCGTGTGTGTGCGTGTGTGCATTCATGCGCGAGTGCATGTGTGCATGCATGTGCGTGCGTATATGTGTGTGTGCATGCGTGTGTGTGTGCGCGAGTGCATGTGTGTGCGTGTGCATGTGTGCACACGCCTATTTGTGTGCATGTGTATGTGTGAGCATGTACGCGTGTGTGAGAGATGGATTTGAACGAACCTTTCTATCCCAGGGTGTGATGTGTCCAACGTCCCCATGTAGGGGGTGACGTCATGTGAAAATCTCAAGGGAAACTGTCCTTGAGCAGTTCCTCCACTTTAACTGCACAAATGAGCTGGGAAATGACAGGGAATGAGTATAATCGCCGCCAGGAATATTAGCCTTCCGCAGGAGATGAGTTTCTGCAAATACAATGAATGGGAAACACTGAGGATGCAAATTAAAAATGTTTAGTCATGAAAAATACAGGAAGTTTTTAAAGAAGTATGAGAGGAATTACTGAAGTTGTGGACGCAGCCCTGACCAATCTCCCTCCATCTACACCTCGCGCTGCCTCGGCAAGGCCGGCAGCATAATCAAGGACCAGTCTCACCCCGGTCATTCCCTCTTCTCCCCTCTCTCCCATCAGACAAGAGGTACAGAAATGTGTAAACACACACAACTGAACCATCCTATCACCAACTGGAGAGCGATCCTGAGCTACTATCTACCTCATTGGGGACACTCGGGCTATCTTTAATCGGACGTTGCTGGACATTACCTTGCACTAAAGGTTATTCCCTTTATCATGTATCTGTGCATGATCGATTGTCATCATGTATTGTCTTTCCGCTGGCTGCTTAGCACGCAACAAAAGCTTTTCACTGTATCTCGGTACACGTGACAATAAACTAAACTAAACTGAACTGAATTAAACTAATGAGGAGCAAGTGCCCAAGTGGAATTATGTCAAGAGTCAAGGGCCTGTCCCACTTTCCCGAGTTATTCACGAATTCTCCCGAGTTTTCAAACTCGCAGAATGTTCGTAAGGAGGCCGTAGGAGTCCGTGTATATATCGTAGCGGCTCGTTATGCGAGCCGTAGGTACTCGGGACATCAGGTAAGTCGTGACTTTTTTCCAGCCTGATGAAAAATGTCCACGAGTAAAAAAAATAGCCCTGAGTACCTCCGGCTGGCACAACGAGCCGCTACGATATATCCACGGACTCCTACGGCCTCCTTACGAACATTCTGCGAGTTTGAAAACTCGGGAGAATTCGTGAATAACTCGGGAAAGTGGGACAGGCCCTTAAAGGGGAGGCAAGAGTGACCATCAGGACCACTGGAAAATGATGCTGGAGAAGTAGTAATGGGGTACAAAGAATAAGCGGACGGACTGAATACATTTTTGCATCATTCATCACGGTGGAAGGTACCAGAAACATGCACGAAATTTAAGAGAGTCGAGGGGGACAAAAGTGAGTGCAGTCGCTATTAATTAGGATATTAATGAGGCGGTCACGGTGGCGCTGCGGTAGAGTTCCTGCCTTACAGCGCTTGCAGCGCCAGAGACCCGGGTTCGATCCCGACCACGGGTGCTGTCTGTACGGAGTTTGTACGTTCTCCCCGTGACCTGCGTGGGTTTTCTCCGACATCTTCGGTTTCATCCCACACTCCAAAGCCGTACAGGTGTGTAGGTTAAACTCAGCGGGTGAGGCAGCATCTATGGAGCGAAGGAAATAGGCAACGTTTCGCTGCCTCACCCGCTGAGTTTCTCCAGCAGTTTTGTCTACCTTCGATTTTCCAGCATCTGTAGTTCCTTCTTAAACAGGTATGTAGGTTAATTGGCTTGGCGCATGTATAAAGATTGTCCCCAATGTGTGTAGGATATGTGCGGGGATCGCTGGTCGGTGCGGACTTGGTGGGCCGAAGGGCCTGTTACTGCGTTGTGTCCCTCAGCTAAACTAAGAAGGTGCTTGGGAAACTGGAAGGTCTGAAAGTGGGCCTGATGGACTACACCTCAGGCATCTGAAAGAGAGAGCTGTAGAGATTGTGGAGGCATTAGTAGTGATCTTTCAAGAATCACCAGGTGCAGGAATAGGTCCAGAGGTCTGAAAAATCATTAATATAACTCCACTCCGCTGAAATATGAGATGCTGTTCCTCCAATTAGTGTTGGGCCTCACTCTGACAGTGAAGGAGGCCCAGGACAGAAAGTTCAATGTGGGGGAAGGAACTACAGATGCTGTTGAGAAGCATCCGCTGATAGACACACAATGCTGGAGTATCTCAGCGGGACAGGCAGCATCTCTGGGGAGAAGGAATGGGTGGTGTTTCGGGTCGAGACCCTTCTTCGGACGAAGGGCGTGTGAGGTATCACGGGACATAGGTCGGGAGAGAGTGGACCAGGACAGAGTCGAGGTACGTGGAAATAATTTCTATGGGACAGGAGCAGGCAGAAACAATGGGTCTGCCGGGGCTGTTGTGTTTATGGATTTTGGGGAGAAGGTAAAACTGAAAGTTACTGTGTGGGGCTGAGATACTATGGGGTTGGAGGCTGTGGGGGGCAGATAGTGTGGGAATGGGAGGGGGATTTAAAGTGTAATGTTATACATGGTTTGGTAGGTGAGTGGGCCTCTGTAAAATTCTCGCTAGTGTGCAGATGAGTTGTAAAGGGCCTGGCTCACATGGGCGTCATTTGCGCGTCACGCAGGTGGCGCGCGAAGATTTTGTGAATCCCAAAATCCTGGGGCACCGCGCGTCACAGCCTACGCCACCACGTCTCACCACGCGCCATGCGCGCGTACTGCATGCCATGCGCGTGTCACGTGGGCGTCATGGCACGCGCGTGACGCGTAAATGATGTCGCGTAAATGACGCTAAGCACACAGCCAAGACAACGCAGGAGTGGCTTTGTGACAAGTTTGAATGTCCTTGAGTGGCCCAGCCAGAGCCCGGACTTGAACCCGATCGAACATCTCTGGAGGGACCTGAAAATAGCTGTGCATCGACGCTCCCCATCCAACCTGACAGAGCTTGAGAGGATCTGCAGAGAAGAATGGGAGAAATTACCCAAATACAGGTGTGCCAAGCTTGTAGCGTCATACCCAAGAAGACTTGAGGCTGTAATCGCTGCCAAAGGTGCCTCAACAAAGTACTGAGTAAAGGGTCTGAATACTTATGTAAATGTGATATTTCAGTTATTTATTTTTAATTACTTTGCAAAAATTTCTAAACACCTGTTTTTGCTTTTTTTATTATGTATTGTGTGTAGATTGATGATAAAAAAAAAAGAATTTAATCCATTTTAGAATAAGGTTGTAACGTATCTAGATGTGGAAAAAGTGAAGGGGTCTGAATACTTTCTGAATGCACTGTACAATGCAAATATTCCCATTCTTTTTAGAAACTGTGGCGCAGCGGTAGAGTTGCTGCCTTCCAGCGCCAGAGACCCGGGTTCGATCCCGACCAAGGGTGCTGTCTGTATGGAATACGTTGGTTTTCTCCGAGATCTTTGCTTCCCTCCCACACTCCAAAGACGTGCAGGTTTGTAGGTTAATTGACTTTGTAATAAATGTAAATTGTCCCCAGTGTGTGTCCCCAGTGCTATTGTATGGGATGCCATTGCTGGCTGGCGTGGACTTGGTGGGCCGAAGGGCCTGTTTCCTGCGCTGCACTGTCCTTTCGAAGATAGACACAAAATGCTGGAGTAACTCAGCGGGACAGACAGCACCTCTGGAGAGAAGGAATGGGTGGCGTTTCGGGTCGACTTTGGGATGTGGGAGGAAACCGGAGGAAGCACACACAATCGCAAGGAGAACGTGCAAACTCCACGCAGACAGCACCTGAGGGCAGGATCGAACCCGGGTCTCTGGCACTGTGAGGCCCAGCTGCACCACTGTGCTGCCACTAACACTTTGTTCTGAGCCAGGCCAGACCAGGCCGAGGCAGAGTTAGATTGTGGAATGAACTACTGTACCCATGGCTTTAACTTCACTTTTTCTGCAATCTCACTTCCTGTTCAAAGAACCGCAGCCAGTGCCACAGGTTCCTTTTCAAATTTACCTTTTCACAGACAAAGGACCCACCAGTCTCGTATAGGAACCTTGTTCTATATTAGTAACTAACAGAGGGAACAACCGAGATACACTTCTACTTTAATCTAAGATAACAACGTCTACTTCTGTCATACATGGTGCTGGCATGAAGGGCCGAATGGCCTACTCCTGGCTGTACCTATTGTCTATTGTCACTCATGTAATATTTGCACTTTTTCAGTCCTCTGGAAGTTCCATCAAAGCCCAGAAGAAATCGCAGCGTGCGGACGCAGCCCTGACCATCACACAAACCAACCTCCCTTCCATTGACTCCATCTACACCTCACGCTGCCTCGGCAAGGGCCAGCAGCGTAACCAAGGACCAGTCTCACCCCTGGCCACTCCCTCTTCTCCCCTCTCCCATCAGGCAACAGGTACAGAAGTGTGGATGCGCACACCTCCAGAGTCAGGGACAGTTTTGTCCCAGTTGTTATCAGGCAACTGAATGGTCCTTTTGCCATCTGGAGTGCAGTCATGACCTCCCATCGACCTTATTGGAGAACTTTGAACTATTGTTAATTGAACTTTAGCAATGTTAAATCTTACACTAAATGCTGTCCCCTTCACCCTTTAACGTGTACCGTGGACGGCGTGATTATATTCGTGTACAGATGATCCACGATTTACGATGCTTCGACTTTACGATATCCCGACTTTATGATCTCACTTCCGGTCACGTGATCACATTGTATTAAACATTGTATTCGCACTAAAAGCCCTGTCTCACTGTGCGAGTTGACCCACGAGTGACCCCGAGTGAAAGACTCGTGGTTGTGTACGAGACTCCAAGTTTATGATCCAGAGTTTAACCGAGTTCCCACGGGTATGTCTAAGTTTCCCGTTTACTTCTCATTTCTGCGACATTCCAAGTTCGTCTCCCGAGTGTACCAAGTTCCTCTCCCGTTAATCTTGAGGCAACAATGTATATCGACGTGTTGAAAAATCATCACATGTTAAAAAAATGATGTCATGATTTTTTTTTACATACTATAAAAAGCCTGCCTTGTTTAAATTGGCTCATTTGGAAATAAATGTCTGCAAGAAGGCTATTGGAGTCCAGGATGGTGATGTTTTTTGTTCGAGTGCTGTATGCAACAGCCCTTTATGTGATGCAAGGACGCTTGTGTAATGAAGGCAGAAGAGCGAGAGTAAAGAGGAAAATTAAGAAGAGGTCTCAGTGGGTGAAGCCCCTGTTTCAAAGGAGATCTCTCTTGGACAGTATGAAAAGCTGCTTAATGTGCTGTGCGAAGAGGATAAATCTGCATTTAAAAATTTCATCAGAATTTCACCTGAGCTCTTTAATGAGCTGAAGAATTACAAGGTGGATGTGAAATCTCACCTACCTGTTTCAGTGACAGGCACCCGCAGCCAGTGAATGAAGACACCCCCATCTGTCTCCCCCTCCTCTCCCTCCACTCTCCACCCTCTCTCCTCCACCCCCCCCCCCCCATTTGGAAATGTCATCCCATCACCCATTCCTTCTCTCCAGAGATGCTGCCTGCCCGCTGAGTTAAAGAGTTCCCACTTGCAGCTGCATAACAGGCCAGTAAACACAATACTCATAGATAATATACTAAACAAAGAAAATATATATTAAAAAATCCAGTATAATTGCAAAAATCCCAAAGTCCTTAGTGCAACCAAGGCAGTTTGTAGTTCATAGTTTAGTTAGCATTTGTAGCATTCAAGGTTGTTGGTTGTTGGGAAGAAGTTGTTCTTGAACCTGGAGGTCATGGTTTTCAGATTCTTATACCTTCTGCTCAGCAGGAATGAAATGAGAGCATGGCCAGGGTAGTGTGGGTCCATGACAATGCTGGCTGCCTTTTTGAGGCAGCACCTCCTATAGAACCCTTTGATTCAGTAAAGTTCAGTAAAGAGATCGGGAATCTGGCATCATGGCTTGAGAATAAAACCCAGCCTTTAACATCCGCATAATGAAAGAGTTGGTGTTGTCCTACGGAACAGGGGTGCAGGAGAGGTGAACACAACCCTGTCTTCTTCAACAGCACTGGTAGAGATGGCTTCTGGACGTGACTGGCAAACCTCAGATTAGGCTGCCATGAAGTGTCATAAAATGTTCTCACGCTGTTCCTCAATACTGGTTTGTCTTAAGGTTGTGAGCTCAGTCCCAAATACACAAAATCAATATATAAACTTCAAGCAATTTTTTCTTTTCAGCCCACTCTGTCACCTTATCAATAACTTGCTTAACTTTGTTAAGCAGAATTTGTCTTTAAAAAGTCTATGTTGGTGTTCCTTAACTGATCCATACTTATCCAAGTAACTGATATTTCTGTCCCTGATTATTGTTTCTAAAAAGAGTTCCCACGGTAGACTCACGAGTCACAAAGTTAAACGCACGGGCCACTACGTTCTTACAACGAGTTTAAATGTTTCAAATTTTAACCTCAAGAGTACATTTTACTCGTGGAAAAGTTTAAACATGTTTGAACTTTTTCAAGAGTTAACAAGTTTCACGGGTACCTACCGTTAGCGCCAAGAGTCGCTAAGTTGCGTCCACGAGCTCCGACGTTCCCGCTACGTTAATTGTACGTGATTACCACGAGTTAAATTTGTTTTAAACTCGGGGTCACTCGTGGGTCAACTCACACAGTGAGACAGGGGTTTAACCAACCTGATCTCCCGGTGGCTCAGCACTTCAACTCCCCCTCCCATTCCGAAGCCGACCTTTCTGTCCTGGGCCTCCTCCAGGGGCCAGAGTGAGTCCCACCGCAAATTGGAAGAGCAGCACCTCATATTTCGCTGGGCAGTTTACACCCCAACATTGACTTCTCCAATTTCAGATAGTCCTTGCTTTCTCCCTCCTTCCCCTCCCCTTCCCAGCTCTCCCACAGCCCAGTGTCTCCGCCTCTTCCTTTCTTCTTCCCGCCCTGCCCCCCCACCCCCACATCACTGAAGAAGGGTCTCGACCTGAAACGTCACCTATTCCTTCGCTCCATAGATGCTGCCTCACCCGCTGAGTTTCTCCAGCATTTTTGTCTACATTGTATTAAATGCGTTTTCGACTTACGACATTTTTGATTTACGATGGGTTTATCGGAACGTAACCCCATCGTAGGTCAAGGAGCAGATATCATCCAGTCTTTTATCTGACTGGATAGTACGCAGGCAAAAGCTTTTCACTGCACCTTGGTAAACGAAACTAAACAAAACTAATTACAACCAACATATCCACTATCTCTGCAGCCACTTCCTTTACATCCCTGGGATGAAGGTCAAGATGCCCTCGAGATGTGAACCTTGTGTCCCATGAGTTTACCTGGCAGGTGAACCACCTGGATAGAGTGGATGTAGAGAGGATGTTTCCACTAGTGGGAGAGTCTAGGACCAGAGGTCATAGCCTCAGAATAAAGGGACATGCTTTTAGAGAGGGGATGAGGAGCAATTTCTTTAGTCAGAGCGTGGTGAATCTGTGGAATTCATTGCTACAGATGGCTGTGGAGGCCACGTCACTTGGGTATTTTTAAGGCGGAGATTGATAGGTTTTTGATTAGTGCAGGTATCAGGAGTTATGGGGAGAAGGCAGGAGAATGGAGTTAGGAAGGAGAGATAGATCAGCCATGATTGAATGGTGGAGTAGACTTGATGGGCCGAATGGCCTCATTCTGCGCCTACGATTCATGAACATGAACTTATTTGATAGCTTACATTTAATATCTGTATTTATAATTTGTAATTTTTAGTCATCCTTTGCTGGTTTCTGAAACTCTTCAAAACTTCAGGCCGACCACTAAGTTCTTCTAGTAGAGAGTCAAGACTGTTTTATTGTTATATGTTCCCAGATAGGACAATGACATTCTTACTTGCTTCAAATAGTAGATATGTTGGTTGTAATCTGACAAAGAAATCGAAGGTAGACACAAAATGCTGGAGTAACTCAGCGGGTGAGGCAGCATCTCTGGAGAGAAGGAATGGGCGACGTGGTCTCGACCCGAAACCCTTGGTCTCGACCCGAAACGTCGCCCATTCCTTCTCCAAGGGTCTCGACCCAAAACGTCGCCCATTCCTCGACCCAAAACGTCGCCTGAGCCGCCAGCCCAAGAATCCATTCGGCCCGCAATGTCCATAGTACCCCTCTGGAAACCAGTCCCTTCAGCCCACAACACCCATACTAGCGCTCCAGAAAGCCCCCCCCCCCCCCCACTGGCCACCAATATTGGAATTGGTGGAGAGGTGGAATATTGCATTGGGTGACCAGCCCTCCGGTGTGATGAAGGGACCCAATGGATCCCACTTAGTCTAGTAATATGCTAAAGGACCTGTCCCGCTTGGCGATTTTTTCAGCGACATATCAGGGTCGGCAAAAGATTTTGAATATTTCAAAATCCAGCGGCGACAAAAAAAATGTTGCGACTCTTGAAGAAACACCGCGCGGCAATACGTCATCGCGCCGCGTCACACCGTGAATTTTTCGGTGACCTGATACGTCAGTCAATGATGCCGGCAGTCGCCGAAAAAAATCGCAAGTGGGGCAGGCCCTTAACAGTAACTAACTTAAGCATAAATGGCTCCTACACACCAGCCCCTAATTGTTCTACGTATATGACGCAGTAATTACCAATAGACATTAAAAGGAGCTATGAAAGTTAACATATATCAAAAACAAAATAAATACTTGATAATAATGTCTTTGTTTGTACTACTTCAATAAAGGAATGTGAAAAATATACACATCTTCCAGATGCGCTGGGACGCATCCTCACTGGTGATCTGGGGTCATCGGGTGTTTCGTGCCTCACAACATCAGACACCCTCGCCCAGGCGACCCAGCCGGGGTTGATCAAGCCCCGACTTGCGTCCCAGCAGCAACCGCCCACGGATCAGCCATCTTAGTAACTACTCTGCAGGGGTTGGGAGATTCTAGTGCGTGGAGGGACTGGGCTCTGTGGGGTGAGTCCTGGCCGGGCTCCTCCTGCGTCTCACCAGGTTCAAGGCATGTGTGCTGCACCTCTTTCTCCTTCTCCGAGCAATTCATTCTCGCCTGGTGGATTTTTGGGCCACGGTGGCTCATTAGGCCTTTCCTTAAATCAATCAATAAATAACAACTGGAAGATTCGTTTTTACTCTCTGCGAGTGCGTAAGCTATATCTGTTCTACATCTCCGAGTAGTAATAGCAATCGAAAGTTGGACATTGGAAAGTTAAGAAATCGCCATAACAATAATAATGAAACTTAAGTGACCAGTTATTACACAGCACGTATGTAATATTGCATGAACATTAAATTAAATTATTGAGTCGAAAAGTCCAGGATGAGGAATTTGCAAAGATGCGGGGGTTGGGGGGGGGAGTCAGTCTCAGTCGACCCCACGACAGAAGGGGGAGGAGTTGTACAGTTTGTTAGTTACATAGAAACATAGAAACATAGAAAATAGGTGCAGGAGTAGGCCATTCGGCCCTTCGAGCCTGCACCGCCATTCAATATGATCATGGCTGATCATCCAACTCAGTATCCCGTACCTGCCTTCTCTCCATACCCCCTGATCCCTTTAGCCACAAGGGCCACATCTAACTCCCTCTTAAATATAGCCAATGAACTGGCCTCAACTACCCTCTGTGGCAGAGAGTTCCAGAGATTCACCACTCTCTGTGTGAAAAAGTTTTTCCTCATCTCGGTCTTAGAGGATTTCCTCCTTATCCTTAAGCTGTGACCCCTTGTCCTGGACTTCCCCAACATCGGGAACAATCTTCCTGCATCTAGCCTGTCCAACCCCATAAGAATTTTGTACGTTTCTATAAGATCCCCTCTCAATCTCCTAAATTCTAGCGAGTATAAGCCAAGTCTATCCAGTCTTTCTTCATATGAAAGTTCTGACATCCCAGGAATCAGTCTGGTGAACCTTCTCTGCACTCCCTCTATGGCTATAATGTCCTTCATCAGATTTGGAGACCAAAAATGTACGCAATACTCCAGGTGTGGTCTCACCAAGACCCTGTACAACTGCAGTAGAACCTCCCTGCTCCTATACTCAAATCCTCTTGCTATGAAAGCCAACATACCATTCGCTTTCTTCACTGCCTGCTGCACCTGCATGCCTACTTTCAATGACTGGTGTACCATGACACCCAGGTCTCGCTGCATCTCCCCATTTCCTAATCGGCCACCATTTAGATAATAGTCTGCCTTCCCGTTTTTGCCACCAAAGTGGATAACCTCACATTTATCCACATTATACTGCATCTGCCAAACATTTGCCCACTCACCCAGCCTATCCAAGTCACCTTGCAGTCTCCTAGCATCCTCCTCACAGCTAACACTGCCCCCCAGCTTAGTGTCATCCGCAAACTTGGAGATGTTGCTTTCAATTCCCTCATCCAGGTCATTAATATAAATTGTAAATAGCTGGGGTCCCAGCACTGAGCCTTGCGGTACCCCACTAGTCACTGCCTGCCATTGTGAAAAGGACCCGTTTACTCCTACTCTTTGCTTCCTGTTTGCCAGCCAGTTCTCTATCCACATCAATACTGAACCCCCAATACCGTGTGATTTAAGTTTGTATCCTAATCTCTAATGTGGTACCTTGTCGAAAGCCTTCTGAAAGTCCAGATACAACACATCCACTGGTTCTCCCCTATCCACTCTACTCGTTACATCCTCGAAAAATTCTATAAGATTCGTCAGACATGATTTACCTTTCGTAAATCCATGCTGACTTTGTCCAATGATTTCACCACTTTCCAAATGTGCTGCTATCCCATCTTTAATAACTGACTCTAGCAGTTTCCCCACTACCGATGTTAGACTAACTGGTCTGTAATTCCCCGTTTTCTCTCTCCCTCCCTTCTTAAAAAGTGGGGTTACGTTTGCTACCCTCCAATCCTCAGGAACTACTCCAGAATCTAAAGAGTTTTGAAAAATTATCACTAATGCATCCACTATTTCTGGAGCTACTTCCTTAAGTACTCTGGGATGCAGCCTATCTGGCCCTGGTGATTTATCGGCCTTTAATCCATTCAATTTACCCAACACCACTTCCCGACTAACCTGGATTTCACTCAGTTCCTCCATCTCCTTTGACCCGCGGCCCCCTGCTATTTCCGGCAGATTATTTATGTCTTCCTTAGTGAAGACGGAACCAAAGTAGTTATTCAATTGGTCCGCCATATCCTTGTTCCCCATGATCAATTCACCTGTTTCTGACTGCAAGGGACCTACATTTGTTTTAACTAATCTCTTTCTC
This sequence comes from Malacoraja senta, assembly GCA_038087875.1. Classification (NCBI taxonomy): domain Eukaryota; kingdom Metazoa; phylum Chordata; class Chondrichthyes; order Rajiformes; family Rajidae; genus Malacoraja; species Malacoraja senta. The sequence goes on from CM075993.1 coordinate 6,414,029, forward strand.
TTCACATATCTATAAAAACTTTTTTAGGAGCTACTTCAGAAGGATCTCCTGTGGCGTTCTGTGCTGCATCTTGGTGGAACCAGTCTGTTGCTGAAGGTGCTCCTCAGGTTGACCAGTGTGTCATGGAGGGGGTGAGCTGTATTGTCCAGGATGCTCCGCACTCCGCATCGTAATTATCTCACGGCCGATTATCCTGACATCGCTCGTGGGAAAAGTGCTCAAATGCATTATGAATGAATTAACAAAGGAGCATTTAGAAAACCATAAGACAGTGCACCTACTGTTGGGCTTCCGGTAAACTGAAATGTCTTCCCATCTTACCCATTTTCTACAGTTGCACCACGGAAAGCACGCTATCTGGATGCGTCACAGCTTGGTTAGGCATCTGATCTGCCCAAGATCGCAAGACATTACAGAGAGTTGTGGACCCAGCCCACCCCATCCCATCCCAAAAAACCATGTGGTCATAAGTGATAGGAGCAGAATTAGGCCATTCAGCCCATCAAGTCTACTCCGCCGTTGAATCATGGCTGATCTATCTCTCCCTCCTAACCCCATTCTCCTGCCTTCTCCCCATAACCCCTGACACCCGTACTAATCAAGAATCTGTCTATCTTTGCCTTAAAATTAATCAGCCTCTGGCCGCAACGACCATCTACACATCACACTGCCTATGGAAAACAGCCAAGATAACGCAGGACCACGCACACCCTGTCCACTTTCCTCTCTCCCATCGGGCAGAAGATTTAAAAGCACCCGATTCAAGAAACAGCTTCTGTTATCAGAAGGTTGTAAGGACTGAAGAAGTGTCTCGACACGACACACCACCTATTCCTTTCCTCCAGGATCTAGAGGGTGTGAGCTACAGGGAGTGGTTGAGTAGGCTGGGTCTCTATCGCATGGAGCGCAGGAGGATGAGGGGAGATCTTATAGAGGTATACAAAATCATGAGAGGAATAGATCGGGTGGATGCACAGAGCCTTTTGCCCACAGTAGGGGAATCGAGGACCAGAGGACAAAGGTTCAAGGTGAAGGGGAAAAGACTTAATAGGAATCCGAGGGGTAACTTTTTCACACAAAGGGTGGTGGGTGTATGGAACAAGCTGCCAGAGGAGGTAGTTGACTATCCCAACATTTAAGAAACAGTTAGACAGGTACATGGATAGGTCAGGTTTGGAGGGATATGGACCAAAGGCAGGCAAGTGGGACTAGTGCAGCTGGGACATTGTTGGCCGGTGTGGACAAGTTGGGCTAAAGGGCCTGTTTCCACACTGTATCACTCTATGACTATGACTCCAGAGATGTTGCCTGACCCGCTGAGTTACTGCAGCTTTTAGTGTCTGTCTTTGCTTGCAGGGACCTCTTGCGCACCGGCGATGAATCCCCCATCTTCCGAGACACGCCAGAGACCCAGGTTCGATCCCGACCACGGAGAGGTCCGTGCGGAGTTAGTACATTCTCCCCGTGGCCGCGTAGATTTTCTCCGAGATCTTTGGTTTAACTCCCACACTCGAAAGTCGTACAAGTTTGTAGGTCAATTGGCTTGGTATAAATTTAAATTGTCCCTAGTGTGTGTAGGATAGTGTTAAAGTGCGGGGATCGCTGGTCGGTGTGGACTCGGTGGGCCAAAGATCCTAGTTCTGCGCTGCATCTCTAAACTAAACTAAAAAAATCTCCACAATGTTTATCCCTCCCTAAACATTATCAGAACTAACCCTCTCCCTTTTCCATTTTGACTCTCATCTAACAGTTAAATAAAGTGTGATATAAACCAGATCCCCTTATAACCACATCTTAGTAATCTTAGTTAGACCGTACATTCCTTTCTTGAATGAATCTTTGTCGGGAATATAGACTAATACCATTACCCATGCAAAGCCGATCTCATCTGTAAGTGAGTTGTTCAGACGTTCCCCCAAGGCTATATCTTGCGGCTTGCTGTGAAATACATATTTGTATACCGTTTAGTACAAGTATCACTACACACAAGCACTGAGGTACAGCTTAGATAAGTTTCTCAGATACAGTACAAGTTTAGTTTAGTTTAGTAATCTGAAGAAGGGTCTCGACCTGAAACGTCACCCGTTCCTTCTCTCCAGAGATGCTGCCTGTCCCGCTGAGTTACTCCAGCATTTTGTGTCTATCTTTGGGTTTAAACCAGCATCTGCAGTTCCTTCCTACACATTTAATTTAGTTTAGAGATACAGCGTGGAAACAGGCCCTTCGGCCCACTGAGTCCAGGCCGACCAGCGACCCCCCCCCCCCCCGCACACTAGCACTATCCGACACACACGAGGGACAATTTACAACCAAAACCAATTAACCTACAAACCTGCATGTCTTTGGAATGTGGGAGGAAACCGGAGCACCCGGAGGAAACCCATGCGGTGTGTAAAGTGTCAGTGCAAGTGTATAGCAGTAGTGAACGGTCACAGGGAGAACGTGCAAACTCTGCATAGACAGCATCTGTAGTCAGGATCAAACCGGGGTCTCTGGCGCTGTAAGGTAGCAACTCTACCACTGCTCCCCAAAGGTGTGTTTCACTGTAGTTACCTGTGATAAAATGCACACTGCTCTGTATATTTCAGTCCATTTGTAATCCACTGTTCTAAGCACCGTAAGTGCAGAAAGTCCCCAGTTAGTAGGAACTGGTGCGGATTATTTTAGTTACATCTATGCATCATTTGAAATAGTTTGCTGAAACTACCTGGTTGCGTGGGCTGTTGAAAAAGGAGAACTGCAGATGCTGGTCTACAAAAAAACAACACAAAGCGCTGGTGTAAGTGGAGTAAAGGGCCTGTCCTACTTTCACGAGGTAATTCACGAATTCTCCCGAGCTTTCCCCTTGATTCAAACTCGCAGAATGTCCGTAACGAGTCCGTAGGAGTTCGTAGATATATCGTAGCGGCTCGTTATGCCAGCCGTAGGTACTCGGGGCATCAGGTAAGTCGGGACGATAAAAAATGTCCACGAGTAAAAAAAATGGTCGGGATGAAAGAAATTGCAACTTTTTACTCGTAAGGAGGGCATCGAAATAGTCGTGGGAATTCGTAAACATACTCGTAGGAGTTCGTGAACATAGTCGTGGAAGATCATAGGAGTTCGTAGATTACCACGATCTTGATTTTTTTTTAGGTCCTTTAAACTCGGTAGAGGTTTTGAATTAAGTCGTGAAAGTGGGACAGGCCCTTAAGTCTACACCCAGAGCGAGAGTTGTGCATCTGTGAATTCTGCCACAGTAGGCAGTGGAGCCCAATTCCATATAACCATATAACCATATAACAATTCACTGGACGTTTTCAAGAGAGAGTTGGATAGAGCTCTTGGGGCTAACGGAATCAAGGGATATGGGGAGAAAGCAGGAACAGGGGTACTGATTTTGGACAATCAGCCATGATCATATTGAATGGGGGTGCTGGCTCAAAGGGCCGAATGGCCTCCACCTGCACCTATTTTCTATGTTTCTATGTTCAAAGAAGGATCCCAATCTGAAACGTCACCTATCCATCCCCATGTTCTCCGGAGATGCTGCCTGACCCGCTGGGTTACTCCAGCACTTTGTGTCTTTTTCCAGCAGTGTGGGCTGGCAGTTACCTTCTCCCTGATGACTTGTTCTCGTCTCCTCTGTCGCAGGTCTCCAGCTCTCCACTCATCAAGTGGAATAAATGCTGGCAACACCCAGCAGGTGGCGCAGCAGTAGAGTTGCTGCCTTACAGCGCCAGAGACCTGGGTTCGATCCTGACCTCGGGTGCTGTCTGTGTGGAGTTTGCACGTTCTCCCGAATGTTTTCCTTTTTCACTTAAAACAAAATGCCATATGAGGATGGAGTTCAGTTTAGTTTAGTTTAGTTTAGAGATACAGCGCGGAAACAGGCCCTTCGGCCCACCGGGTCCGCGCCGACCAGCGATCCCCGCACATTAACACTACCCTACACACATTAGGGACAATTTATAATTAGACCAAGCCAACTAACCTACAAACCTGTACGTCTTTGGAGTGTGGGAGGAAACTGAAGATCTCTGCGGTCACGGGGAGAACGTACAAACTCAATACAGACAGCACCCGTAGTCGGGATCGAACCTGTGTCTCTGGTCGCTGTGCGGCAGCAACTCTACCGCTGCACCACCGTTTCATAGAATATAGGACAGTACAGCGCGGGAACGAGCCTTTCGGCCCACAATGTCCGTGCTGAACGTGATGGTGAGGTGAGGTAATATCATCTGCCTGAACATACGTAGAACAGAATTACGCCCTTCGGCCCATCAAGTCTAGTCTGCCATTCAATCATTACTATCGCAGCATTTAAGAAACATTTGGCCAGATACATGCATAGGACAGGTTTAGAGGGATATGGGCCAAATGTGGGCAGGTGGGACTAGTGTAGCTGGGACATATTGGCCGGTGTGGGCAAGTTGGGCTGAAGGGCCTGTTTCCATGCTGTATCACTCTATCACTATGATAAACCTCTCAACTCCATTCTCCTGCCTTCGCCCCATAACCCCTGACACCCGCACTTATCAACAATCTGTCAATCTTAGCCTTAGGGCAGCGCGGTGGCGCAGTGGTAGAGTTGCTTTCTCACAGCACCAGAGGTCCAGGTTCGATCCTGACCACGGGTGCTGTCTGTACCAATTTTGTACGTTCTCCCCGTGACCTGCGTGGGTTTTCTCCGAGATCTTCAGTTTCCTCCCACACTCCAAACTCGTACAGGTTTGTAGGTTAATTGACTTGGTGTAAATGTAAAAATGTCCCTAGTGTGTGTGTGTGTGTGTGTGTAGGGTAGTGTTAATGTGCGGGGATTCTCGGTCGGCGCGGACGCGGTGGGCCGAAGAGCCTGTTTCCGCGCCGTATCTCTAAAACTAAAACAAAAGAACTAAAACTAAATCCATTGACTTGGCCTCCACAGCCAATTGAGCAAGTTCCCAACATGATCAACAATCCTCCACTTCCTGCCAACTTGTGTGTCTATCTGAAAGAGAAGATAGACACAAAATGCTGGAGTAACTCAGCGGGACAGGCAGCATCTCTGGAGAGAAGGAACGGGTGACGTTTCGGGTCGAGACCCTTCTTCGGACTGAATCTATCTGAACGATGAGCCAGAGATTGCAAGGGAAGGGAGATGATCATGGGTTAACAGCAAATATCAGACGGCTGGGAGATCTCAACATTGCTGACAAGAATGCGTGACAGGTAGTATCAGATGTGATCCTTATCTTACCACACACATCCACCTTGTTGACCCTATTACCTCTATAGGGCATCAACTGAAGTGTCGAACAAAAGACGCTAAACCAAGGTTCAGTTCAGTTCAGCACATCTTAATCTTTACTAACACTCAAGTAACTTTAAACATGCATGCAGCCAATTGACTTCTAATAACTTCTCATTTACTTTACTATTTTAGCATCACTTCTTAAACTAAATCACAAAACTCATGAGTTGGAGTCAGATATTACCCCTATGAATGAATTGGCCAGATTCACTCTGTTGGTAGGGGGCAGTCTTCTCTAAGCTTCGGACTCAGGTCCCTCCTTCTTGCGTTGGTTGTCGCAGCCCATGTCTCGGACCCGCCCTTCATTTATACTAATTTTCCTTCAATCTCCTAAAGGAAGCCTTTGTTCTAACCCAAGGCTTGTTCATATCTCCTTCTCATTATCGTGTTATTTTGCAATATGTCTGTTCCAGGCACCTTATCTTCTCAAGGCCGTACTGCCTTAACCGTGAAGTTACCTTCCTTATGACCTTATTCAGCACTATCAATTCCTCGTAGCATGCAGATGGGTTGTGCAATCTGTTTAAGAAAGAGCTGCAGATGCTGGAAAAATCGAAGGTAGACAAAAATGCTGGAGAAACTCAGCGGGTGAGGCAGCGTCTATGGAGCGAAGGAATAGGTGACGTTTCAGGTCGAGACCCTTCTTCAGAATGGTGGAATCTGTAGAGAGTGTTTGTGAATGGAGGTAGAATGGGTTACATTGATTATTTAATGGTGGATCGGCTAGGTCTGTGAGCCAGCATTGGCTTGATGGGCCGAAGTGACCCCCTTCTGTGTCATAGGGAAAGATAGCAGCACAGGGGGCAGCACAGTTGCTGCCTTACAGCGCCAGAGACCTGGCTTCCATCCTGACTGTGGGTGCTGTTTGTACGGAGTCTGCATGTTCTCCCTGTGACCGCGTGGGTTTTCTCTGGGTTGTCAGGTTTCCTCCCACACTCCAAAGACGTGTGGGTTTGAGAATTGGCCCCTACAAATTGTCCCTCGAGCCTGAAGGATAGTGGTAGTGTACGGGTTGGTCACTGGGCGATGCGGACTTGGGATGCTGAAGGGCCTGTTTTCATGCTGTATCGCTAAATTAAACTAAACTAAACTAATGGGATATCTTGTTCGGAGTGGGCAAGTTGGGCTGAGAAGGGCTTGTTTCCGTGCTAGACGGTTCTATGTCATCCTTCAATGAGGATCCTACAGTGTTTCTACTCTGGGGCTGTAGAAAGCATCTTGTCCAGCAACATCACAAACTGGTTTGGGAACTGCTCTGCCCAGGGCAGGAAGGCTCCGCAGAGAGTAGTGCGTTCGGCCGAATGTACTATGGAAACTACACTCGCCCCCCTGCAGGACCTATACATCAGAAGGTGCAGATCCAGAGCCAACAACATTATGAGGGACCCCTACCACCCCAGCAACGGACTGTTCCAGCTGCTACGGTCAGGCAAACGCCTCCGCTGTCATGCTGTGAAAACAGAGAGGATGAGACGGAGTTTCTTCCCAACAGGCCATCAGGACTGTAAACTCTTGTCTCACCAGGGACTAATTTACTATTGTGTTGTATCTTTTGTAAAAAAATATTTTCTAACATGTAAACAGTGGCGGACTGGGTCTAAAAATATTGGTTGCCAGAAGACAAAGGGGGCCCACTTCATCAGGGGCCCACTTGATATAGGGGGCCCACTTCATCAGGGCCCCACTTGCCATCGGGCAAGCTGACACCCTGGCCAGTCCACCACTGCATGTAAATACTGATTCTGTTCTGTTCTGTTGTGTAGTTTTTGCACAATCCACAGGCATTGCCACTTTCATTTCACTGCACATCTTGTATGTGTATGTGACAAATAAAATTGACTTGACTCGACTATGTTTCAACTGATCACCTTGTCTCTGTGCTGGTGTGGGAGAGGGAGCGGGCAGGGTTAGTCATTATCAGACAATGCAATGCAATGCAAGCGGACCAGAGACTAGCGTTGCAACAACAGCAACGCTGCAGTGATAACACCTTGCACCAGATGTAAGTGCACACATGCCTGAAGCAAACATTAGCAACACCTCTTCACAACCTCCCCATCTCACCACCATTCTCCACAAGACACTGGCTCTCACCTCCAGAGTCAAGAGCATTTTATTGCCACGTATAACCTAAACGGAAACATGAAATTCTTACTTTCTGCAGCACAACAGATTTACGAAATGTGCAGGAAGGAACTGCACATTATGGAGAGGGTCAGAACTGGACCTAGGGTTGAGATTTTTGATTGGAGAAAGGCTAACTTTGAGGAGATGCGAAAGGATTTAAAAGGAGTGAATTGGGACATGTTGTTTTATGGGAAGGATGTAGAAGAGAAATGGAGGACATTTAAAGGTGACATTTTAATACAGAATCTTTATGTCCCTGTTCGGTTGAAAGGAAATAGTAAAAATTGGAAAGAGCCATGGTTTTCAAGGGAAATTGGACACTTGGTTCGGAAAAAGAGAGAGATCTACAATAATTATAGGCAGCATGGAGTAAATGAGGTGCTTGAGGAGTATAAAGATTGTAAAAAGAATATTAAGAAAGAAATTAGAGAAGCTAAAAGAAGATATGAGGTTGCTTTGGCAAGTAAGGTGAAAGTAAATCCAAAGGGTTTCTACAGCTATATTAATAGCAAAAGGATAACAAGGAATAAAATTGGTCCATTAGAGAGTCAGAGTGGACAGCTATCTGCAGAGCCAAAAGAGATGGGGGAGATATTGAACAATTTCTTTTCTTCGGTATTCACCAAGGAGAAGGATATGGAATTATGTGAGGTAAGGGAAACAAGCAGAGTAGCAATGGAAACTATGAAATTCAAAGAAGAGGAGGTGCGGACACTTTTGAAAAATATGAAAACGGATAAGTCTCCAGGTCCTGACAGGATATTCCCTAGGACATTGAGGGAAGTTAGTGTAGAAATAGCAGGAGCTATGACAGAAATATTTCAAATGTCAATAGAAACAAACGGGAATAATGCCGGAGGATTGGCGTACTGCGCATGTTGTTCCGTTGTTTAAAAAGGGTTCTAAGAGTAAACCTAGCAATTATAGACCTGTTAGATTGACGTCAGTGGTGGGCAAATTAATGGAAAGGATACTTAGAGATAATATATATAAGCATCTGGATAAGCAGGGTCTGATTAGGAACAGTCAACATGGATTTGTGCCTGGAAGGTCATGTTTGACTAATCTTCTTGAATTTTTCGAAGAGGTTACTAGGGAAATTGATGAGGGTAAAGCAGTGGATGTTGTCTATATGGACTTCAGTAAGGCCTTTGACAAGGTTCCTCATGGAAGGTTGGTTAAGAAGATTCAATTGTTGGGTATTAATGGTGGAGTAGCAAGATGGATTCAACAGTGGCTGAATGGGAGATGCCAGAGAGTAATGGTGGATGGCTGTTTGTCAGGTTGGAGGCCGGTGACTAGTGGGGTGCCTCAGGGGTCTGTGTTGGGTCCACTGTTGTTTGTCATGTACATCAATGATCTGGATGATGGTGTGGAAAATTGGATTAGTAAGTATGCAGATGATACTAAGATAGGTGGTGTTGTGGATAATGAAGTAGATTTTCAAAGTCTACAGAGAGATTTAGGCCATTTGGAAGAGTGGGCTGAAAGATGGCAGATGGAATTTAATGCTGATAAATGTGAGGTGCTACATCTCGGCAGGACAAATCAAAATAGGACGTACATGGTAAATGGTAGCGAATTGAGGAATGCAGTTGAACAGAGGGATCTAGGAATAACTGTGCATAGTTCCCTGAAGGTGGAATCTCATGTAGATAGGGTGGTAAAGAAAGCTTTTGGTGTGCTGGCCTTTATAAATCAGAGCATTGAATATAGAAGTTGGGATGTAATGTTAAAATTGTACAAGGCATTGGTGAGGCCAATTCTGGCGTATGGAGTACAATTTTGGTCGCCTAATTATAGGAAGGATGTCAACAAAATAGAGAGAGTACAGAGGAGGTTTACTAGAATGTTGCCTGGGTTTCAGCAACTAAGTTACAGAGAAAGGTTGAACAAGTTAGGTCTTTATTCTTTGGAGCGCAGAAGGTTAAGGGGGGACTTGATAGAGGTCTTTAAAATGATGAGCGGGTTAGACAGAGTTGACGTGGATAAGCTTTTCCAATTGAGAGTAGGGAAGATTCAAACAAGGGGACATGACTTGAGAATTAAGGGACAGAAGTTTAGGGGTAACATTAGGGGGAACTTCTTTACTCAGAGAGTGGTAGCTGTGTGGAATGAGCTTCCAGTGGAAGTGGTGGAGGCAGGTTCGATTTTATCCTTTAAAAATAGATTGGATGGGTATATGGACGGGAAAGGAATGGAGGGTTATGGTCTGAGTGCAGGTGGATGGGACTAGGGGGAAGTAAGAAGAAAGAAGGTAGAAAAAAAAGAAAAAATAAGTGTTCGGCATGGACTATAAGGGCCGAGATGGCCTGTTTCCATGCTGTAATTGTTATATGGTTATATGGAACTGCGGATGCTGGTTTACACTGAAGGTAGTTACATGGATGGATAGATAGATAGATACGAAGATGACAATAATAGACACAAAATGCTGGAGTAACTCAGCGGGACAGGCAGCATCTCTGGGGAGAAGGAATGGACGACGTTTCGGGTCGAACCCTTCTTCAGACTTCTGACCCAAAACGTCGCCCATTCCTTCTCTCCAGTGATGTTGCCTCACCCGCTGAGTTACTCCAGCATTTTGTGTCACCTTCGATTTAAACCAGCATCTACAGTTCTTGCTTACACATGGATAGATTAGATAGATACGAAGATGAATCCCACAAACCTAAGATAGACACAAAATGCTGGAGTAACTCAGCGGGACAGGCAGCATCTCCGGAGAGAAGGAATGGGTGACGTTTCGGGTCGGGACACTTCTTCGGACTGAGAGTCAGGGGAGAGGGAAACTAGAGATATGGAAGGGTGAGGGGTGAAAAGGACAGATGGCAGAGCTGGAGATCAGGAGTGATCACAGAGGGGGAGCAGCAAGAGGGGATGGTGCAGAACTCTCGTCGGAGAGAGGAAGAGAACTTCAAAGTAGACACACCTTGAAGAGATTTCGCAGTGGAGCAGAGGAAATGTATTGGAAGGAACTGCAGATGCTGGTTTACACTGAAGATCTCTCCAGAGATGCTGCCTGTCCCACTGAGTTACTCCAGCATTTTGTGTCTAGGTATCTTAGTTTATGGAATTCATTGCCACTGATGGCTGTGGATGGCTGGATTGTAATCGTGCATAGTTTTTTCTTGGAGTGGATAGCACGCAGCAAAAATCTTTTCATTATACCTCGCTCCACGTGACAATAATAAACTAAACTTAAAGGACGTACCATCAAGAAGGAGATGAGGAGGAATTTCTTTAGCCAGAGGGTGGTGAATCTGTGGATTCGTTGCCACAGACGGCTGTGGAGGCCAAGTCAATGGATATATTTAAGGCAGAGATAGATAGATTCTTGATTAGTACGGGTGTTAGTTATGGGGAGAAGGCAGGAGAATTGGGTTAGGAGGAGAGATAGATCAGCCATGATTGAATGGCAGATCAGACTCGATGGGCTGAATGGCCTAATTCTTCTACTAGAACTTATTATAGATACAAAAAGCTGGAGTAACTCAGCGGGTCAGGTAGCATCTCTGGAGAAAAGGAGTGGGTGATGATTCGGGTCGAGTCAAACTTATCATAGAGTCATAGAATGATACAGCGTGGAAACAAGCCCTTCAGCCCAGCTTGACCGCACCGGCCAACATGTCCCAGCTACACTAGTCCCACCTACCTGCTTTAGCCCCATATCCCTCCAAACTTGTCCTATCCATGAACGAGTGTCACTGTTATGAGGAATATGAGGAAGGAATGGGTCGACTGGGCTTGTATTCACTGGAATTTAGAAAGATGAGAGGGGATCTTACAGAAACATATAACATTCTTAAGGGATTTGACAGGCTCGATGCAGGAAAAATGTCCCCCATGTTGGGGGAGTCCTGAACCAGGGGTCACAGTTTAAGAATAAGGGGTAGGCCGTTTAAGACTGAGATGAGGAAATATTTTTCACCCAGTGAATCTGTGAATCTGTGGAATTCTCTGCCACAGAAGACAGTGGAGGCCAATTCACTGGATGCTTTCAAGAGAGAGTTAGGGCTAAAGGAATCAAGGAATATGGGGAGAAAGCAGGAACGGGGTACTGATTTTGGATGATCAGCCATGATCATATTGAATGGCGGTGCCGGCTCGAAGGGCCGAATGGCCTACTCCTGCATCTATTTTCTATGGTTCTATGTTTTAAGCGTTTGCCTCAACTACCTCCTCTGGCAGCTTGTTCCATACACCCACCACCCTTGCGTGAGACTCACGCATTTCATGAAATTCTCACGCTCTCACGCTGATCACAAATTTCTCACTCTCAAATTGTTTTTAATAAATAAATAAAGTCACGAACAATTCAATTCGCCCAAGGCTTCGAGATCTCCTCCACACTCACCAATGAGAATAGTTTTCTGTCGGCAGGTTTCCCCGTAAGGAACGACCAAGTTAATGGTCTTAGACTCTTAAGAACACTATTTAAAATGGCAAACTGCAGTACATTGACATTCATGGAACCAAAATCTGCAGGTGCTGGAAGTTCAAAATAAAACAAAAATTGTTTTAGAGGTGAGTAAAAACCACGAGGGGAATATATAAGGTGAATGCATAGTCTTTTTCCTGGGATATGTGAGTCAAGAACTAGAGGCATTGGTTTAAAGCAGGGGGGTGCAAGATTGCAACCTTCACGTCGTCCGCCCTGTTTCGACTAATGCAATCAACTCGGACGTGCACAAACAGAAGATCAAATAGAACAAGTTGTCCAACAACATTAGGCTGTGCACGCCACATGAAAGAAGAAGGGCTGTCAAACTACCGACCTACGACGGGACGAAAAAAAGCCCACGGAAAAAAGTTTCTCCCCTGCAGATGGTGTGGAAGGTGACCCCCACCCCCCCCCCCCCACCCCCTCGGTCGCTATGCTCCCTCGCAATTTCTCACTCACAACTCGCACCCAATGTTGGCAGCCCTGCAGAATAACACCTCTTGAAGAGCAGCCTGAGGCGTGAAACGCCTGCAGCAAGTCTCCGCTTATGCCGTGTGTAGCAACAACCACAGGTGTAGTCACTGGTTCAGGCTCTGCAGATATTATGTGAGGCGCAGAGCAGGGCGAGCGGTCCCAGCCTCTCTAATGGGGACCCTCAGGGGCCCCTCAGTATCCAGGGACTCTGCCTAATGTCTCATCAACAAGAATAACGTCTCAACCAGCCAGACACTCGCTCGGGGCCTCAGCCTCCAGCTGCATACACCTCTTGACCTGCTAGACTTGGCTCCTTGTGTAAGAAGGAAGTGCAGATGCCGGTTTAAACCGAAGAGAGACACAAAATGCTGGAGTAACTCAGCGGGACAGGCAGCATCTCTGGAGAGAAGGAATGGGTGACGTTGTCTGAAGAAGGGTCTCGACCCATATCTTCTCTCGTGATGCTGCCTGTCCTGCTGACTTACTCCAGTTATTTGTGTCTAGACTTGATATCCCCCCAACAAATCTGCTACTAATTGGACCAGACGCCACGATATCATTAATTTAACCCCAAATGCTGGTTGTTTTAAGATCATGTTTCCATTTCAGAGCATTATTAGTGGGTTACGTTGGAGGCTAGTTAGGTTAGGGCCTGATTAAAGGCTGATTAGTTAGTGCGGCACAGTGGCACAGCGGTAGAGTCGTTGCCTCACAGCGCCAGAGACCCGGGTTCAATCCTGCCCTCAGGTGCTGTCTGTGCGGGAGTTTGCACGTTCTCCCTGTGACCGCGCGGGTTTCCTCTGGGTGCTCCGGTTCTCCCACACATCCCGAAGGCGTGCGGGTTTGTTTGTTAATGGGCTTCCGTACATTGCCCTTAGTGTGTAGGATGAGAGAGTGAGGTGGTCGGCACGGACCAGATGGGCCGAAGGGCCTGTTTCCCCACTGTATCTCTAAACTAAACTAAACTACAAGGAATATGGGCCAAATGCGGCAGGTGAGACTAAAGTAGATAGATGGGACACCTTGGTGGTGTGGGCAAGTTGGGCCGAAGGGCTTCTTTCCAAGCTGTATTATTCTCCATCTCATCGTCTGTATCTCTCGTTTCCCTTATCCTTCGCCAGTCTGAAGAAGGGTCTCGATCCGAAACGTCACCCATTCTTTCTCTCCAGAGATGCTGCCTGTCCCGCTGAGTAACACCAGCTTTTTGTGTCTATCTACTATATATACTGATCATGTATAGTATAGGAGCAAAGAGGGCCTTCTGCAGTTGTACAGGGCCCTAGTGAGACCACACCTGGAGTATTGTGTGCAGTTTTGGTCACCAAATTTGAGGAAGGACATTCTTGCTATTGAGGGAGTGCAGCGTAGGTTCACAAGGTTAATTCCCGGGCTGGCGGGACGGTCATATGTTGATCGAATGGAGCAGCTAGGCTTGTATACACTGGAATTTAGAAGGATGAGAGGGTATCTTATTGAAACATAAGATTATGAAGGGATTGGACATGCTAGATTGGACGTTCCCGATGTTGGGGTAGTCCAGAACCAGGGGCCATAGTTTAAGAATAAGGGGTTGGTCATTTAGAACTGAGATGAGGAAAAATGTTTTCACTCAGAGAGTTGTGAATCTGTGGAATTCACTGCCTCAGAAGGCAGTAGAGGCCAATTATCTGGATGTTTTCAAGAGAAAGTTAGATAGAGCTCTTAAAGATAGTGGAGTCAAGGAATATGGGGAGAAGGCAAGAACGGGGTACTGATTGTGGATGATCAGCCATGATCACATTAAATGGCGGTGCTGGCTCGAAGGGCTGAATGGCCTACTCCTGCACCTGTTGTCTATTAAGCTGCTAATAAGCTGTTACATCTCCCACACTGCAGCATAACCACCTATCACCAGAACCTATTGACTTTAGACCATTTAGGAGATGCTAGAGAAAGTCAGATCCTCTCATTATTTCCCCAGGCTCACGCACTGAGTAAAATTTACTGCAAGGACATTCTGGTCCTTAACTTACAGGGGTATATTAAAGCCCCTGTCCCACTTTCCCGAGTTACTCACGAATTCCCTCGAGTTTTTCCCTTGATTCAAATTCGGAGATGCCAGCCGTAGGTACTCGGGGCTATTTTTTTACTCGTGGACATTTTCAACATGCTGAAAAAATGTCCCGACTTACCTGATGCCCCGAGTACCTAAGGCTGGCATTACGAGCCGCTACGAAATATCTATGGACTCCTACGGCCTCCTACGGACTCGCTACGGACATTCTCCGAGTTTGAAGCAAGGGGAAAACTCGGGAGAATTCGTGAGTAACTTGGAAAAGTGGGACAGGCCCTGAATTCATCTGATCACTCAAGGGACTGAGCTAAAGGGATAGGTTGGCAGACTGGTGCTTTACACTCCTTGGAACGCAGGAGGATGAGGGGTGATCTTATATAGGTGTACATAACCACGAGAGGCAGAGATCGGTAGAGTCTTTTGCCCGGAGCAGGGGAATTGAGAACCAGAGGACAAAGGTTTAAGGTGAGTGGGGAAAGATTAATGGGAATCTGAGGGGTAACATTTTTACACAAAGGGCGGTGGGTGTATGGAACGAGCTGCCAGAGGAGGTAGTTGAGGCTGGGACTATTGCAACATTTAAGAAACATTTAGACAGGTAGATCGGGTAGGTTAGAGGAATATGGGTCAAACGCAGGCAGGTGGGACTAGTGTAGATGGGGCATCTACACTATAACATGGCTCTATAACATGGACAAGTTGGGCCGAAGAGCATGTTTCCACGCTTGTACGACTCCGTGAATCTCTATGACTCAGTGGTTCTGGCAAAGGTCGCTCTGGTCTCGAGGGATTTCAAACACTTTGTGCGTGTGGCCTGGAGAACGACTTCAAATGGAACTTTCCTAAATTGTTTTTTTTAATAATCTATGTGTCATTTCATTGAACTCTGGTGGCTTCTGGTCAACCCAGTGGGTGATCTGGCCATGTAGAAACACCCTACTTGGGCACGGACACTGTGTTCTTCGCTTATGTGTCCTGCACCAGTCCTTCGTAAACGATGTCAGTGTCATTCACCCTCGAGTCTTTATGACAACATTTCATTGGACTAAATTTTCTTATGTTTTTGGGGAGTTTTCGTCTTATTCTCCCTTGTGTATATTTTTATATATAATTTATTTCTCACATCATGAGCAAAACCATAAATTAACTCATTTCTTAAGTATTCATTTATTCAATCTTTTGAACATCCTAAAAATATTTAAAGAAAATTAGGAGTGAAAAAACCCACATTTATTTGAATGATAAGAAACCAATCCAACGCCTAAACACTGGCCCCAGCCCCATCCCCAGCCCCATCCCCAGCCCCATCCCCAGCCCCAGCCCCAGCCCCATCCCAGCCCCAGCCCAGCCCATCCCCAGCCCCAGCCCAGCCCAGCCCCAGCCCCAGCCCCAGCCCCAGCCCCATCCCAGCCCCAGCCCAGCCCCAGCCCCAGCCCCAGCCCCATCCCAGCCCCAGCCCATCCCCAGCCCCAGCCCCAGCCCATCCCAGCCCAGCCCCATCCCCAGCCCCAGCCCCAGCCCCATCCCCAGCCCCAGCCCAGCCCCATCCCCAGCCCCATCCCCATCCCCAGCCCCAGCCCCATCCCCAGCCCCAGCCCCAGCCCCATCCCCAGCCCAGCCCATCCCCAGCCCCAGCCCAGCCCATCCCCAGCCCCAGCCCCAGCCCAGCCCCATCCCCAGCCCCAGCCCCAGCCCCATCCCCATCCACAGCCCCAGCCCCATCCCCAGCCCCATCCCCAGCCCCAGCCCCATCCCCAGCCCCAGCCCCATCCCCAGCCCAGCCCCAGCCCCATCCCCATCCACAGCCCCAGCCCCAGCCCCATCCCCAGCCCCAGCCCAGCCCCAGCCCCAGCCCCATCCCAGCCCCAGCCCCATCCCCAGCCCCAGCCCATCCCCATCCCCAGCCCCAGCCCCAGCCCCAGCCCCAGCCCCAGCCCCAGCCCCATCCCCATCCCAGCCCCATCCCCAGCCCCAGCCCCAGCCCCAGCCCCAGCCCCAGCCCCAGCCCCATCCTACCCTTTCGGCTTTGATTACTGCAGTTTTTTTCTTGGAAAACTAGCTCAAAAAACCATGGAGTATGTGATATAATATATTAGTATCCAGCTAATATAACTTTCTATAACTCTCCCCGACGAACGCTCACAATACCACCAAATATCAACTTTGATAGCTAAATTGCTACACAAAGTAAAGTAAAGGGCCTGTCCCACTTGGGCGTCATTGAGAATTCCAAAATCCTGGGGCGCCTCGCGTTACTGCGCGTCACTGCCTACACCACCACGTCTCACCAAGCACCATGCGCGCATAAATGCATGCCATGCATGCATAATACACGCCATGGGAGCGCCATGACGCGCACATCGTGCATCGTGATACGTAAATGATGTCGCGTAAATGATGTGCAAATAACGCCCAAGTGGGACAGGCCCTTTACAATTCAACACTTGCCCATGGCTATCCTCCAGTTTTGCCATTTATAAATTTACTAGACCAACTGGGACCCGTTGGGTCCCTGTCACACGGGAGGCCTGGTCCCCCAACGCAACCCGTTCCCCAACGCAATATTGCACCACTAACCCATAGCCCCCACGGGAGGCGTGGTCCTCCAACTCATCCCATTCCCGATCGTAAGATTCCAGCACACCCCTGCCTCCCCCAGCACGGGACTTTAAAAAAAATTCCAATTGCACTTCCCCTGCCTGCCAATTGCAATAGCAATTCCCCTCCCCCTCCTGTTGAAGCACCTGCTGCCAGGAGCTGGAGTAAGTGTTGTACGATGCCAACATTGTCGGGTGGAGGACTGTGATATCCCATTCAGGTGAAAAGTTGGTGGAAGCACAGAGTGTTCCTGTATTGCAACTTTATATCAAAGTCTGTTCGAAGCTGGTGCAGCAAGGATTTTAACAGTAAAAATCTTGTTAAAGTTGGCTTTTTTAAACCTTTAAATATCAATAACTTGTGATATATAACATCAGATCTGAAGGAAACTTGATTAGACCGACGACGGGAGAAAGCTGAGTAGGATTCTGCAAATATTTAAGCGCTACCGTGTATCGTTTTGGTGAAAATACAATCACACAGACGGACACACACAAATAGAAACAAGATGAGACTTTTAATAGTATACTAGACCAAGTGCAGACCCGTTGGGTCTGGACACCGAACGTGCGTTTGCGAGGGTGGGGGTGTTGGGGTGGTGTTGATATTATTTTAATTTTTAAATTTGCTTCTTTTATCCCATCTCCACCCTATCCACTGATGAATAGCCCTCACCTCTCATGTGCATCTAGAGGGGGGGGGGCATAGAGAGAAAATTTAATGTTAGAAAAAAATATTTGAAGAAGGCGAGGAGCAGGGTGGAGAGGAAGTGGGGAGAGGAAGGGGGGAGAGGAAGGTGGTGAGAGAAGAGGGGGAGAGAGGAGAGGGGTGGAGAGAGGAAGGAGAGGATGGGGGAGAGAGGTGAAGGGGGGTGTTGGAGCGGGCGTGCATGAGTCGATCCGCAGGCTGTGAAGAGAGAAGGGCAGAGAGAGAGAGAGAGAGAGAGAGAGAGAGAGAGAGAGAGAGAGAGAGAGAGAGAAAGAGAGAGAGAGGGGAGAGACAGAGAGACTTGTATACAAAAAAAAGATGGAGAAACACAGCGGGTGCAGCAGCATCTATGGAGCGAAAGAAATAGGCAATGCTTTGGGCCGAAGCCCATCTTCAGACGGGTTTTTTTCTGAAATGTTGCCTATTTCCTTCGATCCACAGATGCTGCTGCACCCGCTGAGGTTATACATTTTTGTTTTGTGTACCTTCGATTTTCCAGCATCTGCAGTTCCTTCTTAAAGACAGAGAGACTGTTGACGGGCTGTTTTTCCAACGCGCGTTTGCGGGAGGGGGTGGTCTGCGGCATCACACACACTAACCACCCCCCAAATACACTCGGGGGGAGGGGGAGAGGAAGACGGGGTGGGGAGAGAAGAGGGGAGAGGGAGACGGGGTGGGGAGAGAAGAGGCGAGGGGGAGGGAGCGGAGAGTGGGAGGAGGAAAGTGGAGAGATTGGTGAGGGAGAAGAGAGCAGGGTGGTGGAGAGGGAGGGGGAGCAGAGTGGGGAGTGGGAGGAGAGCGGGGAGGGCAGGAAGGGGGGAGAGGGGGGAGTGGATGTTAGAGGTGGAGAGAGGGGATGAGGGGAAGGGGAGAGGAGTAGGGGAAGAGAGGGAGAGAGGGAGGGGGGATGGAGAGGGGAAGAGTGTGGAGTGAGGGGCAGCGGGGAGTGGTACAAGAGAGAGGGGAAGGGGGTGGCGGGAGATGGGGGTGAAGAGCGGTGGTGGAGGGGGAAGAGAGGGTGGGGAAGGGGAGAGAGGTGGAGAGGAGAGAGGGGAAGAGTGTGGATGGAGAGTGGAAGTAGGAGGGGTAGGGACAGTCCATCTGTTCCCCATTTCCTATCACCCCCAATCCTCTTTCTATATTCCCACACACGTGACGACGCCCTTCGACACAGGCTGCGGGGGTGGGGGGGAGGGGCTGGGGCTGGTGCTGCTGCAAAGGCATATGTAAATGGATCCATTCCGATTTGTCATCTGTGAGCATTGGGCATTGTGACATCACAAAACGGAACCTTCATTAACATTCTATTGCTGAGAGCTGTTTGTTTAACATTTTGAAATGTTGGGGTGGGGGGGGGGAGAAGTATTTTATTTTAAAAAGTGTACACAAACACAATCAAATTTAATCAGGAGTGTATATTCGTAAAGATAAATGTAATCTCTTTAGAAATGTTAAAAAATATCGGCCTTTCCGCGTGCTGTGTGGGCCTAGGGCGGTATCAAAGGGGAATTTTGACGATGGACAGACGGACAGACGGACAGACGGATGGCAGCCACAGAGTTTTATATAATAGATAGATAGATAGATAGATAGATAGATAGATAGATAGATAGATAGATAGATAGATAGATAGATAGATAGATAGATAGATAGATAGATAGATAGATAGATAGATAGATAGATAGATAGATTATTCCACTAGAATAGGGCGGTCACAGTGGCGCAGCGGTAGAGTTGCTGTCTTACAGCGAATACAGCGCTGGAGACCCGGGTTCGATCCTGACTACAGGTGCTGTCTGTACGGAGTTTGTACGTTCTCCCCGTGACCTGTGTGGGTTTTCTCCAAGATCTTCGGTTTCCCACTCCAAAGACGTACAGGTTTGTAGGTTAATTGGTTTGGTAAATGTAAAAAAAATTGTCCCTAGTTGGTGCAGGATGGTGTTAATAATAATAATAATAATAACTTTATTTATAGAGCACTTTAAAAACAACCACCGTTGCAACAAAGTGCTGTACATGACCAATCACAAACATAAAACAAAACATCAAAAACATTAAAAGACAGTAAAAACAATAAAAAACACTAAAACAGGAGCAAAGTCTCATGCAGGGTCAAAAGCCAAGGAATAGAAAAGGGTTTTAAGGCTAGTTTTAAAAATGGACACTGAAGTGGCCTGTCTAATGTTCAAAGGTAGAGAGTTCCATAATGTCGGAGCAACAACAGAGAAGGCTCTATCCCCTCTGAGCTTCTGCTTAGACCTCGGTACCTCCAGGAGCAGCTAATGTGCGGGAACCGCTGGTCGGCGTGGACCCGGTGGGCCGAAGGGCCTGTTTCCACGCTGTATCGCTAAAAAAAATAATGGCTATCAATGAATGCCTGAAGATTTTTGTGCTGTACAGTTATCCGAACATTTGTTCCCACATTGTGCTGTACACTATCTTAAGCTTCGTCATACTGCATATCACTGTGAGAAGAACAAGCGAAAAATAGAAAATACTGAGAAACCATTACGCATCTGAAGTTGTATTCCTTAAATGGCTTCCTCATATCAACATAATTCTAAGTATTATCATAATCATCATCACGGTCATAGTTTATTAGCCAAGTATGTTTTGCCATATACGAGGAATTTGATCTGCCATACAATCATATTAATAAAAAGCAACAGAACACAAAATACATTTTAACATAAACATCCACCACAGTGACTCATCCACATTCTTCACTGGGATGAAAGGTGAAAAAAAGTTCAATCTCTTCCCTTCTTTGTCCTCCAGCGGTCGGGGGCCTCGAACCTTCCTTTGACAGGATGATGTTACTCCGTAGCCGGCGGTGGGCCTCCTCGTCGTGGCGATCAAGCTCCTGCATCGGGGGGGAATCTCAGCTCCCCCGCGCCGGGCGATCTGGCCCCGGGTCGGGGCTGGTCGAATGTCATGCGGTTTTGGAGCTTCCCGACTCCGTCTCTTACCCGAGACTGCGAGCTCCTTCATGTTAAAGTCCGCAGGCCGCGGTTGAAGCGTCGATCCCAGGCAAGGAATCGGCACCGATGGTAAGTCCACGCCAACCGCGGTGGGGCTCAAAGTCAAACCAAGCAAGGCCTCCAGCTCCACAATGTTAGGCCGCAGAGCGACCGGAGTTACAACCTGGAAAACAATTGCATCTCCGGCAAGGTAAGAGAGTGAAAAAAAGTTTCCCCCGGCCCCCCTCCCCCCCCCACATAAAACAAACCAGAGAACATTAACACAAACTGTTTAAACACACTAAAAATAACAACTAAAAAGATGAAAAGGACAGACAGACTGTCGGCGAGGCTGCCATCGAAGTGCCACCCGGTGGCTCCACTGGGTGGCGCTTCCACATTCACCCTCTTTAGCCAGAGGGTGGTGAATCTGTGGAATTCATTGCCATAGAAGGTTGTGGAGGCCAAGTCAGTGGATATTTTTAAGGCAGATCTTTTCCGGCCCCCTTGGTTCCAGAGTCTTTCTGGATTATCCGTTTTGCCGATTCAATAGATGCCACAAACAGAATAAATGATAAAACTAACCAGGGCCCGGGCAACAGACACTCAGAATAAAAGGACGTAGCTTTAGAAAGGAGACGAGGAGGAATTTCTTCCGTCAGAGGTTGGTGAATCTGTGGAACTCATTGCCACAGAAGGCTGTGGAGGCCAAGTCAATGGATATTGTTAAAATGGAGATCGACAGATTCTTGATTAGCACGGGCGTCGGGGGTTATGGGGTGAAGGCAGGGGAATAGGGTTAGGAGGGAGAGATAGATCAGCCATGATTGAATGAAACTGCAAAATCTTGTTTTCATTTCATTTTTCAGTTCATCGTTCATTTTCGATATTGCTTCTAAGATACGTCAGAAGCTGTGTCTTTTCCACGTTCCTTCCTTGGAGAGCCTCCTTTCCCTCTTGTCTCCATCCTTTACACGATGAAAGCGTATAAAAGTGTTATCAACACTTTAAGAAAAGTTAGACCGTGCCTTGAGTCAAGTAATAACAAGTAACATTGAAAGAGTGGTAAGTAAAAGTTAAAAGTTAAGGGAGCAAAGGAATTTGCAACCTTTACAGCATGCTGCCACTAGGCGAGTCCCCATGATTGAATGGTGGAGTAGACTTGATGGCATAATTCTGCTCCTATCACTTATGAACTTATGAACTCATGGATGGAAGTCATGGGTCAAGTGCTGGATGATGGAGAAACTATTTCCCCAATTGCCCCTTTCCTTTGCTTCTCCGTCATTACTCTAATTCTCTCCCCTCAAAATATTTCTTCCATTCCCTTTGGAGGTTTCTGTTGGATTTTAGGTTAAAGCAACGGTACATTAAATCATCCCGAATGTGCAGGAAGGAACTGCAGATGCCGGTTTACACCGAAGATAGACACAAAATGC
The DNA here is from genome assembly GCA_038087875.1 of Malacoraja senta. NCBI lineage: Eukaryota > Metazoa > Chordata > Chondrichthyes > Rajiformes > Rajidae > Malacoraja > Malacoraja senta. The sequence goes on from CM075993.1 coordinate 6,436,104, forward strand.
TGGAGTAACTCAGCGGGACGGCAGCGTCTCTGGAGAGAAGGAATGGGTGACGTTTCGGGTCGAGACCCTTCTTCAGACTGATTGCTGTGGGGGAAGAAAGCTGGAGGAGAGGAGGGACAAGGGTGGAGCTGTTTGTCAATTGGGAGGTTATTTGTCTAGGGATGAGCACCGAAGTGGGAAGGGCCGAGGAAGATAGTTCAGGATAGACGGTGGTTGGAGCTGACAATTCGCAGAGTCTTGACAATTCGACAAGTCTTGAAGATTCGCAGAGTCAAGGAATGCGCTGAGTCTCACAGCCAGAGTACAGTCATCTCCCTACTGTCTGAGTTTTAGGAAGTTTTGTTTAGTTTAGTTTAGTTTTGTTTAGTTTAGTTTAGTTTAGTTTAGAGATACAATGTGGAAGTAGTCCCTTCAGCCCACTGAGTCTGGACCGACCAGCGATCACCCACACACTAACACTATCCTACACACATTTGGGGTGTGGAAACCAAAGATCTTGGAGAAAACCCACGCAGGTCACGGGGAGAACGTACAAACTCCTAATATTAAAATTTTGGAAAGGCCCTATAACCCCCACAATTAAAATGTGGATTATGGAAATGTCAGAGACCCTACATTTGGAAAGAATAAGACTTGTCTTAATGGACAAACAAGAACTTTTTGTCAGAATATGGTCTCCATTCATTGACTATTTGAAGGGGTAGGTAGATTGGTTCAGCAGAGGAACCTAACTGAAGCTTGAACTCAGGATTAGATGAAGAGTTATACTTTATAATTTATGAACCTATCCCCAATGATGTATTATTAGTTAATTATTCCATTCCTCTTTATCATGCCTTTTTTTCCCCTTTCTTTCCTACTCTCTATCTATAAAAAAAAAACTAGAAGCAGAATCAATACACAACTGATAATATTATTAATGTACGACTGATATACATGAAATGTGCTTGCTTCTAATAAAAATATATATATTAAAAAAAAAGAACGTACAAACTCCGTAAAGACAGCACCCGTAGACGGGATCGAACCCGGGTCTCTGGCGCTGTGAGGCAGCAACTCCACCGCTGCGCCACCATGCCGTGACAAGTGTCTTCAAGGTTTGCAGAGTCAAGGAGTGCTCTGGGTCTCACAGGCAAAGTGCAGTCATCTCCCCACTGTCTGGCAGTTGAGACCCTTCTTCAGACCCAAAACGTCTCGACCCGAAACGTCACCTATTTCCTTCGCTCTATAGATGCTGCCTCACCCGCTGAGTTTCTCCAGCATTTTTGTCTACCTTCGATTTTCCAGCATCTGCAGTTCCTTCTTAAACTAAACTAAACCAAACCTCTGTAAACTGTCTGAAGGGTTTCGGCCCGAAACGTTGCCTATTTCCTTCACTCCATAGATGCTGCTGCACCCGCTGAGTTTCTCCAGCATTTTTGTCTACCTTCGATTTTCCAGCATCTGCAGTTCCTTCTTAACCTAAACTAAACTAAACCTCTGTAAACTCTCCCCAGTGTGTAGGATAGAACTAGTGTATGGGGATAGACACAAAAAGCTGGAGTAACGCCACCCATTCCTTCTCTCCAGAGATGCTGCCTGTCCCGCTGAGTTACTCCGGGTTTTTGTGTCTACCTTGGGTCAGTTCCTTGTAGGGGGATAGCAGGTTGGTGGACTCAGTGGGCTGAAGGGCCTGTTTCCACGCTCTGTTTCCGAAGTAAAGTGCTTAAGACAGCTACCTTCAATGTTCTCAACAGTCTTTGGGCTGAATTGATTTTCAGCAAACTTTAAGTAATGTAGCTCGATTGCATTTATCTCCACTGGGGAACTGGAAATACCTTCTTATCAGTGAAATACAGAGATGATTGTCAGGCCGTTCCCCAACAGTCTGAAACTCTCATGTGGAGATAATGCACTATCAGTGGTTCCTCTGACAGTTTTACTCGTTGGTTACAGTTTGGATGCTACTCCACCCCAGGTTAACCCTAGGTCATCTTCAGGGCCACCTTGCCTTCACACTGGTGCACGTCCCTCAGCTGCCTTGGGCTTGAAGGTCCATGTGCACTTTCGACTCCAGTTGCTGCAGCTTTCATTTAGTTTCCTTTCGAGACACAGGCCCTTCGGCCCACCCATTCCACGCCAACCAACACTCACCCGTACTATCCTACACACTGGCGACAATTTACAGAAGCCAATTAACCCGGCAAACCTGCATGTGGGAGGAAACCGGAGCATCCGGATGGCGGCACGGTGGCGTAGCAGAAGAGTTGCTTCTTACAGCGCTGGAGATCCAGGTTCAATCCCGACTACGGGTGCTGTTCGTATGGAGTTTGCAAGTTCTCCCCATGACCGCGTAGGTTTTCGCCAAGATCTTCGGTTTCCTCCCACACTCCAGAGACGTACAGGTTTGTAGGTTAATTGGCTTGGTATAAGCGTAAAATGTCCCTAATGGGTGTAGGATAGTGTTAATGTACGGGGATTGCTGGTCGGTTATTCCCTTATCACCTTACTATACACAGTAAATGGATCGATTGTAATCATCTATTGTCTTTCCGCTGACTGGATAGCACGCAACAAAAGCTTTTCATTGGTGCCTCGGTTCACGTGACAATAAACCAAACTGTAACTGTAATTCGTTTAGTTTAGTTTAGAGATACAGCACGGAAACAGGCCCTTCGGCCCACCGAGTCCGCGCCGACCAGCGATCCCCGCACATTAACACTATCCTACACACACTAGGGACAATTTTATATTTATACCAAGCCAATTAGCCTACAAACCTGCACGTCTTTGGAGCGTGGGAGGAAACTGAAGATCTCGGAGAAAACCCACGCAGGTCACGGGGAGAACGTACAAACTCCGTACAGACGGCACCCGTAGTCGGGATCGAACCCGGGTATCTGGCGCTGTGAGGGCTGTGAGGCAGCAACTCTACCGCTGTGCCACCATGCTGCCCTTCATACTTACCCTTATTACATCTCGTAAATTACCCCACAAGAGAGCAGAGCATTTACCTCAAGGGTCTGGTGGTGTCTTTACATTTCTGCAGTAGGACCCAGATCCACTGACGTGAGTTTGAACCCACCAAGGTAGCTGGGGAATTTAAATACAAGTAACCAAGCTGGAATTTTTAAAACTGTTTGACTCAGTAACAGCAAGTATAAATCTAGAGACTTCTGGATTTTATTAAGAACCCATTTAGGACCTGCCTTCCTTACTTGGTCTGAAGATAGACACAAAAAGCTGGAGTAACTCAGCGGGACAGGCAGCATCTCTGGAGAGAAGAAATGGGTGATGCTTCGGGTCGAGACCCAAAACGTCACCCATTCCTTCTCTCTGGAGATGCCGCCTGTCCCGCTGAGTTACTCCAGCATTCTGTGTCTACCCTCGATTTAAATCAGCATCTGCAGTTCCTTCCTGCCCAATTTGACCACTACCCCATGCCTCTCTCTGCACAATGCACTGCAAGCTTCACTGAGAGATTGCTTTGTGGTACTTTGGTTTCCTGTGTTGTTGAGAGAAACAGGAGCTTCGGTCCACCGAGCCCACCCGGACCACCAATCACCCGTAAACAGCAACAGACAGAAGCCAATTAACCCACAAACACGCACGCCTTTGGGATGTGCGTGTCAGGGATATCTTGGTCGGCATTGGCAGGCTGGGCTGAAGGGCCTGTTTCCATGCTGTATAGCTCTATCATGTCATGGGTTTTCTCCGGGTGCTCCAGTTCATAGGTTCTAGGAGCAGAATTAGGCCATTCGGCCCATCAAGTCTACCACCATTCAATCATGGCTGATCTATCTCTCCCTCCTAACCCCATTCTCCTGCCTTCTCCCCGTAACCCCTGACACCCGCATTTCAAAGACCCGCCACCAGCCGTGTGAAAAAGTTGTCCCTCCGATTCCTGTTCGTGCAAACTGCACACAGGCAGCACCCGAGGTCAGGATCGAACCCGGGTCTCTGGCTCTGTGAGGCAGCGGCTCTACCCACTGTGCCACCGTGCCGCCAGGTGGGCTGATGAGGAGTGGAGGCTCAAGTAGTTCTCTGGCGCTGCTGTTCAGTAAAGGAACATCATGAGATCATAAGATCATAAGTGATAGGAGTAGAATTAGGCCATTCAGCCCATCAAGTCTACTCCGCCATTCAATCATGGCTGATCTATCTCTCCCTCCCAACCCCATTCTCCTGCCTTCTCCCCATAACCCCTGACACCCGTACTAATCAAAGTACCCGTACCCAAACATAAAGTCACATATGGCAAAGCAAGACGACTTACATCTCATCCCAGTCGTTATAAATACACGCACACTCATAGAGTCCACAGTAAGGTGGCCCTGTCAACTTTATGCTCATGTTCTAGATGCAGAATTAGGCCATTCGGCCCATCACGTCTACTCCGTCATGGCTGATCTATCTCTCCCTCCTGTCCCCATTCTCCTGCCTTCTCCCCATAACCTCTGACACCCGTACTAATCAAGAATCTGTCAATCTCCACCTTAAAAACACCCAGTGATTTGGCCTCCACTGCCATCCGTGGCGCTGAACTCCACAGATTCACCACCCTCCGGCTAAAGAAATTCCTCCTCATCTCCTTTCTCCTTTGCCAAAATTAGCATTGGTGACTTGGTTTGCTTTATAAAGCTGCTGAGTTCAAATACTTAGTTTAATCAGTGTAGACTGCAGAGTGTGTTAATGCCTGTATATTATGGACTTGTATCCTCAGATAGGTCACATCTGTAGACATTTAATCTGATCCATTTGTTGTGGGGACACTTATCCATGTGGCACTGCTAGTGCGGAGCACCAGGCTAAATCCTCCTTTCCTTTTATTTGTTCACCTGGTGAAACCACCTTCCTCGTGTAGGGTGGACATTTGAGGAATGACATTCTTGCTATTGAAGGAGTGCAGCGTAGGTTCACCAGGTTAATTCCCGGGATGGCGGGAATGACATGATGAAAGAATGGGTCGATTGGGCTTGTATTCACTGGAATTTCAAAGGATGAGAGGGGATCTTATAGAAACATATACAATTCTTAAGGGATTGGAGAGGTTAGATGCAGGAAAAATGTTCCCCATGTTGGGGGGGAGTCCAGAACCAGGGGTCACAGTTTAAGAATAAAGGGTAGGTCATTTAGGACTGAGATGAAGAAAAACTTTTTCACCCAGAAAGTTGTGAATCTGTGGAATTCTCTGCCACAGAAGGCAGTGGAGGGCGATTCACTGGATGTTTTCAAGAGAGTTAGATCTTAGGGCTAAAAGAATCAAGGGATATGAGGAGAAAGCAGGAACGAGGTACTGATTTCGGATGATCAGCCATGATCATATTGAATGGCGGTGCTGGATCGAAGGGCCGAATGGCCTACTCCTGCACCTATTTTCTATGTTTCTATGAGTACTGAGCGTGGGGGTGAGTGAGGGGAGGAGAGGAGGATAGGGAGGGAAGGGTGAGGTGGGGGTTGGGGAAGGGGAACCTGAGGGAACAAGATGAAGGGACGGTGACTGGAAAAGGCTGCAGGCAAGGCGTGTCTGTGTCTCTGTGTCTGCATGTGTGTGTGTCAAGAGAGTCTAGAGTGTTTTATTGTCACATGTCCCAGATAAAACAATGAGATTCTTACTTGTAGCAGCACAACAGAATATGTAAACATAGTACACGAAACAATATCATAAACGAGAAAAAAAGTTTGGTGTCCATGTGTGCACGTTTGAGTGTGTGTGCAAGTTGATGGACAAGTCAAGTCAAGTCACTTTTATTTCTATAGCACATTTTAAAAAACAACTCTCGTTGACCAAAGTGCTTTACATTGGTGGAGGTACTAACGTTATACAACAGTGGTTCATAGATTAAGTACATACATAAATACATACATATAGCCCTCCCTCAGAGGACGTCAAGAAAGGCTTGAGAGTAAAGATGAGTTTTAAGTCTCGACTTAAAAGAGTCGATGGAGGGGGCAGTTCTGATGGGAGGAGGGATGCTGTTCCACAGTCTAGGAAGCTGCAACCGCAAAGGCGCGGTCGCCCCTGAGCTTATGCCTAGACAGCGGGATGGTCAGTAACCCCAAGTTGGCCGATCTGAGGGACCTGGAGGTGATGTGGTGGGTAAGCAGACTCTTGATGTAGGTGGGGGCAAGCCCGTTAAGGGCTTTGTAAACATAAAGAAGGATCTTGAAGTTTATTCGGAACCCCACAGGGAGCCAGTGGAGAGAGGCCAGGATCGGGCTGATGTGGTCCCTTTTTCGGGTGCCCATCAGGAGTCTCGCTGCGGCGTTTTGGACCAGTTGCAGGCGGGACAGGGAAGATTGGCTGATGCCAGTGTAGAGGGAGTTGCAGTAATCTAGGCGGGAGGAGATAAATGTGCGGATGATCTTTTCGAGGTCATCAAACTGGAGGAATTGTTTTATTTTAGCTATCGTCCGAAGCTGGAAGAAGCTAGCTTTTACCACGGAATTGACTTGTTTGTCAAATTTCAACGCTGAGTTAAATATCACGGCAAGGTTTTTGACGTGGGGTTTGAGTAGTGGGGTAAGGCTTCCAAGGCTGCCTGCTATCGTTTTGATTGAGCCCGAGAGGCCGAGAAGAATGACCTCAGACTTACTCTCGTTTAGTTGGAGGAAGTTCTGGGCCATCCAACACTTTATATCCTCGAGGCAGCGGATAAGGTTAAGTAGATTTGATCGGTTGTTGGGCTTCAGGGGGAGATAGAGTTGTGTATCGTCTGCGTAGCAATGGAAGGAAATGCCGTGCCTTTGAATGACTTGGGCTAAGGGGAGCATATACAGGGAGAAGAGAATGGGGCCAAGGATGGAACCTTGTGGAACCCCACAGCAGAGGCTAGCTGGGGAGGAGAAAGAGTTGCCTATGTTAGTCGAGAAACTCCTACATTTGAGGTAGGAGATGAACCAGCTCAGGGCAGTGCCACCAATACCAACCCCGTACCGGAGACGGTCAATTAGGATGGTGTGGTCGACAGTATCAAATGCTGCGCTGAGGTCAAGAAGGAGCAGGATTGCACAGTCACCGGAGTCAATGGTGAGAAGTAGGTCATTATGTACCTTCAACAAGGCAGACTCTGTGCTGTGGTGAGCCCTGAAACCTGATTGGAAAATTTCCAAGATAGTATTTTGGTGAAGGTAAGGCATAAGTTGACTTATGAGTGTGTGTGTGGGTGTGTGTGTGTGTGTGTGTGTGTGTGTGTGTGTGTGTGTGTGTGTGTGTGTGTGTGTGTGTGTGTGTGTGTGTGTGTGTGTACATGCGTGTGTGACTGTGGGCATGTGTCTGTGCATATATGTGCATGTAAATGTGTGTGTGTGTGCGTGTGTATGTGTGCATATATATGTGTGTTTGCATATGTGTGTGCATGTATGAGTGTGTGTGCAAGTGGAAGTGCATGTGCGCATATGAGTATGTGTTCATATGTGTGCCTGTGTGAGTACACTGTGTAAGGGGGTGTTAGTATGCACACATGTTTTTGTGTGCACGAGGGTGTGTGTGTGTTTGCATGTGTGTGTATTTGTGTGTGCGTGTGGACACATGCGCGTGTGTGTGTATATGCATGTGTGTTTGTGTGTTTATATGCAGGCTGGACTAGGCCCTGGCTCTCTTGCACCTTCCTACACTAACATGCAACAACAAAGCAAGTCAGTGTCCATCTGAATGGAAGGCCCAGGGTGACACAGATCACTGAGTGACAACTCATCCACACCTGGGCTCCCTGGAGATCATCCTAAAGCAGAACATGATGTCTCAAACGTTATATTTATCAAGTCAAGTCATCACATGTATTTATAGAGCACATTTAAAAAACAACTCTCGTTGGCCAAAGTGCTTTACATTTGTTATAAGAATAGCACAAACAAAACAAACTACATACATATATACATGTAGCCCTCATTCAGAGGACGTCAGGAAAGGCTTGGGAGTATAGATAAGTCTTTAGTCTTGACTTAAAAGAGTCGATGGAGGGGGCAGTTCTGATGGGAAGGGGGATGCTGTTCCACAGTCTAGGAGCTGCAACCGCAAAGGCGCGGTCGCCCCTGAGCTTATGCCTAGACCGTGGGATATTCAGCAACCCCAAGTCGGCCGATCTGAGGGGCCTGGAGGTGGAGTGGTGGGTGAGAAGACTTTTTATGTAGGTGGGGGCAAGCCCATTGAGGGCTTTGTAGACATAGAGGAGGATCTTGAAGTTTATACGGAACCGCACAGGGAGCCAGTGGAGAGGCCAGGATCGGGGTGATGTGGTCCCTTTTTCGGGTGCCCGTCAGTCTCGGTGTTTTGGACCAGTTGCAGGCGGGGCAGGGAAGATTGGCTGATGCCAGCGTAAAGGGAGTTGCAGTAATCTAGGCGGGAGGAGGTGAATGTGTGGATGATCTTTTCGAGGTCATCAAACTGGAGGAATTGTTTTATTTTAGCTATCGTCCGAAGCTGAAAGAAGCTAGCTTTTACCACGGCATTGACTTGTTTGTCAAATTTATGGTTCTTATTCAAGTCAGACTCAACAATTGGCAATCTGCTCAATGACCTTTTGATTTAGTGAAAGTAGCAGCTGTGTTCTGAATTGAATTGAATTGAATTAGACTTTATTAATCCCCTTATTCAGGGGAAATTCAGATGTCCTTGCAGCACACTAATAAAATACAACATAGTATTAAAAAGAAGTTCAACACCAAAACATCCCCCCACTGTGGTCCCCACTGTGGGGGAAGGCACAAAGTCCAGTCCCCATCCTCTTGTCCACCCAGAGTCGGGCCCACTGAGGCCTCCACAGTCGCCGCCACGGCGCCCGATGTTCTCGCCGGGTGATGGTGCTCCGGCGTCGGGAGAACCCCCAGCGGCTTGGGGTACCAGGAACGACCACCTTCCCACCGAAGACCGCGGCTTCCAAGCCAACAGACCGCGCCGGACGGAGCTCCACACACTGGCGATCTCAGCAAGAGATCCCAGGCTCCGGGATGTAACGTTCAGCGTCGCAGCTGGGCCGCTCCACAGAACCGCTGCTCCACGATATTCTCATCGGCGGTCCCAGCACACTGGAGTTCCGGCGCGGCGACCCAGGAAAGGCATCGCCCGCTCCACGACAGCGCTCCAGCGCTGCACCGCCGCCAAAGCCGCTGTTCTGCGCCGCCGCCAAAGCCGATGTTCTGGCCAGGTCCCCTCAGGGAAACGTCGCTCCAGGACCCGCTGGTAGGCCGCAAGGACAGGTCGAAGGCGCTGCTCGGAGGAAGGCAACCCCTCCGACCAGGTAGGGACTTGAAAAGCAGTTTCCCCCTTCCCCCCCACCACCCCCCACACATAAAAAGATTAGGCCCCCTGACTACACACTCAACGTACTAAAAATAATAAAAAAAGAAGGGAAAAAAACGGACAGCTGCAGGACAGGCAGCCGTTCTGGACAGCGCCTCCTCCTGGGAGCATCAAATGCAGTAGATGAGGTTTGGGGCTGCACTCTGAATAGGAAAGTGAATGATTACAAGGGTGGCTTGCAGTACACTATGTATAGAAGGTATCACATTAATCATATTAAACACTTTGTGAGCAGAGTGTTTATGTTAATCATGTTAACACTATGTTAACACTATGTTAACACTATGTTAACACTATGTTAATCATATTAAACACTTTGTGAGCAGAGCTGGAAGAGACTAGTTACTGCGGGGAGGTTACATGGAAACTGTTTTTCCAACACTGTTTTTTTACTGTTTGCCAATTTCCACGGTAACTCTAAAGTGGCTCACTGTTACCCAATAGAAATCACATTATAACGTTAACATTATGTGCGGTACGGTGGCGTAGCGGTAGAGTTGCTGCCTTACTGCGCCAGGGTCCCAGGTTCGATCCTGACTATGGGTGCTTGTCTGTACAGAGTCTGTACGTTCTCCCCGTTTTTATACGCGTGGGTTTTCTCCGAGATCTTCCTTGCGCCTCTTTTGAAATTGTCAATAGCGAGCATGCACAAAGTTTCTTAGTTCAGCTTAGTTCCGCGATACAGCGTGGAAACAGGCCCGGGTCCGCGCCGACCAGCGATCACCCCATACACCAGCACACACTAGGGACAATGTACAATTTTTACCGAAGCCAATTAACCTACAAACCTGCACGTCTTTGGACTGTGGGAGGAAACTGGAGCATCCGGAGTACGTTCTCCCCGTGACCACATAGTTACAATCTCCGTGCACACAACGATAGTCAGCATCAACGGTGACTCAAACTTGAATCCCTCAGCTCTCTCTGGTTATGCTTTTCATGCGGCTGCTCACAAAATGTTTAATATGATTAATGTGATACTTTCTATACATAGTGTACTGCAAGCCACCCATGTAATCATTCACTTTCCTATCCATGGTGCAGCCCCAAACCTCATCTACTGCATTTGATGCTCCCGATGTGTCCTCCTTTCACATTGGCGAGACCAGGCGTAGACTTGGCGAACATTTCGCCGAACATTCGCGCTCGGCCCTCCCCGTGACCACGTGGGTTTTCTCCGGGTGCTCCGGTTTCCTCCCACACTCCAAAGACGTGCAGGTGTGCGGGTTAATTGTAAATTGTCCCCCACGCGGTCACGGGGAGAAGGTGCAAACTCCACACATAGACAGCACCCGAGGCAAGGATCGAACAGCGGACTCTGGCGCCGTGAGACAGCAGCTCTACCAGTTGCGCCACCATACCTTTCTTTACATTCCTTGCGGCCTCAGATCAGTATATACGCTGACAAAACACCAACACATCTCAGGTTTCTTCTTTCAACGATACATCCATGGAATATCAGGGAGGTTGTTAGGCAGCATCCCGCCTCTTTGGGGCAGCACAGTGGCGCAGCGGTAGAGTCGCTGCCTCACAGCGCCAGAGACCCGGGTTCGATCCCGACTACGGGTGCTGTCTGTACGGAGTTTTACGTTCTCCCCGTGACCTGCGTGGGTTTTCTCTGAGAACTGCAGTTAACCCCCACACTCCAAAGACGTACAGGTGTGTAGGTTAATTGGCTTGGTGTGTGTGTGTAAATTGTCCCTAGTGTGTGTGGGGTAGTGTTAATGTGCAGGAATCGCTGATCAGTGCGGACTTGGTGGGCTGAAGGGCCTGTTCCCACGCTGATCTCTAAACTAAACTAAAACTAAACTAAGAAGAAATGTCCACATATCTCACTTTCAAATGACTGGCCCCTTCATCTTGTAACTCTGTCCCCTCGTTCATGACTCAAGTCACAAGTGAACACTTCTCAATATCTATCATTTCAATTCTTCATTGTGCTAAAATTCATAAAAATGCATTACTCGTTTGAATAAGGTCATCCCCTCATTCTTCTTAACTCTGTGGACTACCGATCCAAACCGTCTCGCCTTTCTTAAAAGGATTGTTCAGTCCAACCATTCTTTACAAAGCGGCCTCGGATGAGAATTGACCTTCCCTCTCAAGTTCCACTCAGTAACAAAAGGGAAAGTTTAGTTCCCAAACTGGAGAGGAATGACATCAACACTGCCTTTATCTGGGCAAGTACATCTCCAACAACATGTCCTCCACAGATGCTGCCAGAAACCGCAGAGAGTTGTGGATGTAGCCCAGTCCGTCACACCAACCAGACTCCCCACCCCCCTTACCCCTCCCAATAGCACCATCTACACCGCACGTTGCCTCGAGAAAACGGCCAACATAATCATTGAGTCACAGGGTGATGCATGTGTGGAATTCATTGCCACAGAAGGGTGTGGAGGCCAAGCCAATTGATATTTTTAAAGCAGAGATAGATAAATTCTTGATTAGTACGGGTGTCATGGGGTTATGTGGAGAAGGCAGGAGAATGGGGTTGAGGAAGAGAGTTAGATCAGCCATGATTGAATGGCGGAGTAGACTTGATGGGCCGAATGGCCTAATTCAGGTCAAGTCAAGAGAGTTTATTGTCATGTGTCCAAGATAGGACAATGAAATTCTTGCATTGCTGCAGCACAAGAGAATATTGTAGACATAAATACAGATCAGATCAGTGTGTCCATATATCATAGAATATATATATATACACATCAGTAAACAGGTACAGTGCAATAGGCTGTTATAGTTCAGAGTTTGTTTGAAGCTGTGTTTAATAGGCTGAAAGACGCTACGACTCTTTGGGCGACTGAGGAGACTACTCACGACCATACAGGCGACACCCTGGTGACCCGTCGTGGGGTGAAGCCCGTATGGTCGTGAGTAGTCGCCCACTTTCAACATGTTTAGAATTTTCAGCGACCTGCAACGACCTATGACGGGTGCCGGCAGTTGCCGAAAAAGTCACGTAAGTGGGACTGGCCCTTTACTGTCTCTGGAGAATATTGGGAAAACATTTGGGGGAAGGGGGATTTTGTAGATTTCTAAATTGGTGGATTTTCTCACTTCATTTCAGTACTGAAAATAATATTGCGTATTTTGAAACCCATTGAGAAATTGCTCGTGGTATTAGCGTGGCAAACTGGTTTTGTTTAGTTTAGTCTGGAGATACAGCATGGAAACAGGCCCTTCGGCCCACCGGGTCGGCGCTGACCAGTGATCCCCGCACATTAACACTATCCGACACCACTAGGGTCAATTTTTACATTTACACCAAGCCAATTAACCTACAAACCTGCACGTCTTTGGAGTGTGGGAGGGAACCGGAGCACCCGGAGAAAACCTACGCGGGTCACACAGAGAGAATGAGCAAACTCCGTACAGACAGCACCCATAGTCAGGATCGAACACGGGACTATGGCGCTGTGGGGCAGCAGCTCTACCAGCTGTACCACTGTGCCACCTCATTATAAGACTACTGAACGGTGTCCTGAAAAGCCAAGGGCATATTCCCAATCTTCCAACCTACGTCAATGTGGCCTTGTGATTTTTTTAAACCTGTAAAAAATCACAAGGTTTCCCTGCAGCTGTAACAATGTAACATTACATTCTCTGTAGGAAGGAACTGCAGATGCTGGTTTAAACCGAAGACAGACACAAAAAGCTGGAGTAACTCAGCGGGGCAGGCAGCATCTCTGGAGAGAAGGAATGGGTGACGTTTCGGGTCGAGACTTACTGGGCCTTGTATCATAAGGTCATAAGTGATAGGAGTAGAATTAGGCTATTCGGCTCGTCAAGTCTACTCCGTCATTCAATCATGGCGGATCTATCTCTCCTTCCTAATCCCATTCTCCTGCCGCCTCCCCATAACCTCTGACACCTGTGCTAATCAAGAACCTATCTATCTCTACCTTAAAAATATCAACTGACTTGGTCTCCACAGCCTTCTTTGACAAAGAATTCCACAGAATCACCAAGACATTTCTCCTCATCTCCTTTCTAAACGAACGACCTTTAATTCTGAGGCTATGATGTATCATGTACCAACAACAGGTCCCATTCACATTCTTTTCACCAGGCTGCCCTCTGGTCATTCCTATGTTGCACCTCATGCTTGTATTTGTGTGTGGCTTTATTGTATTCATGCATGATATAATCTGGCCGGATAGCACACATAACAAAGATGCATGTTGATAGAAGTGACAATGATAAACCAATATCATTGCTCTGTATTTGTGGAAAGGTGTCAGCCTCAATAACAATCAGCACGGGAGCACCTCAAGGCTGCGTGCTCAACACCCTGCTGTACTCACTCTATACTCATGACTGCGTAGCCAGACATAGTGCGAACTCCATCATCAAGTTCGCTGACGACACCACTGTTGTGGGACGTATCACTGATGGGGACGAGTCAGAGTATAGAAGTGAGATTGACCGATTGACCAAATGGTGCCAGCACAATAACCTGGCTCTCAACACCAGCGAAACCAAGGAACTGATTGTGGACATCAGAAGGGATAGAATGGGGTCTCACAGTCCCGTTTATATCAACGGGTCGATGGTGGAAAGGGTCAAGAACTTCAAATTCCAGGGCGTGCATATTTCCGAAGATCTCTGAGAAGATTACGGAGAGTGGGTATGTCAAGGAGGACTCTCTCTAACTTCTACAGGTGCACAGTAGAGAGCATGCTGACCGGTTGCATCGTGGCTTGGTTCGGCAACTTGAGCGCCCAGGAGTGGAAAAGACTGTAAAAAGTTGTCAACACTGCCCAGTCCATCATCGGCTCTGACCTCCCTACCATCGAGGGGATCTATCACAGTCGCTGCCTCAAAAAGGCTGGCAGCATCATCAAGGACCCACACCATCCTGGCCACACACTCATCTCCCCGCTGCCATCAGGTAGAAGGTACAGGAGCCTGAAATCTGCAACATCCAGGTTCAGGAACAGCTGCTTCCCCACAGCCATCAGGCTATTAAACACAACTTCAAACAAAGTATGAACTATAACAGCCTAGTGCACTTTATCTGTTTATTGATGTGTGTTTATATATATATATTCTATGGTATATGGACACACTGATCTGATCTGTATTTATGACTACAATATCCTGTTGTGCTGCAGCAAAGCAAGAATTTCATTGTCCTATCTGGGACACATGACAATAAACTCTCTTGACTCTTGACTCTAATCAAAGTAGATTGTCCTCGAAACCATTCACACCATCTGATAATGTGATCTTGGAGCGGACGGTGGGACTAACAGATTTGTGCCGTACGCCTCGTTTTGGGAATATTTTGAACCTATCCATCCTTTTGTGATGATTGTCTGAATGAATGTCGACCACGTTTAGTTTAGTTTAGTTTAGTTTAGTTTAGATACAGCGAGGAAACAGGCCCTTCGGCCCTCCCCGCGCTGACTAGCGATCCCCGCACATTAACACTACCCTACGCACACACTAGGGACAATTTTACATTTACACCAAACCAATTAACCAACAACCCTGTACGTCTTTGGAGTGTGGGAGGAAACCGAAGATCTCGGAGAAAACCCACGCAGGTCGCGGGGAGAACGTACAAACTCCGTACAGGCAGCACCCACAGTCAGGATCGAACCCGAGTCCACGGTCCTGTGAGGCAGCAACTCTACTGCTACTCCACCGTGCGGCCACCTTGATGAATCTTGTAGATATTAGATGGGTATCCTCAGACAAACCAAAATACTGTGCAGTAAACCCTTCTTACAGGGGGCCATGGTGGAGGGCGGGGCGGGGGAATGTTGAGAAACTTGTCTCAATGTTTCTTAAATGTTGGGGAAAGTCCCTGCCTCAACGACCTCCTCCAGCAGCTCTTTTCCATACACCCACCACCCTGTGTGTGTGAAAAAGTCACCCCTTGGTAACCATTTCCACTTTGGCACCGTTGATGCTGATTGAGGCATGAACTCCACCTCTCTTCCTGAGTGAATAACTAGCTCCTGTGTCTTGCCGACATTGAGGGAGAGTTTGTTGCCCTGACACGATGTCACTAAGTTCCCTAGCTCCTTCCTCCACCCCGTCTAGTCACGCAGGACAATAAAGGACCATTGAAGTGTAGAACCATTGAACCATTGATGGGCTGTGTGGGGGGGGAGAGCACGAAACAGAAGGGGAAGTCTGCGTTGATGAATAACACCAGCCTCAAGTCGAGTTCACCGACGCCACGATCAGGAACGGAGTTTAGTTTAGAGATCCAGCGCGGAAACAGGCCCTTCGGCCCACCGGGTCCGCACCGACCGGCGATCCCCACCGACCAGCGATCCCCGCACATTAACACTATCCCACACCCACTAGGGATAATTTTTACATTTACCAAGCCAATTCACCTACAAACCTTGTACGTCTTTGGAGTGTGGGAGGAAACCGAAGATCTCGAAGAAAACCCACGCAGGACGTGGGCTGAACATGCAAACTCCGTACAGACAGCACCCGTAGTCGGGATTGAACCTAGGTCTCCGGCGCTGCATTCGCTGTCAGGCAGCAACTCTACCGCTGCGCTGCGGTGAGCGCCCAGTTTAAGGGCCCCACACCTCCCCAGCTGCCGATATCTGCCCGGCAACAGGGCAATGAGCCACGGAGGCGATAAGTCTCCTAAAGCATGAGGGAGTCGGGGTTTAGTCAGTAGAAACAAGGAAATGCAGGCGCTGGTTTACAAAAAAGGACACAAAGTGCTGGAGTAACTCAATGGGTCAGGCAGCTTAAGGTCATAATGTCATAAGGGATAGGAGTAGAATTAGGCCATTCGGCCCATCACGTCTACTCCGCCATTCAATCATGTTGTCGTGCTGCCCGACCTGCTGAGTTACTCCAGCACTTTGTGATCTACATCCTTCATCAGCACTGTGGCAGCGTCTTCAGCAGAAGTTCAACACTAGGTCAAGTAGGCAGCTCACTGACACCATAACACTTTCTTCTCCTTACTACAATCAAACCTAAAATCCACTCCCCTTTCCCCTTCCCCTCTGCCCTGCCACCTTTCACAGTCACAGAAATGCTGGAGTAACTCAGCGGGACAGGCAGCATCTCTGGAGAGAAGGAATGGGTGACGTTTTGGGTCGGGACCCTTCTTCAGACTGCAGATGCTGGTTTACAAAGAAGGTGCTGGCTCGAAGGGCCGAATGGCCTACCCCTGCACCTATTGTCTATTGACACAAAGTGCTGGAGTAACTCAGCGGGAGTCTGAAGATGGGTCTCGAACCGAAACATCACCCATTCCTTCTCTCCAGACGCTGCCTGTCCCGCTGAGTTAATCAAACTTTTTGTGTCTATCTTCAGTTGAAACCAGCATCTGCAGTTCCTTCCTGCATCTATATCCTTTCCTCTGGCTTCACATTTCACACCTCTTATCTCCTGATCTTCTTATCTCGCAGCCTCTTGTCTTTTCATCTCTGGCCAGTGACCAAACATCCACCAATACCCCCTCCCCCCCACCTCACCTGTATCCACCTATCACTTGCAAGGCTTTGTCCTGCCCTCAGATCTTCTTGCCCCCATTCCAATTAAACTGAGGAAGGGTCCCGACCAGAAACATTGCCTATCCATGTCCTCTCCAGAGATGCTACCTGTCCTGCTGAGTTACTCCAGCTTTTTGAATCTATCTTCGGTTGAAACCAGCATCTGCAGGTCCTGCCGACACATTGTGAATGGTTCAGAAGGGTTTCAGTTTCAGTTTAGTTTATTGCCACGTGTACCGAGGTGCAGTGAAAAGCTTTTGTTGCGGCTAACCAGTCAGCGGAAAGACAATACATGATTACAATCGAGCCATTTACAGTGTACACATACATGATAAGTGAATAACGTTCAGCGCAAGGTAAAGCCAGCAAAGTCCGATCAAGGATAGTCCGAGGGTCACCAATGAGGTAGATAGTAGTTCAACGCTGCTCTCTGGTTGTGGTAGGATGGTGACATTGCCTGATAACAGCTGGTAAGTAAAGGGCCTGTCCCACTTACGCGACTTTTACAGCGACTGCCGGCACCCGTCATAGGTCGTTGCAGGTCGCCGAAAAAGGTCAACATGTTGAAAATCCAGCGGTGACCAGCGATCCCCGCACGTTAACATTATCCTACACCCACTAGGGACAATGTTTACATTTACATGGCTATGGGAGGAAACCGAAGAACCTGGAAAAAAAACCACGCAGGTCAAGAGAGTTTATTGTCATGTGTCCCTGATAGGACAATGAAATTCTTGCTTTGCTTCAGCACAACAGAACATAATAGGCATGAATACAGAACAGATCAGTGTGTCCATATACCATTATATAAATATATACACACATGAATAAATAAACTGATGAAGTGCAAATAACAGATAATAGTAAGATTAAACGAGAACTTACCAGTTTGAAGTTTGATCTGTATTTTATGAGGAGTTACGATGAGTGACTACGTGAAGAGCCCGTCCAGCACGCATGCGCGACATTAGCGTTCACGCAGTGCAACAGCGACGACCGGGAGTACAGGCGCTCCCGCTACAAGTTTAAACAGCGGACCATCAGGTAAGTCTTACTCTGAGGTCGTAATCAGCAAGCTGTGCTCTGCTCTGTATTCCAGGGAAACTGGGAAAAATGAGTAAAGCACTGCAAAGGAAGAAAACCGCCCCCCGTTCGAATCCAACAGAACGGGAGTGTCCCATCAGTGGGGGGCGAGAGGCAGCACCTGGACCGCATATGCTGCGGCACACCCTCATCGAGACCGAGCCGAGCCCAGTACCGCTAGCGTAGCCTGATGAACAGCAGCGGGCTGGAGGCAAATCAAGGGTAAAAACATACCGGCCGGTTATGTCTCACTCCGATGAGGAGGACTGTCCGCCTTAGAGCGGCAGAGCTAGCTGCCTGAGCCGCATGGAAAGGCTCATGGAGCAAATGCTCCAGCGAGACTTGCTTCGGGAGCTGGAGCAGTCTCGCCAAGGGAACTCAGGCAATCCCACATCAGTGCTCTACAATGCACTGGCCATCGCTTTCCCCTCAGCCGAGGGCAGCATTGGCGACCAGGGCTGGGCTGGTCAGCAACATGGGTCATTGGCTGAAGATGTCGGGAGTACGCTTGGGGTACAGGATCAGGAAGAGCTGCTGGGTGTGGAGATTCGCTACGTGGTTACACCACGAGCAGGGCGGCCATTGGAGCCAAAGCTGGCGGCCAGCATCAACCACCTGTCCCTCAAACCCTTACAAAATCAGGGGGGGTATGTTGGACAGAGGATCCGGAGCCAGGAGCTAAAATTACAACGCATCCTCAAGCTCCTGATAACAGGGATAACATCCTATGCTCGTTCCGTGGATGGGGTGGATATGACCACAAACCAGCAAGACACTCTGGCTCTGCTGTGCAACACCCAATATGAGATAAACAACCTCCGCAAGGAGAGAATAAGACCTGCCCTCAATCCCAGGTTTGCAGGACTGTGTAAAACACCGGCCTCAGAGCCGCAGATCCTGTTATTTGGAAGGGCAAGTGAAAGACCTGGAGGAAGAGTCCAAAGCATTTGGCCTCATGAGGGCAGGCCCCGGAACGAGCAGACCCACACAAAAAAACAGACGGCAGTACCCCACCGCGTCCACCAGTCGAGGTCAAATTTATGGAACTGGTGAAAGCTCGGGGTCCGCATACTATCCCCGAAAGCCTTTTTAGGCCAGGGCCCGGAGCGGACCCCATGGAAAATGCGCCACCCCCAATCAGCAGTACATCCAGCAGTACAACGACGGATGAACAAACTGATTAAAGGAACACTACCATAACTATGGAGGTAGGTGGGTCTGGTTCCTACCAGCATGTAAAAGTGGGGGAACTGTACTAACAGGGGGGAGATTACACCTATTCATTGAAGCATGGAGGTGTCTCATGAATGATAGTTATATACTTAACAGTATTCGGGGATACAAAATAGAGTTCATTCAAGAAAACATGCCACCAGTTCAGCACGTACCCCAAAGGGTCTTTACCCTCTCGGTCAAAGAGAAACTAGAGGCTCAAGCAGAACTGGTGCGGTTACTTACAAAGGGTGTCATTGAGAAATCCAAACATGAACCTTTGGAATTTGTCTCAAATATATTTACCAAAAGCAAAAAAGATGGTGGATGTCGCATCATCATTGACTTAACCTCACTAAATACCTTTGTTAAGTATGTACATTTCAAAATGGAAACATTTGTAACCGCTAAACAACTGATTTCCAAAGGATCCTTTATGGCAAGCATTAATAATATATAATAATAACTTTATTTATAAAGCACTTTAAACAACCACAGTTGCCACAAAGTGCTGTACATGAGAAATCATGAACAAAAAGCTATTACAAACAATTAAAAACCATTAATTTAAAAGATGCCTACTATTCAGTACCCATTCATAAGGGTCATCGCAGATACCTGAAATTTACCTGGATGGGGCAACTATGGCAGTATAAAGCAAAGATACTCTAGTATCTTTGGTATAAAGCATTGCCTAATGGGTTGACATCAGCCCTAGACTATTTACCAAGATATTAAAACCAGCCTTGGCAACATTAAGAAAACAAAGACATATTGTCATGGCATATCTTGATGATATCCTAATAGTAGGCAAAACCATGAAGTTGGCTAAATCAGCTGTATTAGCTACCAAACAATTGTTTGAAACCCTGGGATTTGTCATACATCCAGATAAATCTAAGTTGACGCCATCCACAACTATCTGGGATTCACAATTAACTCAGTCCACATGTCTGTAACGTTGCCAAAAGGTAAAGCAGCAGAATTGGCACAGACGTGCAACAATTTAATGGTAAGCAATCGACCAACCATCCGACAAGTGGCAAGAGTAATTGGCAAAATGGTAGCAGTATTTCCAGCTACACAATTTGGACCCCTGCACTATCAGCACCTACGAAGGGCAAAAGTACAGGCGTTGAAACGACATGCAGGTCACTTTGACCGAACCATGAAACTACCCATTGAAGCAATATCAGAGTTACAATGGTGGATAGAACACATTTGGCATAGTTCCAGCCCTATCATCATCAATAACCCAACGTTAACTATACAAACAGATGCCAGTGCTCAAGGCTGGGGAGCAACTAATACCATATCCAGCACAGGTGGTAGATGGACTAACCTAGAATCATCTTTACTACAAACACTGGGCATAAATTATTTGGAAATGTTGGGTGCGTTTTATGGTTTAAAAGCATATTCTAGGAATATGCACCATTTGCATGTTCGTTTACAAATTGAGAATATCACGGTGGTGGCCTATATTAACCATATGGGCGGAATAAAATCTATATCATGTGACAATTTGGTCAACACAATCTGGTAATGGTGGGTCGATAGACATATTTGGCTATCAGCAACTTACCTACCAGGTAAGCTAAATACAGTGCCAGGTCACGCAAATTCAATGATAAACACCGAATGGATGTTAAATCATAGAGCTTTTGCTAAAATTACAAACCAATATGGCACACCAGATATCGATCTCTTTGCATCCAGACTAAATCACCACGTACCAATGTATGTCCCTTGGGAACCACACCCTGAGGCAGCAGCGATAGATGCATTCGCGCTGAACTGGGGGACCTATTTCTTCTATGCTTTTCCCCCCTTCTGCCTTAATCTGTAGGGTACTACGCAAAATACAGATGGACTCTGCTTCAGGTATTTTGATTGTACCAACTGGCCTACACAGCCATGGTTCCCAGTGGTCCTTGACATGGTCATCGAAACTCCTATGACCTTTCCCAGTAGCCCAGACCTATTGACGCACCCTGTATCAGGCATAAGTCATCCATGCCATGACAAAATTAACCTACTGGGTTGCAGATTATCAAAAGACCACTGCTGGGACTGGGGTGTCTGACAGGACCATCAACATGATGACACCGTATGTCCACCAGGAAACAATACCTATCGAGCATCAGGAAGTGGGAAAGATACTGCTCGACTACTGGGACAACGTACTCATCTGCAACCATAACCAATGTACTGGAGTTCCTGGGGGGCCTTCACCATAATGAAGGATTGAGCTACAGCGCCATCAATACTGCCAGACGTGCGCTGTCAGCCTACTTAAAACAGGTGCCAGGACAACAGGCCATAGGGTCTCACCCGCTGGTGATCAAACTCATGAGGAGTATAGTCAACTCCAACCCTCTTAGACCTAGGTATACCCAAATCTGGGATGTCAGTGTGGTCCTGACATACCTAAGGGGATGGTCCCCAGCCGGGTCTCTCACCCTGGAAAAGCTAACCCTGAAAACGGTCATGCTGATGACACTAGTCTCAGCACAAAGAGTCCAGTCCCTCCACTTGCTGCGACTGGACAACATGGTTATAACACCAGACCGGGTCTCATTCACCATTCAGGAGCTGCTAAAGCAGAGCAGGCCAGGAACTTGAGTCCTAGTTATGGATTTCCGGGCATACCCACCTGACCTACGGTTGTGTGTCATGACTCACTTATTCACTTACATCAACACAACAAGAGATTCTCGAGGGAGAAAAAAGAAGAAAAAAAAAGAAAGAAAAAAAAGCCTTATGGGTCAGCTACAAGAAACCTCCTGGTTGGGTGTCGACCAAACCATCTCAAGATGGCTCAAGCAGGTACTGGGAGCTGCTGGAGTAGATACTGATGTATATACATCTCACTCCACCAGGGCAGCATCCACATCGGCGGCTAAAAGAATGAACATGGAGAAAACGTTCCAAACGTTCTACCACAAGCCGCTAGCAGAACCTGTGTTATTTGCAGAAAGAGTTTTAGAATCTGCAAAAATATATAATTTAAGCCCGGGGGAGCATTTTGTCTTTTGTTATTGTTTAATAGATACCATTATTGTTTACAAACAGATTATGGTTGATTACGATAACATACTTCCTCCCTTGAATGACTTCGGCAGCGAGTGAAGTATGAACTGTTACACGGTTTGAAATCACAGAGCTTTAAAATCTTCACGTAGTCACTCATGTGACTCCGAAGTAAAATAGTAAGATTAAACGAGAACTTACCAGTTTGAAGTTTGATCTGTATTTTATGAGGAGTTACGATGAGGGATTACGTGCCCTCTGCTCCCACCCTCAATTATAGATCAACTGGTATCTTAGATCTCCTTTTCTTTACTATGTTTATTTCAATTATTGTGTTTCCTGTGATTCCACACCGCTGCTTTGAAGAATGTCGCGCATGCGTGCTGGACGGGCTCTTCACGTAATCCCTCATTGTAACTCCTAATAAAATACAGATCAAACTTCAAACTGGTAAGTTCTCGTTTAATCTTACTATTAATGTTCAGAGTTTTGTCCGAGCCAAGTTTAATAGCCTGATGGCTGTGGGGAAGTAGATGTTCCTGAACCTGGATGTTGCAGATTTCAGGCTCCTGTACCTTCTACCTGAAGGTAGCGGAGAGATGAGTGTGTGGCCAGGATGGTGTGGGTCCTTGATGATGCTGCCAGCCTTTTTGAGGCAGCGACTGTGATAGATCCACTCGATGGAAGGGAGGTCAGAGCCGATGATGGACTGGACAGTGTTTCCTATTTTTTGTAGTCTTTTCCGCTCCAGAGCGCTCAAGTTGCCGAACCAAGCCACGATGCAACCGGTCAGCATGCTCTCTACTGTGCACCTGTAGAAGTTAGAGAGAGTCCTCCTTGACATACCGACTCTCCATAATCTTCTCAGGAAGTAGAGGCGCTGATGTGCTTTCTTAATAATAGCATCAGTGTTCTCGGACCAGGAAAGATCTTCAGAGATGTGCACGCCCAGGAATTTGAAGCTCTTGACCCTTTCAACCATCGACCCGTTGATATAAATGGGACTGTGGGTCCCCATCCTATTCCTTCCAAAGTCCACAATCAGTTCCTTGGTTTTGCTGGTGTTGAGGGCCAGGTTGTTGTGCTGGCACCATATGGACAGTCGCTCGATCTCTCTTCTATACTCTGACTCATCCCCATCAGTGATATGTCCCACAACAGTGGTGTGGTCAGCAAAATTGATGATGTAGTTCGCACTGTGACCGGCTACGCAGTCATGAGTATAGAGTGAGTACAGCAGGGGGCTGAGCACGCAGCCTTGAGGTGCTCCCGTGCTGATTGTTATCGAGGCTGACACATTTCCACCAATACGAACAGACTGTGGTCTGTGAATGAGGAAGTCGAGGATCCAATTGCGGGGAGAATGTACAAACTCCATCCAGACAGCACCCGTGGTCAGGATCGAACCTGGGTCTCTGACGCTATAAGGCAGCGACTCTACCGCTGCGCCACCGTGCTGCCCCAAAGAGGCGGGATGCTGCCCTGATATTCCATGGATGTATCGTTGAAAGAAGAATCCTGAGTTGTGTTGGTGTTTTGTCAGCGTATATACTGATCTGTGGCTGCAAGGAATGTAAAGAAAGGTATGGTGGTGCAACTTGTAGAGCTGCTGCCTCACAGCGCCAGAGTCCGCTGTTCGATGCTGGCATCGGGTGCTGTCTTTGTGTGGAGTTTGCACATTCTCCCCATGACCACATGGGTTTCCCCCGGGCGCTCCGGTTTCCTCCCACATCCCAAAAAGACGTGCGGGTTTGTAGGTCAATTGGCCCTCTGTAAATTGCCCCTGTTGTGTCGGGAGACAACGAGAAAGTGGAATAGCATAGAACTAGTGCGAACAGGAGATCAATGAGTTGGTATAGACTTGATGGGCCGAAGGGCATGGTTCCATGCTGTACCTCTAAATGAAACTCATCTACCAATTGCACCTCCTGCATGTTATCTTTTATGAATGAAGCACATTAATGAATTACCCAGTAGATACATTTTTGAAATGAGCAGAGTTGGAGATCACCACCATTTAGCAGATAGGATCAATCATAGAAAGAGTATAAAGGATGATGGATGGGAGTGGCACTAGAGAACAGGATGAGAAAACAGGTAAGATAATGATGAGTAATGCATAGAGATGAGGCAGCTGAATAGAGATGAGATCGAGACAGAGATATGGTCAAGACCTGAAACGTCATCCATTCCTTCTCTCGAAAGATGCTGCCTGTCCCGCTGAGTTACTCCAGCATTTTGTGTCTATCTTCGATAGAGACATAGGAGAGGTGAAGGCAAAGAGGTCAGTAGAGGGAGATGTGGAGGTACGTGGAGGAAGATTTAGAGAGATAAAAAGATATAGATAGATAGAGAGAGAGAGAGAGAGATAGAGAGATAGAGAGAGACACACACACACATACTGAAGATAGACAGACAAAGCTGGAGTAACTCAGCGGGACAGGCAACATGTCTGGAGAGAAGGAGTGGGTGACGTTTCTGGTCGAGACCCTTCTTCAGCTGACACACTGAGACACAGACAGACAGACCGCAAGAGAGAAAGTTTTAAATGTACAAATGGACACAAAGTGCTGGAGTCACTCAATGGTTAATCTGAAGAAGAGTCCCAACCTGAAACGTCAGAGATGCTGCCTGACCTGCAGAGTTACTCCAGCACTTTGTATCCTTTGTGTAAACCAGCACCTGCAGTTCTTTGTTTCTATTTGTTCCATGTCACCAAAGAAGCAAAGTGGGGTGTGGTCTCTCTGGGGACGGGGTGATAATGGTGGGCTGTGGGGGACAGGATGATACACTGTGCAGTGTGAGGTGTGTACACATGGTCATTTTCACCGTGTTTCAAGGATACAGAGAAGATTTGTGGGCCTCTCCCACTTAGGCGACGTTTCAGGCGAGTGCAGGAGACTCTGCGCTCGCCACAAGGTCGCCACATGTTCGCTGGTGGTCTCTGGCGAGTCTCCTTCGTGGTGGCGAGGAGTTCCCGCATTCTGGGAACTAGTCGTGGCCTCAGTATGGTCGCCATGGAGAAAATCGATAATCCTGTAGTCGTAGGTGCAGTTGTAGTGGGGTCGCCATGTAGTTGACGGTAGTCGAGGTAGTCGTAGGTAGTTTTAGTTAATCGCCTTTGCTGACCGGTGAATTTCATTGGCTCATTGGGGACAAAATCATAAGCAGGAGTTTTCAGAACCACGGATAACCGACCGGTAATGTTAAATGTCCGCCGAACTTCACAGCTGTGTATCTCTGGTTTCTTAAAAGTTGTCTCCACTCCTTCTCCCCCCTTCTCTCTCCCCCCCACCCACTCTACCCCCTTCTCCCCCCCTCTTTTAAAGGACTTACCGTACACTGTGCTTTAGCCGTCTTAATTACAGCGCCAACCTTCCTGTTCATCGCGGTGTGTGTCTGTATTACCTTGGATTTGCACCGTGTGAATTTCAGACACACAGTGCAAAGCGATGTGTGTGTGCGTTCCACTCCGACAGTCGCCGTTCCAGTTCCTGGTTTTTCAGGCGACTGCCGGCAACTTGACAGCCGCTGGCAGTCCGCTGAAAAATCGCCGAATTGGGACAGGATTTTGCCAGGACTCGAGGGCCTGAGCTTTAGGGAGAGGTTGAGCAGGCTGGGACACTATTCCTTGGAGCGCAGGAGGATGAGTGGTGATCTTAGAGGGGCGTACAAAATCATGAGAGGAATAGAGCGGGTAGATGCACAGAGCCTCTTGCCCAGAGTTGGGGAATCGAGAACCAAGGGACTTCCAGCATCAACAGTTCCTTCTTAAACATCTTGGACATACGTTTAAGGTGTGGGGGGGTGGGGGGGGAAGATTTAATAGGAATCTGAGGGGCAACTTTGTCACACAGTGGGTGTATGGAACAATCTGCCAGAGGAAGTAGTTGTGGAATGCACAATCGCAATGTTTTAGGCACATTTGGACAGGTACATGGATAGGACAGGTTTAGACGTATATGGGCCAAACGCAGGCAGGTGGGACTAGTGTAGGTGGGACATGTTGGCTGGTGTGGGCAAGTTGGGGGGAAGAGCCTGTTTCCACACTGTATCACTCTAAGACTCGATGACTCCATGTCTTCTGGTGCGGTTTAGATGCTCTGCCTGGCTTCGTGAGTGTGGAAAGCAATGGTGCAATCATCCGCACAGTCAACGGGTTTAATGACTGATCTAATGAACCATCTTCTTCCTCACAGACATCAAACGTGGAAACTTCCCCCTTGCTCACACCTCACAGGTGATCCACAGGACAGAACGCTCAACGACGGGGAACAGAGCGGCTGCAAGAACGGGGTTAAATTATTGAATCAAGGAACTGCAGACACTGGTTTACAAGAAGAAAAGACACAAAGCGCTTGGAGTAACTCAGCGGGTCAGGCAGCATCTCTGGAGAACATGGAAATGTGACCTGATCAGGTCAGCTCCCTTCTTCAGACTGCAGAAGTGTCCCGACCCGAAACATCACCTACCCTTGTCCTCCAGAGATGCTGCCTGACCCGCTGAGTAAAGGGCCTGTCCCACTTGGGTGTCATTTGCGCGTCACGCAGATGGCGCGCGAAGATTTTGTACATCCCAAAATCCTGGGACGCCGCGCGCGACAGGGCGTCACTGCCTACGTCACCACGTACCGTGCGCGGCACAACGTGCATCGTGACGCGTAAATGATGACGCGTAAATTACGCGCAAATGACGCCCAAGTGGGACAGGCCCTTTACTCCAAGTACTTTGTGTCATTTTCTTTAAGGAGTTAACTTCACTGGGCCTTGCCTGACTCTGGCGATGAATGAAGGGGCGGTTTCAGAACCTTCACCTCACACCGGATTTTATTGGGCTTTGTTTTTTTCCCACCAAAAATAATTTAAATCAACTATTTACAAAAATACACACAAAAATACAAACAAACCCACCACCATAATTCGAAATAAACAAATATTTTAAATATATTAAATAACTATTTCCCCATCCTTATAGAGGATACATCCCACCCCCCCCCCGCGGTGCCCAGCGGTCCCGGAAATCCCCCGGGGCGCCCGTGGACAGCGCGTAGTCCCTCTCTAGTACCGCCCGGGCGCGGGCGTAACCTTGGAAACTGGGCAGGGCATCTCACTGTGGCAGCCGCTCGACCAAAGTTTCTGTTTACACACTGTATCTTCTTCTTCTGGCGTATGGCGTGCACAGCCTAAAGTTGGAGGACAACTTGTTCTATTTGATCTTATTTGATTGTGCACGCCGGGTCGATTGCATTCGTTGAAACAGGGCGGACCACGTGAAGGTTGCAATCTCCCACCCCACACACTGTATGACGCTATGACTCTGTGCCTGGATGCAGGGTAGAATGTAGATAAGGCTGTGAATCTAGATGAGGCGAGTACACTTCAGGCCTGATCAACACTCGGTCTCAACAAGTCAAATCTCGCAATGGATGCAAATAAAAAACGCACGCATTTATACTCTGGTAGCACCTTTCTTGAAAAGATCAGATCAAGAGTTCCCGTTTAAGAAGGAACTGCAGATGCTGGAAAAATCGAAGGCAGACAAAAATGCTGGAGAAACTCAGCGGGTGAGGCAGCATCTATGGAGCGAAGGAATAGGTGACGTTTCGGGTCGAGACCCTTCTTCAGACTGATGTGGGGGTGGGGGGGGAGCGGCAAGAAGAAAGGAAGAGGTGGAGAGTGGGCTGTGGGAGAGCTGGGAAGGGGAGGGCAAGTTCCTCTTTCTTTTAATTTGTATATTTTGTATTTGTGTATATGTATATTTGTATATGTGTATATGTATATACAGATACTGTATGTGGCTATGTATATATATATATGTGTATATACTGTACATATATATTATATATTCACACACACGCACACACACACACACGCGTGTATATATATATATATATGGTATACATGTGTGTATATATGTGTATATTTACATGTGTGTATAATATATGTGTTTGTACAAATATATATATGTGTATATCATTTATAGACACATACATATCCATATACACACATATATTTTATATTTTTCTCTCTCGTTTATCATATTGTTTACAGTGTACTATGTTTACATATTCTGTTGTGCTGCAGCAAGTATTACATTGTTCTACCTGGGACATGTGACAATACAACACTCTTGACTTGACATGCACACACACACACACACACACACACACACACACACACACACACACACACACACACACACGCAACAATAATACACACATAAAATAACTCCTTTCCTGCAGTCTGAAGAAGGGTCTCGATCCGAAATGTCACCCATTCCTTCTCTCCAGAGATGCTGCCTGTCCCGTTGAGTTACTCCAGCATTTTGTGTCTAGCTTCCTTTCTTGCAGCTACCGTTTGCCATGGTTGATAGTTCGGTCCTGTACCTCACCCTGTGAGGATCATGACAATCAAACGTTCTGGACTCTTGGTGACCAACTGAGGACAGGGAGGGGGGGGTGTGTGTCCATGAAGATCCAGCTGAGGAGCATAACCAAGGACGAGTCGCATCTCCCCTCTCCCATCGGGCAAAAGGTGCAGAAGGGTGAGAACGTCCATGAAGATCCAGCTGAGGAGTTGGCGTGGGTGGAGGGAAGCAATGTTGGGTTAGTTCCTGCAGTCCGTCCTGTGTCTATCGGTGTGAAGACACTGATGGCTCAGCATTCCCCTGACCAGTGGTCAGCAAGATCCTCATGATTCCAGACCTTCACCGAGGCTGCGGGCACTGCAGGCCAGACCCTCTCCTGCAGGCTCACACGTCTCTGCTAAACCCCATCTTTTGGTATCTTCGTGCTCTATCGCCAAGAGATGGTCATCGAGTCATATCGTCACAGACCCATGGAGATGAAGAGTCATAGTGTCAGAGTCATAGAGTCATAATCATAGTCATAGAGCCATGTCGTCACAATCACATAATATGACATAACTGAAGCCCTTCTGTCTGGTCCAGAACCAGGGGCCACAGTTTACGAATAAGGGGTAAGCCATTTAGAACGGAGATGAGGAAACACCTTTTCACACAGAGAGTTGTGAGTGTGGAATTCTCTGCTTCAGAGGGCGGTGGAGGCCGGTTCTCTGGATACTTTCAAGAGAGAGCTAGATAGGGCTCTTAAAGATAGCAGAGTCAGGGGATATGGGGAGAAGGCAGGAACGGGATACTGATTGGGGATGATCAGCCATGATCACATTGAATGGCGGTGCTGGCTCTAAAGGGCCGAATGGCCTACTCCTGCACCTATTGTCTATTGTCTATTGTCTCAATAACATCCCTGTGAACCTTACCCTTTCCAGCTCAACGACGCTCTTCCCATATCTGGGCGATATTTATCTGTGTGCAAACAATACTCCAAGTGTGATCTCACCAATGAGTTGTGTAGTTGCAACATAATACTCCACCACCTGTACTTAATGTCCTAACCATAGAAGGCAAGTGTTCCAAATACCTCCCCCACCACCCTGTCTGCCTGTCACCAAGATCCAAGAACTATGTTACCTGTATTCCTACGTTTCTCTATTCTGCGCCATTCTTCAGGGCCCCAAAGAATGAAGAAAAAGAAGCAAGATGCAAGAGAGAGAAGAAAAGACCCCTGAACTACCAAAGAAGTGCGAGAAGAAAAAAAAGAAATGAGAAAAAAAAGACGGAGATATGCCCCACTGTCCTTCAATGTACAAGAGTGTTGGGCATTTTGTTTTTTTGTCGGGCGTTGTGGGATGGATTCAAAGTGCATTTCATTCCCTGCAACTCCCTGTATTTGGAAATTCTCTTTCCATCAGGTTTTGATGTTTAGTTTAGAGATACAGCGCGAAACAGGCCCTACGGCCCACCGGGTCCGCGCCGACCAGCGATCCCCGCACATTAACACTCTCCCACTGGGAACAATTCAATTCAATTCAATTCAATTCAACTTTAATGTCATTGCACAAATACTGAGTATGGGTACAACGAAATGCAGTTTTGCGTCAGTCCGTAGTAGTAGTGCAATATAGAAATTTTTTAAAAAGAGGATACAGAATAATCAAAAATACAGAATAATTAACAATGGGGACGGAGGGACCGGAGGAATCTATCGGCGGGACTCCGAGTTCAGCAATGCGACGGTATAATTGTAGAAGCTGTTCCTCATCCTACTGGTATGAGACCTGAGGCTCCTGTACCGCCTCCCTGATGGGAGGAGGGCAAACAGTCCATGGTTGGGGTGGGAGGGGTCTTTAATGATCTTCCCAGCACGTTTCAGACACCGTTTTCGGTGGAGAGCATCCATGGCAGGGAGCGGGGCACCGATGATGTGCTGCGCGGTTTTCACCACCCGTTGTAGTGCCTTCCTGTCCGCAACAGTGCAGCTGCTGTACCATACCGTGAAGCAGGTGGTCAGGATGCTCTCGATGGTACACTGGTAGAAGTTGGTCAGGATCTGGGGGGACAGGTGGGCTTTCTTGAGCCTCCTCAGGAAGTAAAGGCGTTGCTGTGCCTTTTTGATCAGCTTGGAGGTGTTGAGGGACCAGGACAAATCCTCCGAGATGTGTACCCCGAGGAATTTGGAGCTGGAGACGCGCTCCACCTCAGTCCCGTTTATATGGATGGGGGTATGTCTGCCCCCTCTGACCTTCCTGAAGTCGACAATAATTTCCTTCGTCTTCTTGGAGTTGAGGACGAGGTTATTGTTGGCACACCAGGTTGTCAGGTGCTGGACCTCCTCTCTGTAGGCTGACTCACCGTTGTCACTGATCAGTCCTACCACCGTGGTGTCGTCAGCAAACTTAATGATGGCGTTGGATCCGTACTTAGGGATGCAGTCGTGGGTGAAGAGGGAGTAGAGGAGAGGGCTGAGCACACAGCCCTGTTCAGTGTTATAGTGGAGGAGGTGAGGTTGTTGACCCTAACAGACTGTGGTCTGTTGGTGAGGAAATCCAGTGTCCAGTTGCAGAGGGAGGTGGAGATGCCAAGCCCGCTGAGTTTGGTGATCAAGCTGGCGGGGATGACAGTGTTAAAAGCGGAGCTGAAATCAATGAACAGCAACCTGATGTAGGAGTTGTTGTTGTCCAGGTGGGTCAGGGCAGAGTGTAGGGCCACCAATATGGCGTCCTCTGTAGACCTGTTGGCCCGGTAGGCAAACTGATGGGGGTCCAGTGTGGGGGGGAGGCTGGCTTTGAGGTGAGCCAAGATCAGCCGCTCAAAGCACTTAGCAATGACAGGGGTGAGTGCCACTGGGCGGAAATCGTTGAGGCTCCCTGTGGCTGACTGTTTGGGCACTGGCACGATGGTTGATGTCTTGAGGCAAGTGGGGACAACACCCTGGACCAGTGAGAGATTGAAAATGTCGGTAAAGACTGGGGATAGTTGTCCAGCACATGCCCTAAGCACATGCCCTAAGCACATGCCCTAAGCACAATTTTTACATTTACACCAAGCCAATTATCCTGCAAACCTGTACGTCTTTGGTGGGTGGGAGGAAACCGGAGATCTCGGAGAAAACCCACGCAGGTCACGGGGAGAAGGTACAAACTCCGTACAGGCAGCACCCGTGGTCAGGATCGAACCCGGGTCTCTGGCGCTGTAAGGCAGCAACTCTACCGCTGCGCCACCATGCTGCCCTAAAGTCCAGACCGACAACACTGTGTATGTACAGACTGAAGGACACCTACACTGTAAAGATAAGAAGCACCCCAACCCGAAACATCACACAAACTAACCTCCCTTCCGTTGACCCTATTTATACCTCACGCTGCCTCGGCAAGGCCAGCAGCGTAATCAAGGACAAGTCGCACCCTGGCCACTCCCTCTTCTCCCCTCTCCCATCGGGCAAAACGTACAGAAGTGTGAAACGCACATCTCCATATTTGAGGACAGATTCTTCCCAGCTGTTATCAGGCAACTGAATCATCCTACCACAACCAGAGAGCAGCGTTGAACTACTGCTATCTGTCTCTTTGATCGGACTTTACTGGCTTTATCTTGCACTAAACGTTATTCCCTAATCATGTATCAGTACACTGAATGGATCGATTGTAATCATGTATTGTCTTTCCACTGACTGGTTAGCACGCAACACAAGCTTTTCACCGTACCTCGGTACACGTGACAATAAACTAAACTGAACTGAGCTGAACTTCATCCATTCCTTGTTCTCTGCTAAACTCCCTTCAAAAGAAACACACTTTTCAGCTCAATAATCCGTGCAGGTTGCTATTTACCAGACAGCCTGGCATTCGCCCTTGTAGGAAGGAACTGCAGTCTGAAGAAGGGACATGATCCGAAACGCCACCCCTTCCTTCTATCCAGAGATGCTGCCTGTCCTGCTGAGTTACTCCAGCATTTTGTGTCTACCTTTGGTGTTTACCATTAACAAGCCTGTTTCTATGCACTGTATAAATGCTTTAATCTGTTAATAGCGTTAATTAAATATTATTTCTATCATTGGATATTGGCACACGCCATAGAATTAATGCCTCACCATGTAAGATTAACGTAGTAACAGCTGGTCTTGTAAACTTCCCTTAAAACAGTGAAATGTCAATATTGACATGAAGTTTACGTTGTAAGCTTGGGTTGTCATGGTCACTTCTGCTGAGAGGCTGCCAGCCTGGTTATTATTTGTGTGTAGGAAGGAACTGCAGATGCTGGTCTACACCAAAGATAGACACAAAAAGCAGGAGTACCTCAGCGGGACAGGCAGCATCTCTGGAGAGAAGGAATGGGAGACGTTTCGGGTCGGGACCCTTATTCAGATTGTCTGGAGAGAAGGATTGGTTGACGTTTCCACAAGGCTGGAGTTTTGTCACCCAACACCCTGCATAGCGATGGCCTTCCTTCATGCAGATGCCCAGATCTTCACAGAAGACACCCTACAAACAGCTATCTGTCCTAGGTCTCCTCCACTGTCAGAGTGAGGCTAAACGCAAATTGAAAGAACAGCGTCTTATATTTTGCTTGGGCAGCTTACAGCCCAGTGGTATAAATCTTGATATCTCTCACTTCAGGTAGCCCCGGCATTCCCTCTCTCTCTATCCCTCCCCCCACCCAAGTCACACCAGCTTCTCGTTTTCACCCACAAACGTACAAACCCCGTACAGACAGCATCCAGGGGTCAGGATCAAACCGGGGTCTCTGGCGCTGTAGGGCGGCAATTCTACCGCTGCACCACTGTGCCACCGTGGTGGGCCGTAAGGCCAGTTTCCATGCCGCAAGCTCTAAACTAAGCTAAACTTAACCCACTATGCCACCAATTCTGGTGCCATCTGCAAACTTACCAATCATGCCACCTGCAATTCTCATCCAAATCATTAGTGTATAGATGACAAACAGTGGGCCCGGTACTGACGCCCTGTGGTACACAGGGCGTCTCCAATCTGAAAAACAACCCTCCACGACCACCATTTCCATCCTGTCACCAGTTTGCAGTTTATTTCCACTTTGAATGAATGTTTGATGTAAATCAGATCTAGAACCAGATCCAGATTTTAAAAAAGATGAATATGCTCGGAGCCTGAAATGTAAAGATAAGTTGGAAATACCCAGCGGAAAACAAATAGAAAGAGAAACAGCTTCATCGTTCCAGAGAAAGATATTGATCGCTTCAAATCCCTGTCAGCAACGTATCACGTATTATTTTCATCGAGATATCAATAAGTTATTTCGGAATCTTAGTAGCAGCCTTTTCCATTACATCAAACACTGTAATGCCTCATCTGATATTTCTTTCAACTTTTAATTTATTAATAGAGGTTGAGCAGGCTGGGTCTCTATTCCTTGGAGCGCAGGAGGATGAGGGGTGATCTTATAGAGGTGTATAAAATCATGAGAGGAATAGATCGGGTAGATGCACAGAATCTCTTGCCCAGAGTAGGGGAATCGAGGACCAGAGGACAGAGGTTCAAGGTGAAGGGGAAAAGATTTAATAGGAATCTGAGGGGTAATTTTTTCACACAAAGGGTGGTGGTTGTATGGAACAAGCTGCCAGAGGAGGTAGTTGAGGCTGGGACTATCCCAACGTTTAAGAAACAGTTAGACAGGTACATGGATCGGTCAAGTTTGGAGGGATATGGATCAAGCGCAGGCAGGTGGGACAAGTGTAGCTGGGGAATGTCGACCGGTGTGTGCATGTTGGGCTGAAGGGCCTGTTTCCACACTGTATCACTATGACTCTATGACTCTAACAGGATAAATTTAACATCTTCCCAATGCTTCCTTTGAGCACAATCCCCCTCAGTTACTACAGAAGATATGGTTTCCTTTTGCAAACATTGTCCAGGGACATATTTAATTTATTTTAGTTCAGATAAGTTTAGAGATACGTGTGAAACAGGCCCTTCGACCCACTGATCCACTCTGTACAGACAGCACCCGTAGTCAGGATCAAACCCAGGTCTATGGCGTTGTGAGGCAGCAACTCTACCGCTGCGCCATCATGCCGCTCAATGTAATCTGGCTGAGCGAGGTTCAGCCTGCTGTGTGTTATCACAAACCTCCTGACTGTTGAAACCTGGCCATGACAGCTGTTGGGTGGTGAATCTGTGGAATTCATTGCCACAGATGGCTGTGGCGGCCAAGCCAATGGGTATATTTAAGGCAGAGATAGATAGATTCTTGATTAGTACGGGTACCCACACCATCCTGGCCACACACTCATCTCCCCGCTACCTTCAGGTAGAAGGTACAGGAGCCTGAAGACTGCAATGACCAGGTTCAGGAATAGCTACTTCCCCACAGCCATCAGGCTATTAAACTTGGCTCGGACTAAATTCTGAACATTAGTAGCCCATTATCTGTTTATTTGCACTTTATCAGTTTATTTATTCATGTGTGTATATATTTATATAATGGTATATGGACACACTGATCTGTTTTGTAGTCAATGCCTACTATGTTCTGTTGTGCTGAAGCAAAGCAAGAATTTCATTGTCCTATCTGGGACACATGACAATAAACTCTCTTGAATCCATCAGAGGTTGTGGGAGAAGGCAGGAGTATGGGGTTAGGAGGGAGAGATAGATCAGCCATGATTGAATGGGGGAGTAGATTTGATGGACCGAATGGCCTAATTCAATTCAATTCAATTCAATTCAATTCCTTTATTGTCATCTTGCAACCAACAGTTGTGCAGTGCAAAACGAAAAGACGTTTCCCAGGGAATACCGGAGCATCGCACATGAAGTTTAAAACATTTCACACATAATAATAACAACACTAAAACAATCCAGTCCCTGATGGAACAGTATAAAAACAACGTTAAAATACAGTAAGACCAATCATAAACATGTCCGGGGTGGCTGATTTGAGTGGCCAGTGCTAGTTATTGAAGTGGCCAGTGCCAGTTATTATAGAGTCCGTGCCAAGCCGCAGAATCAGGTGACTGTAAGTACAGAGTGGCTGTTTAGCAGCCTCACAGCATATGGCAGGAAGCTGTTTCGCAGTCTTGTAGTCCGGGCTTTGATGCTGCGATATCTCTTGCCTGATGGCAGGAGATCCAGGTGTATGTGGAGGGGGTGCAGTTTGTCCTTAGCAATTCGCTGAGCTTTTTTCCGACAGCGGCTCAGGAACAGTTCTTGTACCGAGGGTAGGGAGACGCCAATGATCTTCTCTGCTCCCCTCACTACCCTCTGCAGAGCCTTCCTGTCCGAGCAGTTGCAGGTGGAGTACCACGTATTTAAACAGTACGTGAGTACAGACTCCACCGTACCCCTGTAGAAAGTCCTGAGGATGTTGGTGGGGAGTGAGGCCTGTTTTAGTTTCCTCAGGAAGTGCAGTCGCTGATGGGCCCTTTTTTACGGTCCCAGTGGTGTTTCTGGACCAGGTGAGGCTGTCTGTAATTTGCACCCCAAGGAACTTTATGCTCTCCACTCTCCCCACTGTGGCGCCACTGATGTTAAGGGGTATATGCTTTGGCTGCGCCCTCCTGAAGTCGACAACCATCTCCTTTGTTTTGTCGACATTTAATTCTAGGTTATTTTTGCCGCACCAGTCCACTAGTTGTTTTACTTCCTCCCTGTACATTGATTCATCATCTCCGCTGATGAGTCCCACCACTGTTGTGTCATCCGCGAATGTTATGATTTTATTTTCCCTGAATCTGGCAGCACAATCATGTGTGAGCAATGTGAACAACAGCGGGCTGAGCACACAGCCTTGAGGGGAGCCGGTGCTCAGCGTGATCGAGCCTGAAGTGTTCTTGCCCACACGGTCTGACTGCGGTCTCTCTGTCAGAACGTCCAAGATCCATTGACACAGGGTGGTGTTGAGGCCCAGCAGGGTTAGTTTCTCCACAAGTCTCTGTGGGATGATGGTGTTGAACGCAGAGCTGAAGTCAATGTACAGGATTCTGGCGTATGTGTTTCTGTTTTCCAGATGCGTGAGCACTGTGTGCAGCGTGGTAGAGATGGCATCCTCTGTAGAACGGTTGGGGCGATAGGCAAACTGGAGGGGGTCTAACGATGAGCGGAGGCTGGCAGTAATGTGGGGTTTCACCAGGCGTTCAAAACACTTCATTATTATTGGGGTCAGGGCGACAGGGCGGTAGTCATTTAGGCAGGCAACAACTGGTTTCTTCGCTATTGGGATTATTGTACTCGTTTTGAGGCATGTGGGGACAATGGCTTGACTGAGGGAGATGTTATAGATGTCCGTTAGCACATATGCTAACTCCTCAGCACATTCCTTAAGCACACGTCCTGGGATGTTATCGGGTCCGACTGCTTTCCACGGGTTGACCTTAGACAGGATTCTCCGTGTGTCCATAGGGTCTATGGTCAGTACTGGCTGGTCGGTTTGTATGCAGGGACTTGTTCTCCCCTTGGGTGTGGTGTTTGCTGCATCAAAACGAGCGAAGAAGTTGTTTAGTTCATCAGGGAGAGAAGAATCCGTGTCAGTTACCTGCTGCCTTGCCTTGTACCCCGGTCAGTGTTTGGATTCCCTTCCACATCCTCCTGGTGTCTCCTGTGTCACAGAGGTGTCCCTGGATTTTTCCCGCGTAGGCGCGTTTCGCTGCCCCGATTCCTTTTTCCAGTGCAGTCCTGCTAGATCGAAGAGCGGATGTGTTACTGGCTCTGTAGGCTGCATCACGAGCCCTCAGCAGTGAGCGTACCTCTGCTGTCATCCATGGCTTTTTGTTTCCACGTGCAGTGAAGGTTTTCATGATGGTGACATCCTCGGTGCACTTGGCAATGTAGCTGGTTACAGTCTCTGCGTACTCCTCGATGTTGATGAGGTCGTCATAGGATGCCGCTGTCCTGAACACATCCCAGTCAGTGTGCAGGAAGCAATCCTGCAGTGCTGAGGCTGCTCCCTCTGGCCAGACCCTGGTGTGTTTTCTCTCCGCTCTGGCTTGTTTCTGCCGAGGTCTGTAGGCTGGTGTTAAGAACACTGAAATGTGGTCCGAGTGGCCCAGGTGAGGGCATGGGGCTGCCGTGTAAGCCTCTGGGGTGTTGGTGTAAACCAAGTCCAAGATGTTCTCTCCCCTGGTCTCAAAATCCACATATTGCTTGAATTTTGGGAGCACCGTCTTAAGGCTGGTGTGATTAAAATCCCCGGCCACCACAATGAAGCTATCAGGATGTTTGGTCTGGAACTCACTGATGGCGTCATGCAGAGCTCCCAGTGCTTCGTTGGCCTTAGAATTTACATTATCACTTGGAGCAACATATACAGCCACAACAAAAACAACGGAGAATTCCCTCGGCAGATAGAAAGGCCGACATTTCACGATGAGGAATTCTATCAGCGGAGATCAGTGTTTCCCAGCTATTGTAGCGTTCACACACCAGTCCTTGTTTATGTACAAGCACAGGCCTCCACCTCGGCTCTTACTAGAGCCAGCTGCCTCTCTGTCCGCACGGAACTATGTCATTCCCTCCAGCTGTATTGCTGTGTCTGGGACATCACCGTGGAGCCATGACTCCGTGAAAACAAACACACAGCAGTCTCTAATGTCCCTGTATGTTGTAACGAGAAGACGCAGTTCGTCAAGTTTGTTGTCCAGGGAGCGGACATTAGAGAGGAGAAGCGAGGGCATTGCAGGTCTAGTTCTACTATCACGTGACCTTATGACTTATGACCTTATGCTAATCAAAGTTTAATGTTGGACATTTCACAAACAGACTAAGAGTTTTATGTTGCAAGATGTTTTGTAGCATGAGGTGATTAATTTCACACAGAGACCCAATTAATGAGACCCAAAGGGAGAAGTATAATCAGTCATGATTATGGCAGGCAATGTGATAGGTCGTTCATTCACCATTAGGTCATTAGGGATAGGAGCAGAATTAAGCCATTCAGCCCATCAAGTCTACTCCGTCATTCAATCATGGCTGATCTATCTCTCCTTCCTAACCCCATTCTCCTGCCTTCTCCCCATCACCTCTGACACTCGTACTAATCAAGAATCTATCTATCTCTGCCTTAAAAATATACAATGACTTGGCCTCCACAGCCTTTTGTGGCAAAGAATTCCACAGATTAACCACCCTCTGACTATAGATATCTTCCTAAAAGAACGCCCTTTGATTCTGAGGTGATCACCTCTATTGATAGACTCTCCCTCCCACCAGTGGAAACATCCTTTCCACATCCATATTGTGGTCACTTCCTCCTAGTGGTTCCATTACTTTCTCTTATTAAGAGAGTCTAGGTGCTGTCTGTACGGAGTTTGTACGTTCTCCCCGTGACCCGCGTGGGTTTTCTCCGAGATCTTCGGTTTCCTCCCACACTCCAAAGACGTACAGGTTTGTAGGTTACTTGGCTTGGCGTGTGTGTTTAAAATTGTCCCTAGTGTGTGCCGGAGAGTGTTAATGTGCGGGGATCGCTGGTCGGTGCAGACTCGGTGGGCCGAAGGGCCTGTTTCCCCGCTGTGTCTCTCAACGAAACAAAATTGATCCAATAAGCTCTCTTATTAAGTCTGGTTCACTGCACGACACTAAATCTAGAACTGGCTTGTATCGCAACGTGTTTTGTAACAAGCGCTGATTAGGTGATCAGAGCGAGTGATCGCCATTCGGACAGAAAGGAGGGAGAGATGTGAGATCAGTCATGGTTCATCATCGGCGGTCACTCGAAACGAGTATGACTGTCCTCTCCTCTCCATCGGGTCGTCTACTTGTGGGTCTGCAGATGTCTGTAGAGGCCGATCCGCGATCCACACACACCTTGGTCGTGGTTACAAGGCAGACCATGTAGGTGGGTCGTTCATTTGTGATACGCTCAGTACGATACGATAGAACTTTATTCATCCCCGGAGGGAGATTGGTCTGCCGACAGTCACAACGCGCAAGGAACACTTGAAATTAAAATTAAATTAAAAGTGAACAAAAAAGAAAAAAGGCAAGCGACGAACCGGAAGGGACGAACGAACAAACAAACGCAGACGTATCCCCTGGGTAGAGGATTCTAAACTAGTGTATGTACCCCTCCCCCCCTCCTCCTCCCTCCTCCCCCTCCTCCCCCCTCCTCTCTCCCTCCTCCCCTCTCACCTCTTCCCCCTCCCCGTCCCCCCATCCTCCCCCTCTCCCCCCACCCCCCCATCCCCCCATCCCCCCATCCCCCCTCCCCCACACTGGGTCCCCAGTCATCACACAAGTGTGTGTGAGCCCAGGGTATGTATGGTTCATGACACACACAGTGATAGAGTATTTCTGTGTGACTCATCACATTCAGTGACAGCCGGGGAGGACTCTGGAATCGAAACACAGCAGCTGCCAGTGATTCTAATGTGCGTCAGTCCCACAGAATTAATTCCTCTCCAACTGTCTCTGCCATTCCCTGGCCCCTCTCGCTCTCCCACTCCCTTCCCACACCTCTCCCTCTTCACCCTCCCTTTATACCCACCCTCTCTCTTCCTCTCCCCCCCCCTCCCTTTCCCCATCACTCTCTCCCTCTCCCTCCCTGCTCTATCTCTCCCTTTCCCCTGTCCCCTCCCCTCCTCCCAATCCCCACTTCTGTTTCTCCCCCTTACCCCACTCCCCCCTCCCCCTTCATTCCCCCCTCCCCCTTCTCCTGCCCCCTTTCTCTCCCTCTCCCCCTCCATCTCCCCCTCTCCCTCCTCTTTCTCCCCCTCACCCCACTCCCCCTCGCCCTTCATTTCCCCCTCCCCTTCTCCTGCCCCCTTTCTCCCATCTCCCCCTCTCCTCTTTCTCACCCCACTCCCTCTTCCCCTCCCTTTCTGCTTCTCTCTCCCCATCTCTCTCCTCCTCTCCTCTTCCCCTCCTCATCCCCCTCTCCCCCCATCACTCCCTCCCCCTCCCCAAGGGCAGGCATGGTGGCGCAGCGGTAGAGTTGCTGCCTTACAGCGAATGCAGCGCAGGAGACCCGGGTTCGATCCCGATTACCGGGTGCTGTCTGTACGGAGTTTGTACGTTCCTCCCGTGACCTGCATGGGTTTTCTCCGAGATCTTCGGTTTCCTCCCACACTCCAAAGACGTACTGATTTGTAGGTTGATTCGCTTGGTAAATGTAAAAATTGTCCCCAGTGAGTGTAGGATAGTGTTAATGTGCGGGGATCACTGGTTGGCGCGGACCCGGTGGGCCGAAGGGCCTGTTTCCGCGTTATATCTCTAAACTAAACTAAACTCCTCCCCCCCCTCCCACTTGTCCAGTTTCCCTGCAATGAGTCCGAAGAAGGGTCTCGGCTCGGAAACATCACCCCTTCCTTCTCTCCAGAGATGCTGCCTGTCCCGCTGAGTCACTCCAGCACTTTGTGTCGATCTGCCCTGCAATGAAACAAAGATGGACAATCTCAAATTGAGATTGCCAATATCCTGTTTACCGACTGTTGCAATACATGAGTCTAGTCGATCGAGTCACCCTGGGACTGTGGGCGTTTTGTGAGATTGCGGCCGAGAATGTCTACCTCTCCTCATCGCCCCAGACTACCTTCCCCTCAGCCCAGGGAGAGATCTAATCAACAAGATGAGTCTCGACCCGAAACATCACCCATTCCTTCTCTCCAGAGATGCTGCCTGTCCCGCTGAGTTACTCCAGCTTCTTGTGTCTATCTTCTATAATAAACTTGCCTTTTGTCATTGAACACCTTGTTCAATGACAAACTTGATCTTGATCCCATAGTTAATGGGAACAATGTGTTCAAAGGAATAAATGAATGTGAGAGGGAGAGGCGTTGCAGGTCATACAGACTGTGCTGTGTAAGAAGGAACTGCAGATGCAGATTTATAGATCATCGGCGGTCACTCGAAACAAGTATGACTGTCCTCTCCTCTCCATAGGGTGGTCTACTTGTGGGTCTGCAGATGTCCGCAGAGGCCGATCCACCATCCACATGGTGCAACGTGGGCAGTGGAGACTGGTGGTGGTTGGTAGTCGTCGAGCCCCCTTCTCTCTCCCCTCACGGTGCTGTCGCTTTGTCTCTGCGACACGGCGTAGATCCATTTCGTGACGTGCAGCTCCTTCCTGCACGGATTTCCTCCTGGAGCGCTTGTCCAGTGGAATTTGCTCCCAGTTGCTCGATGTGATGTGAAATTTCCTCAGACTGTTCTTGATGTTGTCCTTGAAGCGTTTCTTTGGCCTGCCGGGGGCTCGCCAACCTTCCTTCAATTGAGAGTACAGGATTTGTTTATGAAGGCGTGTGTTGGACATGCGGATGACATGGCCTGTCCATCCTAGTTGGTGCTGCATTATTGTGGTGGTGATGCTGGGCATGTTAGCTTCCTCCAGAACGCTGATGTTGGTGCGTTTGTCCTCCCAGCTGATCCTCAATCTTTTGTGAGGATCTTTGATGGTATTGTTCCAGGGCTCACAGGTGCCTGCTAGGTGGTCCATGACCAGCAGTTTTGTTTGAGCCTTTAGGTCTTGGTCTTCAAAGACTCTTTTCCTAGATACAAAATGGTTGAGTAACTCAGCGGGACAGGCAGCAACTCGGGATGGAAGGAATTGGTGACCTTTTGGGTCGAGACCCTTCCTCAGACTGAATGTGCTGTCCAAAATATGTTACAATAACATTCTGGGTGAGCAGGGACAGATCTCCCAAGTCTGAAGGAGGGTCTCGCCCCAAAATGTCGCCTATTCCTTCGCTCCATAGATGCTGCTTCACCCGCTGAGTTTCTCCAGCATTTTGTCTACCTTCGTTTTTTCCAGCATCTGCAGTTCCTTCATAAGCATCCCAACTAAAACAAGGCTTTTTACCACAGCGGAGAGCAGCAGCAGATCTTAGGTGTGTGGGGGGAACTGCAGATGCTGGTTTGCACCAAAGATAGACACAAAGTGCTGGAGCAACTCAGCGGGCCAGGCAGCATCTCTGGAGAGAAGGAATCGGTGACGTTTCAGGTCGGGACAGAAAGACTGAGAGTCAGAGGAGAGGGAAACAAGAGATATGGGAGGATACAAAGAGAATGTGTGAAAAGGACAGATCAAAGCAGATGATGATCAAGGAAATTTAGAATGGTTCACTGTTGGCTGAGGGGAAGGTGACAACGAGGAAGTCAAACTAATCAGGACGACAGTGAAGCTTTCGTGTTTGTTTTCTAGGTCGGCACAAAACTGAGAGTCTTTAATTTACAACAGAAGTCTTTAATGCTTTACTCACTGCTGGCAGCAAGACAACTCAAAATGGCTGCACACACACACACACACACACTACAGACAGGAGAAACTATATACAAAACATCTCCCTTTGTCCTGTGCAGCGCCACCTGCTGCACGGGAGGAGCAACGGGTCCTCCCACCCACACAGTCCACCAAACAAGGGAAAGCAAGGCTTACTTGAAGTTAGTACGCTAGGCCTCGAGTTCATCATCCATTCCTTCTCTCCAGAGATGCTGCCTGTCCCGCTGAGTCACTCCAGCATTTTGTGTCGAGCAGGTCTTAGATGGCATCATCTCCAGAAGAAAACAGTTCCTCTGTACCTGGAGTAATTTTTTTTTTTTTTTTTTTTTGTGAAAATATTTTTTATTGGAGATAAGTACATAACATATTAACATCATTACCAGTCTTGCATTTTTAAATTGATAATATTGTCAATTATTATTACATTGTCTCCAATACCTTTTGCCTTTTTTTGTTTTTTTAAAACTAGATAGAACTAAAAAGATAGATGAAGTAAAGAAAGAAAAGAGAGAGAGAAGAAAAGAGAGAGAAAGAAAACAAAAACAAAAACAAAACAAAAAAACCCCAAAAAAACAGAAAAGAAAAAGATAGTTAAAGAAGAATGGAAAAATTTATTAAGATAAAAAACTTCGTTTGAGATATATTCGTACATTTCAGAGTATAACATTTCATCCATTCTTTAGCCCGAGTGTTAGTCAGGTTCCTGTGCTGAACCATTCTGACCCTTTAAATAATCAATAAAGGGAGACCATGTTCCAACGAATAATTCCTGTTTGTCCAACAGGGAAAATCTGATTATTTCCACGTTTAAGGTCTCCGTCATTTCTATAATCCACATTTTGATTGTGGGAGTAATTTTAGAATAACCGGTGTTACCAGGAATAGATCTCAATGTTTAATGGAATCTATTGTTTCTGCTTTTATATTGTATTTGACAATAACAGGTGCCTGGTGCAAGGGCGAGATGGAATTGGTGATTCTGTGGTGAAATCCTGCAGATAACTGAAAATTAACATCTGGGTTTAATTCAGTTTAGTTTAGACATACAGCGCAGAAACAGGCCCCTCGGCCCACCGAGTCCGCGCCAACCAGCGATCCCCGCACGCGTAACACTATCCTACACACACTTGGGACAATTTACAATTCTTACCAAGCCAATTAACCTGCAAACCTGTAGGTCTTTGGAGTGTGGGAGGAAACCGGAGCACCCGGAGAAAACCCACGCAGGTTTATAGGTGATAGGAGCAGAATCACAATCACAATCACAATGATACTTTATTAGCCAAGTATGGTTTGCAACATACGAGGAATTTCATTCAAATAAAAAGCAACGGAACACACAAAACACATTTTAACACAAACATCCATCACAGTGACTCCTCCACATTCCTCACTGTAATGGAAGGCGAAAAAAGTTCATTCGGCCCATCGAGTCTACGCTGCCATTCTATCACGGCTGATCTATCTTTTCCTCCTAAACCCGTTATAAGATTATTAAGGGCTTGGACACGCTAGAGGCAGGAAACATGTTCCCGATGTTGGGGGAGTCCAGAACCAGGGGCCACAGTTTAAGAATAAGGAGTAAGCCATTTGGAATGGAGACGAGGAAACACTATTTCACACAGAGAGTGGTGAGTCTGTGGAATTCTCTGCCTCAGAGGACGGTGGAGGCCGGTTCTCTGGATACTTTCAAGACAGAGCTAGATAGGGCTCTTAAAGATGGCGGAGTCAGGAGATATGGGGAGAAGGCAGGAACGGGGTACTGATTGGGGATGATCAGCCATGATCACATTGAATGGTTCGAAGGGCTGAATGGCCTACTCCTGCACCTATTGTCTATTGTCCATTGTCTATTGTCTATTGTCATTCTCCTGCCTTCTCCCCATAAATTCTGACCTGTACTAATTAACAATCTATCTATCTCCGCCTTAAAATTATCCATTGACTTAATAATAATAATAATAATAATTTATTATACTTTCAAAGGCTCTCAAGGACGCCTTACAAAATTTGATAATCAGCTTACAAAACATATAAGCAGAATAAAACAAAAAAACACATATAGTAGGGACAACACACAATTCAAAGAGAGAGCAGCGGCAGCTAAACGTCCCAGCGTTCACTCTCCCTCCCGGCAGCCATCTTGGAGACAAAATATTA
The DNA here is from genome assembly GCA_038087875.1 of Malacoraja senta. Classification (NCBI taxonomy): domain Eukaryota; kingdom Metazoa; phylum Chordata; class Chondrichthyes; order Rajiformes; family Rajidae; genus Malacoraja; species Malacoraja senta. The sequence goes on from CM075993.1 coordinate 6,480,897, forward strand.
AAAACACCTTTTAACATTGAACATCCACCACAGTGACTCCTACACACTCCTCACTGTGGTGGAAGGCGAAATATAGTTCGTCCTTCCACTTGCTCTTCCTCAGTCATGGGCCTCGAGCCCCCTCCACGGCCGTCTGTGGCGATGATTTCCACAGATTGCGCAGATACCACCGTGCCGCCCAGAGTAGTGTTACCACCCACTGCAGCCGCCGAGCGAGTTGCATTAACTCCGACTGGTCAAAATGCCCAAGGAAGGGTGAGTGGCCAGTGAAGCAGGACGGGCGTGGTGGATGCGGGGGCGGGGGAGAGTGGGTTTGGGTGTTTGGGGCGGCATGGTGGTGCAGGGGTAGAGTTGCTGCCTTACGTACAAACTCCGTACAGACAGCACCGGTAGTCAGGATCAAAACCGGGTCCGCATTCTTGCATCCATGTGATGTGCAACAACAGTTGTGAGCATTCTCTGGGGACTGTCGTGGTGTAAGGGCCTCCCAGAGTTAGTGTTATGTCTTCTTACAATGGAGACCAACGAGGCTACAGGGGACTACATGGGGATGCATGGCAGGGCACGGTGGCGCAGCGGTGGAGTTGGCGCCTTACAGTGCCAGAGACCCAGTTTGATCCTGACTACAGGTGCTGTCTGTACGGAGTTTGTACCTGTGTGGATTTTCTTCAAGATCTTCGGTTACCACCCACACTCCAAAGCAAAGACGTACAGCTTTTTAGGTTAATTGGCTTACTGTAAGTGTATATTGTCCTTGGTAGTGTTAAGGCTCTGTCTTACCTGTTTGCGGTCATCGGCGGTGAAGCGCGGCGTCGCCGGTAGCGGGGACCGCGCGGCAACGGCGAGAGCGCCGAGCCTATCCACTGGAGCGCCGCACGGATGCTGCGCGGGGGCCGAGTACTTCAAACACGGCGGGTCCCACGTGCTTGCGGTAAGTAAAAAAAAGGGCGGGCCGACTGCGATGACGTCGGCCCGCCGCACGTGACTCACTAGCGGCGACTGTGGCGGCGGCCGTCCTGATCGCGGCGCTGTAATGGTGGCTGTGCCTGCGGCCGTGCCGCACACGTGCCTCACTGGCGGAGGCTGTGGCAGTGGAGGTTTGACGCACGGCGCTCGAGCCACACTGGCGGCGGCCCGTGCGGGCGGCCGTGCCGCACTCGTGCATCACTGGTGGAGGTTGTGCGGTGAGTATATAGTTTTCGACATTGTCGGTTTTATTTTAGCACCGTGCGGTGTTGGGAACACCGCCGCACGGCCCGGGAATTGTACGTTCTCACGAGTGCGCGGTCTATGGCGGCAGATTCTTCCCGTTTCGCCGCCAATGACCGCAGACTCGTGAGACAGGCCTTTTAGTGTGCGGGGATCGCTGGTTGGTGCGGGCTCAGTCAGCCGAAGGTCCAGTTTCCACGGAAAAGGGAGCAGAACATTTGTACGTTCTCTCTGTGACCCTCTGGGTTTTCTCCAGGTGCTCCTGTTTCCTCCCACACTCCAAAGACGTGCAGGTTTGTAGGTTAATTGGTTTTGGTAAAATTGTAAATTGTCCCTAGCATGCAGGATAGAACTAGTGTACGGGTGATTGCTGGTCAGCATGGACTTGGTAGGCCGAAGGGCCTGTTTCCACGCTGTATCTCTAAATTAAACTAAACTAAACTAGATTACACTTCCTTCCACTCCTTCCAGTCATCTTCTTGTTCTTTATACTTTCTTTTCAAGGTTGGGTGTTTAATGATTCATGTTGTTGTTTTACTCAAACAGTTTAGTTTAGTTTAGAGATACAGCGAGGAAACAGAAACATAGAAACATAGAAACATAGAAACATAGAAACATAGGTGCAGGGGTAGGCCATTCGGCCCTTCGCGCCTGCACCGCCATTCAATATGATCATGGTTGATCACCCAACTCAGTATCCCGTACCTGCCTTCTCTCCATACCCCCTGATCCCTTTAGCCACAAGGGCCACATCTAACTCCCTCTTAAATATAGCCAATGAACTGGCCTCAACTACCTTCTGTGGCAGAGAATTCCACAGAATCACCACTCTCTGTGTAAAAATGATTTCCTCATCTCGGTCCTAAAAGTCTTCCCCCTTATCCTTAAACTGTGACCCCTAGTTCTGGACTTCCCCAACATCGGGAATAATCTTCCTGCATCTAGCCTGTCCAACCCCTTAAGAATTTTGTAAGTTTCTATTAGATCCCCCTCAGTCTTCTGAATTCCAACGTGTACAAGCCGAGTCTTTCCAGTCTTTCCTCATATGAAAGTCTTGCCATCCCAGGAATCAGTCTGGTGAACCTTCTCTGTACTCCCTCTATGGCAAGAATGTCTTTCCTCAGATTAGGAGACCAAAACTGTACGCAATACTCCAGGTGTGGTCTCACCAAGACCCTGTACAACTGCAGTAGAACCTCCCTGCTCTTATACTCAAATCCTTTTGCTATGAATGCTAACATACCATTTGCTTTCTTCACTGCCTGCTGCACCTGCATTCCTACTTTCAATGACTGGTGTACCATGACACCCAGGTCTCGTTGCATCTCCCCTTTTCCTAATCGGCCACCATTCAGATAATAGTCTACTTTCCTGTTTTTGCCACCAAAGTGGATAACCTCACATTTATCCACATTATACTGCATCTGCCATGCCTTTGCCCACTCACCCAACCTATCCAAGTCACCTTGCAGCCTCCTAGCATCCTCCTCACAGCTAACACCGCCCCCCAGCTTCGTGTCATCCGCAAACTTGGAGATGTTGCATTCAATTCCCTCATCCAGCTCATTAATATAAATTGTAAATAGCTGAGGTCCCAGCACTGAGCCTTGCGGTACCCCACTAGTCACTGCCTGCCATTCTGAAAAGGACCCGTTTACTCCTACTCTTTGCTTCCTGTCTGCCAGCCAGTTCTCTATCCACATCAATACTGAACCCCCAATACCATGTGCTTTAAGTTTGTATGCTAATCTCTTATGTGGGACCTTGTCGAAAGCCTTCTGAAAGTCCAGATATAACACATCCACTGGCTCTCACTTATCCACTCTGCTAGTGGATAATTATCCACATCCTCGAAAAATTCTATAAGATTCGTCAGACATGATTTACCTTTCCTAAATCCATGCTGACTTTGTCCAATGAACTCACCACTTTCCAAATGTGCTGCTATCCCACCTTTAATAACTGACTCCAGAATTTTCCCCACCACCGATGTTAGACTAACTGGTCTGTAATTCCCCGTTTTCTCTCTCCCTCCCTTATTAAAAAGTGGGGTTACGTTTGCTACCCTCCAATCCTCAGGAACTACTCCAGAATCTAAAGAGTTTTGAATAATTATCACTAATGCATCCACTATTTCTGCGGCTACTTCCTTAAGTACTCTGGGATGCAACTTATCCGGCCCTGGGGATTTATCGGCCTTTAATCCATTCAATTTACCTAACACCACTTCCCGGCTAACCTGGATTTCACTCAGTTCCTCCATCTCATTTAACCCCCGGTCCCTTGCTATTTCCGGCAGATTATTTATGTCTTCCTCAGTGAAGACAGAACCAAAGTAGTTATTCAATTGGTCTGCCATGTCCTTGTTCCCCATGATCAATTCGCCTGTTTCTGACTGCAAGGGACCTACATTTGTTTTAACTAATCTTTTCCTCTTTCTCTTGGCCGAAACGGGCCCTTCGGCCCACCGAGTCCGCACCGACCAGCGATCCCCGCACATTAACACTATCCTACACACACTAGGGACAATTTTACACATACACCAAGCCAATTGACCAACCAACCTGCACATCTTTGGAGTGCGGGAGAAAACCGAAGGTCTCGGAGAAAACCCACGGGGAGAACGTGCATACTCCGTACAGACAGCACCCATAGTCGGGATCGAACCCGGGTCTACGGTGCTGCAAGCGCTACAAGGCAGCAACTCTACCGCTGCGCCACTGTGCCGCCCATAGTTTTTGAGGTGAACGAGCTGGAACTTGTGTTTAACACGGAACGTAATTTAATGCCGGTTGAATTCCTTTCCTTTCCACTGCTTAAGTATCAGCTACCATTGACAAAGTTTCACTCGCCTCTCGAGTCGAGCTCCGAAACTAATTAACATTAGCAGATTTCCACATTGACATCTCACTTTTTCCACACCCATGTTTTTTTCCACCAATTGCCAGCCTCTGTTTTCCACCCCCTTTGTTGAAGCCCCCACAAGAAAATGTGCCTGTCTGTGTTTTTTGAAAGCAAAATGTGGAATTCTTGGCACAGAAGGCTGTGGAGGCCAAGTCAGCGGATATTTTGAACTAAATATTTGAGCTTAGCTGCTGTATAAAGCAAAACAATCACCAATGCTAATCTTGGCAATGTATCCCTTGAGAAAGTAGATGGGGAGGGATTTCTTTAGCCAGAGGGTGATCAATCTGTGGAATTCATTGCCACAGATGGCAGTGGAGGCCAAACCACTAGGTGTTTTTATAAGCCAGAGATTGACAGATTCTTGATTAGTACGGGTGTCAGGGGTTATGTGGAGAAGACAGGAGAATGGGGTTAGGATGGAGAGATAGATCAGCCATGATTGAATGGCGGAGTAGACTTGGTGGGCCGAATGGCCTAATTCTACCCCTATTCCTTATGACCTTATGACTGTGGAATCTGCTGCCGTTCATTGTCGGCACGGAGTTATATTTTTATCAGGTAACAATTTTTCCAAGTGGGTTGAGAATTAAAAATCCAAGCCTGAGTCGTTGTTTAGCAAGGCCATTCGGCCCATCGAGTCAACTCCGACCTTCAATCACAGCTGATCTATATTTTCCTCTCACCCCGATAGGCCTGGATTCTTCCCGTAACTTTAGGCTGATCTGGTACAAAGAAGATTGCCGGTAATGCTCCCGCAATTTATGACGCACTCTCATCCTGTAAACAGTAGGTAATCAGCTTATCATCTACAGTTGTTTAGTTCAGTTTAGCTTAGAGATACAGAGCGGAAACAGGACCTTCGGCCCACCGAGTCCACGCCGACCAGCGATCCCCGCACAATAGCGCTATCCTACACACACTTGGGAACAATTTACAATTTTTACCAAAGTCAATTAACCTACACACTCACATGTCTTTGGAGTGTGGGAGGAAACCGGAGCACCCAGAAAAAACCCACGCAGTCGCAAAGAGTACGTACAAACTCCACACAGACAGCACCCGCAGTCAGCATCGAACCCGGGTGTCTACCGCTGTGCCACCATTTGGCGACTTTACTTATCAAGACACATGTTAATCTCCGCTTTAAAAGTATCCAATAACTTGGCCTCTACAGCCGTTTAGCAATAAATTCCACAGATTCACCACCCTCTGAATAAAGAGTTCCTCCTCAACTCCATTCTAAAGGTACGTCCTCTTATTCTGAGGCTGTGCCCTCTGGTCCTAGACTCTCCCACTCCAGGAAACATCCTCTGTACATCCGCTCTACCTAAGCCTTGAATCATTCAGCCTAGGTTGTGGGTATGGGCTGCAGGGAAGGTGAGATGATTCAGTTCCCTGGGATCTGCTCCCCTTCTCCTGATGATGGAATGTTCTGCAATCTGTATCTCCCTGTAATACAATCCTCGTTGGTCTCCAGGCTAAGAGGACATTACACAAACTCAGGGAGGCCCTTACACCATGACACAACCCAGAGAATGCTCCCAACACCCATTACACAGAATGTGGATGCAAGATCGTGGACCCAGTTCGATCCTGACCATGGGCATTGTCTGTATGGAGTTTGCGCGTACTACCTGTGACTGCGTGCATTTTCTCCAGGTGCTCCGGTTTCCTCCCACACTCCAAAGACACACAGGTTTGTAAAAACAGAGAAACATAGAAAACAGGTGCATGAGTAGCCCGTTCAGCCCTTCGAGCCAGCACCGCCATTCAATATGATCATGGCTGATCATCCCCAATCAGTATCCCGTTCCTGCTTTCTCCACATATCCCTTGATTCCGTTAGCCCGAAGAGCTAAATCTAACTCTCTCTTGAAAACATCCAGTGAATTGGCCTCCACTGCCTTCTGTGGTTGCTCGCTAACATATAAAACACGAGCCTGACTATAAAGTGTGAGGTAGGCTTTGATCTGTCTGCGTTTAACTGTGTACCAAATATTGAAACATGTTCAGCTCAACAGGAAATCTCCCCGACAGGTTTACGCTTCTTGATGCCAGCTCTGCAGCTTGAAGCAAGATGCTCTTGTGGAGGGGGAGGGGGTGGGGGTGGGGGGGGTGGAGGGGGTGAGGGGGGGGGGGAGGGAAGGGGAGTGGGAGAGAGAATACTTATGTACAGTGTTATCTGAAATGATTTGGTAGCAAGCATCAAAATGCTTTGCACTGTCCCTCGGTACACATGACCTAACACGACCACTTCCTGCCACCAGTTGCTGTGGTGCATCTTGCAGCAACACCAATATACATTTGCCCAGCAGCCTTCTTCCTTGTGTTTAGTTTCTTCATCAGTGATATGAGCAGAATTAGGCCATTCGGCCCATCAAGTCTACTCTGCCATTCAATTATGGCTGATTAGTTTAGTTTATGGATACAGCGTGGAAACCGGCCCTTCGGCCCATCGCGCCCACACTGACCAGCGATCACCCGTTCAAACCAGTTTTATCCTGCACACACTAGGGGGCAGTTTTACAGAGGGCCGATTAACCGACAAGCCCGCACGTCTTTGGAGCGCGGGAGGAAACCGGAGCACCCGGAGAAAGCCCACGCGGTCACGGGGAGAACGTGCAAACTCTGTACAAACAGCACCCGTAGTCAGGATCGAACCCGGGTCTCTGGCGCTGTAAGGCCGCAACTCTACCGCTGCGGTACCGTGCCGCCCTCAGCTGCTAACTTGCGATTCCACGTCATATGTTCATAAGTGAGAGGAGCGGAATTAGGCCATTCGGCCCATCAGGTCTACTCGGATATTCAATCATGGCCGATCTGTCTCTCCCTCCTAATCCAATTCTCCTCCCTCCCTCCCGCGAGCTGAAGCACTTTAAATCATGGCAGGACTATGGTTAAGAGCAGCCGATCACAAGGAGACTCATCGAGTGAGCGAGCAGGTAGAGAACTGGGAATAATTAAGACCTATAGAATATAGGTATATAGCAATATAGAATATAGAATCTGAAGAAGGGTTTCGGCCTGAAACGTTGCCTATTTCCTTCGCTCCATCGATGCTGCTGCACCCGCTGAGTTTCTCCAGCACCTTTGTCCACCTGTGAGTAATTAAGCCTTCCTGACTCTGCAGGCACAGTTTTGTGACCAGACATTTCCTCCTGAAAGCAGATTCAATAATAACTTCAAAGGATGCAGCGCCCACAAGCAGGTTAATGTGTAAATGTGTAAAGGGCAGATGACTGGATTTCACCCACACAGACTTAGTTCAACAAACTTTCATAACAACGGCCTACGCTCGGGATTATAGTGCTTTGATATTGCTGCTCTTATGGAATCATAGAGTGATACAGCTTGGAAACAGGCCATTAAGCCCACATTGCCCAACATGTCCCAGCTACACTAGTCCCACCTGCCTGCGTTTGCCCCATATCCCTCCAAACCTGTCCTTACGACAGATGGCGCAATGGGCTAAGTGTTCGGCTGGCAACCGGAAGGTAGCCGGTTCGAATCCCGCTTGGAGTGCATACTGTCGTTGTGTCCTTGGGCAAGACACTTCACCCACCTTTGCCTGCGTGTGAATGCGTGTGAGTGATTGGTGGTGGTCGGAGGGGCCGTAGGCGCAGATTAGCAGCCACGCTTCCGTCAGTCTGCCCCAGGGCAGCTGTGGCTACAGAAGTAGCTCACCACCACCGAGTGTGACTGAGGAGTGAATGAATAATGCGATGTAAAGCGCCTTGAGTATTAGAAAGGCGCTATATAAATCCCATCCATTATTATTATTATTATTATTATCCATGTACCTGTCTAACTGTTTCTTAATTCCGCCGAGATAGTTGTCCAACAAGGTTGACTAATTATTGCCCAGTAGTACACCTATCCATGTTCTCCAGAGATGCTGCCTGACCCGCTGAATAACAGCCACAGAATTAAACGACGTTCTTTTAGGAAGGAGATGAGGAGGAATTTCTTTAGTCAGATGGTGGTGAATCTTTGGAATTCATTCCTGCGGAGGACAAGTCAGTGGATATTTTTAAGGCAGAGATAGATAGATTCTTGATTAGTACGGGTGTCAAAGGTTATGGGGAGAAGGCAGGAGAATGGGGTTAGGAGGGAGAGATAGGTTAGCCATGATTGAATGGCGGAGTGGACTTGATGGGCCGAATGGCCAAATTCTGCTCCTATCACTTATGAACCCAAGTGATGCCATGCTGGTGTTCTCTGTCGGGCACCCATGCTCTTGGTGAAATGGCCGCTGTCATACCGTGGCGGCAGGCCTGGCTTGCTTGCCGCGGTGCCGGGGAGCCCAACCCGGAGTGGGTCTGATGCTCACCTCCTGCTCGCTCCCGAACATCGGGAACCGGAGAGAAGGTGGGCGATGGGAGTTGGCGACGGCAGCATACGCAGGAGCAAGGTCTTACCTTCTGCTCCCTCAAGGTCGGTGGTGGGTGGTACCCCCCCCCCCCCCCCACCACCCACCCGGGGCACCGAGGCTGAAGGTGGCCGGGCGTGGAGAGGAACGACGGCTCGCGGGACAATATGGACAGAGGCGACGACTGCAACAGATCTTTAGGGCCATGACTTTGAAAAAGCCACTCAGGCAACTGAACCATCCCATCAAGAACTGGAGAGCAGTCCTGACCTCTCATCTACCTCATTGGAGACCCTCGGACTATCTTTAATCTTAGCACTGAACGTTATTCCCTTCATCCTGTATCTGTACACTGTGGACGGCTCGATTGTAATCATCTGGTCTTTCAATCATCAGTCTGGTCTTTACGCTGGATAGCATGTAACAAAATAGCTTCCCTTGTACCTCAGTACACGTGACAATATGATAAACTAAGCTAAATATGGTGGGCTGTTTCTATGCATTCTGTACTTTTGTTTTAGTTTAGTGTACAGCGCGGAAACAAGCCCTTCATCCCACTGAGTCCGCGCCAACCAGCGATCCCCGCACACTATCGCTATCCTACACGCACTAGGGACAATTTACAATTATACCGAGCCAATTCTTCTGCAGTTGTACAGGGCTCTGGTGAGACCACATCTGGAGTATTGTGTATAGTTTTGGTCTCCTAATTTGAGGAAGGACATCCTTGTGATTGAGGCAGTGCAGCGTAGGTTCACGAGATTGATCCCTGCGATGGCGGGACTGTCATATGAGGAAAGATTGAAAAGACTAGGCTTGTATTCACTGGAGTTTAGAAGGATGAGGGGGAATCTTATAGAAACATATAAAATTATAAAAGGACTGGACAAGCTAGATGCAGGAAAAAATGTTCCCAATGTTGGGCGAGTCCAGAACCAGGGGCCACAGTCTTAGAATAAAGCGGAGGTCAATTAAGACTGAGGTGAGAAAAAACGTTTTCACCCAGAGAGTTGTGAATTTACGGAATTCCCTGCCACAGAGGGCAGTGGAGGCCAAGTCACTGGATGGATTTAAGAGAGAGTTAGATAGAGCTCTAAGGGCTAGTGGAGTCAAGGGATATGGGGAGAAGGCAGGCACGGGTTATTGATAGGGGACGATCAGCCATGATCACAATGAATGGCGGTGCTGGCTCGAAGGGCCGAATGGCCTCCTCCTGCACCTATTTTCTATGTTTCTATGTTTCTAATTAACCTACAAACCTGCACGTCTTTGGAGTGTGGGAGGGAACCGGAGCACCCGGGAGAAAACCCACGCAGGTCACGGGGAGAACGTGCAAACTCCGTACAGACAGCACCCGTGGTCGGGATCGAACCCGGGTCTCTGGCGCAGTGAGGCAGCAACTCTAGCGCTGCGCCACCCGTGAAGTTGAACGTACTCGGGGATTGTACTTGTGCGTGGCAATAATCTCACAGATATGTCTGCAAAAAATTTTTATATCTCCGTACCTCGGTAAACGTGGTGGTAAAAGAACCATTGAAATGTGAAGAAACTGAAGCTTATTTCACTGTGGGAATAATCAACGTTTATTGGTCACTGTACAAATATAAATAGCATAATATATTTCAAAATCAGTTGGTGTTAATGTGCGTTGTGTAAAGATTTCAACCATCTATTCACAGTCAGTGTCGTCAGTGTAGAATGCCGTCAGCAATGCTACTCTGTAATATTCCCCAGCCCACAGTTTGCCATTCACTACACACACGTTTTGGGCAAGTCCATGCATGATGGCAATTCTGTGATCCCCGGCGTTACATTCCACTCCCCCTCTTTCACCTTTCACCCCCTCACCCTTTCACCCCCTCCCCTTACACTCCCTCACCCCTCCCCTTTCACCCCCCACACTCCCCTTCCCCCACACATCTTACTTCCCCCCCCCACTCTCACCCCCTCCCCCACTATTCCTTCCTCTGGCTTCACAATTTGTAACTCTTCTATTCTTTTCTCTCACAATTTCTTTTTCCCCATCTCTGTTCTTTGACCATCTGCATATCTAACAAACATCCCCCCCCCCTTTTTCACTGTGTTCACCTTTTACCTGCCGCACTTTGTCCCGCCCCTCCTCTCTTCCAGCTTTCTCCCCCCGCCCCCCCCCCCCCACACCCCCACACAATCAGTCTGAAAAAGGGTCCCGACCCCAGACGTCACCTATCCATGTTCTCCAGGGATGCTGCCTGACCTGCAGAGTTTTACTCCAACAGAAAGACACAGAGTGCTGGAGTAACTCAGCGGGCCAGGCAGCACCTCTGGAGAACGCGGATAGGTGACGTTTCTTATGTCGACCAGCATCTGCGGGTCCTTGCTTCTACACCACCGACCCACCAAGAACAAAACTTGGGCAGGAACAGCAATGCTACACAAACGTCGCAATCAGCGCTTCACCTCACCAGGCACAACTGAGAACAATAATTGCAAACAAAAAATAACTTTCAATAAAGTGCAATGATGCAATGCTCCGGAGGCATAAAACAGCCCAGGAAATAGAAATAAATATGCAGCGATGGGAATGTATCTGAAGGGGGGTGGGGGGGAGAGAGGGGGGGGGGAGAGGGGGGGAGAGAGGGGGGGGGGGAGAGAGGGCGGGGGAGAGAGGGGGGGGAGAGAAAGATAGATTCTTGTTTAGTACAAGTATCAGGGGTTATGGGGAGAAGGCAGGAGAATGGGGTTAGGAGGGAGAGATAGAACAGCCATAATTGAATGGCGGAGTAGACTTGATGGGCCGAATGGCCTAATTCTACTCCTATTCCTTATGACTGTATGTGCATCACCCAGGGGGTGAACCCCGTGTCTTCCAGGGTTAAGTTGAACATTGGGAGGAACCTGGAGATATTTCCGTGTTCCCCGCAGAAGCAGTACATGGTGGCATTAAGTATTAATTCACTACTGACAACATTAGAACGTTAGCCTGACTCCTTTGTTAGCATTTCAAAAGCAGTTCTTCCAATGCTTGACAACGGAAAGCTATTTAAAAGCAGGAATATCGAAGGCATCGTGTCAGAGAGCAAACTACTGCGGCTGGACATGCGTAGAGGGGACCGTGGAACGTGGAACGGCCCCAATAGTCAAGGTGGAATAGTCGGTCAACTTTCATCAATCAAAATGGCCACGAGGGTAAGTTGCTCGAGATAACGCAATACCCTTGGAAGGTGGTAATAATCATAATCATATAGTAAATACAGTGTGGAAACAGGCCCTTCAGCCCAACTTGACCACACCGGCCAACATGTCCCACCTGCCTAGTCCCACCTGCCTACGCTTGGTCCATATTCCTCCAAGCCTGTCCTACCCATGTATCTGTCTAACTGTTTCTTAAACAATGGGATAGTCCCAGCCTCAACTACCTCCTCTGGCAGCTTGTTCCATACACCCACCACTCTGTGTGTGAAAAAGTTAACCCTCAGATTCCGATTAACTCTTTTCCCCTTCACCTTGAACCTATGTCCTCTGGTCCTCGATTCCCCTACTCTGAGCAAGAGACTCTGTGTGTCTAACCGATCTATTCCTCTCATGATTTTGTACACCTCTATAAGATCTCCCTTGATCTTCCTACGCTCCATAGAATAGAGACCCAGCCTACTCAACCTCTTCCTGTAGCTCACACCCTCTAGTCCTGGCAACATTTTCATAAATCTTCTCGGAACCCTTTCAAGCTTGACAATATCTTTCCTATAACATGGTGCCCAGAACTGAACACAATATTCTAAATGCGGTCTCACCAACGTCTTATACAACTGCAACAATGCCTTCCCAACTTCTATACTCAATACTCGGTACACAGAATGGTGTGGGCATTGTGTTATCCAAGCACAAGGATGGTTGTTGTGATGACGTGCGCTTCCAATTAGTTTAGTTTAGCTGATGAAATGTGTAGGAAAGAACTGCAGATGCCGATTTAAACCAAAGATAAGGACAATTTACACTTATACCAAGCCAATTAGCCTACAAAACCTGTATGGCTTCGGAGTGTGGGAGGAAGCTGAAGACCTCGGAGAAAACCCACGCAGGTGACGGGGAGAAGGTACAAACTCCGTACAGGCAGTGCCTGTCTGTACAGATCGAACACAGGTCTCTGGCGCTACAAGGCAGCAACTCGACCGCTGCGCCACCATGCAGGGGAAAGGGGAAGGGGTAAGTATGTTGTTTTTTTCACCCTGCATGGGGAACAGAAGTTATAATCAGTGCAGAACCTGACAAAGGGCTATCACCAAGACAGAATAGAAAGCAACACTGGACACGTATACAGTGGAGGCACTGTTGCCCTGAATGTTGTAACTAGCATGTAATTGTTCAACGCCCTTTTCATAGGAAAAGCATTTGTACGAGCCAACTTTATCTTCAGTAAATTGTGTTATGAGGAGCAAACAATTATCGTCATTGGAGGAACAGGGCAGCTCCTTCTCTCCCTCGTTGAACTTCCACGTGTAATCTGCGTGGTAGGATTGCTTCGGGCAGGAGAGGTACACAGGGATGTCTTCATTCAGGGGCAAGCGGAGAACCGTCTTACCGGATTGAGGCCTTGGGGCCGAGGAACGTGACATCGCAGCTAGGAGGATGAAGACAGAGATCGTTAGTTGGCACGAGACCAAAGGAAGTGCAGATGCTGAAATCTTGAGGCAAACACAAAATGGTGGAGGGACTGAACCAGTCAGGCAGCTTCTTTAGTTTAGTTTAGTTTAGCTTAGTTTAGAGATACAGCGCGGTAACAGGCCCACCAGAGTCCACGCCGACCAGCGATCCCCACTCATTAACACTATCCTACACACACCAGGGACAATTTTACACTTATACCAAGCCAATTAACCTACAAACCTGTATGTCATTGGAGTGTGGGAGGAAACCGAAGATCTCGGAGAAAACCCACGCAGGTCACGGGGAGAACGTGCAAACTCCGTACAGCACCCGTAGTCGGGATCGAACCCGGGTCTCTGGCGCTGTGAGGCAGCAACTCTACCGCTGAGCCACACTTTAGAGGGAAATGGCCAGATACCGTTTCGGGTTGGGATCCTTCTTCAGACTCTAGTTTAGTTTAGTTTAGAGATAAAGGGATTAAGGGCGGGACGGTGGTGCAGCGGTAGAGTTGCTGGCTAATAAAGTATGATTATGATTATGATTTAGGAAGGGGATGAGGAGGAATTTCTTTAGCCAGAGGGTGGTGAATCTGTGGAATTCATTGCCGCAGAAGGCTGTGGAGGCCAAGTCAATGGATATTTTTAAGACAGAGATAGATAGTTTTTTGATTAGTATGGGGGTCTGGGGTTATGGGGAGGAGAGATGGGGTTAGAGTAGATCAGCCATGATTGAATGGCCTAATTCTGCTCCTATCACTAATTCATCTTATGAAACTCTTGTCCCTATTTTTTCCCTTCTTGCAGAAAGAGGAAGTCAGTCTCACGTCCTCACTTAGAAACAAAATTACAGAGCTAAGGGATTTTAAAAATAGACTATCCTCCCTTTAAAGACAGGGACTTTGTTTGGACATATCTGATCATATACTGTCCCAGTGGCTGTAAAAGGTCCCAGTGACACATCCTAACAACACAACCTCCATGGCATTCATGCCAAGTGCTGTAGGTCTGAAGTGACGAGTATCGATCCGGTCTACAGGTGCTGTCTCTGTGGAGTTTGTACATTCCACTCGTGACCTGTGTGGGTTTTCTCCGGGTGCTCCAGTTTCCTCCCACTCTCCTAAGACATGCAGGTTTGTAGGTTAATTGGCTTGGTATAATTGTAAATAGTCCCGAGTGTGTGTAGAATCGTGTTAGTGTGCGGGGATCACTGGTCAGGGCGAAGGGCCTGTTTCTGCTCTGTCTCTCTTAACTAAACTAAAGTAAAGGAAGTTTACCAGAATGTTGCCTGGATTAGAGCGTATTAGCTTCAAGCTGAGGTTGGACCGACTTGGATTGCTTTCTCTGGAACGCAGGGGGTCGCTGGATGGAAGTATTTAACACTATGAGAGGCATAGATATGGTAGACAGTCAGAACCTTTTATCCCAGGATGGAAAAATCAAATACTAGAGAGCACAGGTTTAAGGTGAGAGGGGAAAAGTTCAAAGGAGATGTGGGGGGCAACTTTTTCCGAACACAGAGGGTGGTGGGTGCCTGGAACGCACCGCCAGGGTGGGTGGTTGAGGCAGATACAATAGTGGCGTTTAAGAGACTTATGGTTAGGCATAATGGATATGCAAGGAATGGAGGGACATGGATGTCTAGGTAGAGAGAAGATGGTCTTAGCATCATGTTTGGCACAGACGTAGTGGGCTGAAGGGCCTGTTCTTGTGCTGCACTGTTCTATGTTTTAACTGAACCTGTGAGCAGTGGAGTAAAACCATGCATTATATGAACATGTTTCAAAGCGACCTTACCTTCGTTGGTGAAACAGCCATCACCACTAGTGAGATTCTGAACGACTTTCCTGTGAACAGAAATGAAATGTCTATGTTGGAAATGTGTGTACACGCACACAGGTACATGCACGCACGCACACGCACACACACGTGCACACACACACACACGCACGCACACGCACACACACGCGCACACACACGCACACGCACACGCACACGCACACACTGAACTTGTTTCTCTCATTTATTGTATTGTTTACAGAGTACTATGATCACAGATTGTGTTGTGCTGTTGAATGCAGAACTGCATTGTTCTATCTGGGACAGTTGACAATAAAACGCTGGACTCCTGAATCTTGAACGACTGAACCCAATTAATGCAGCACAATCCAACCAGGTGAAAATCACCAGACAGCGCGTCTCAACGACACGAGATGAAGGACAGAGGTGGGACAACCCGTCCTTAACGGACAATCCGCTGTGACGTGTTTAACGGCCAGTTGCCAGAACGTACAGGGCGGTGAATGAACCACTTGGAGGGTGGACAGGTCTAGCAAGGCAGCGCCCCCTCAGTACTTCACTGGAGCTTGTCTGGGTTTCATGCAGAGGACAGGGGTGGGAGATTGCAACCTTCACGTGGTCCGTCCAATCAAATAGAACAAGTTGTCCCACAACTTTCGGCTGTGCACGCCACACGCAAGAAGAAGATGCGGAGAACGGAAAGAAACTAAAATGACAGACTCACTTTGAATTAGGTATGACGGCGACACACTTCTTGTGGTCGTTATCCCATCCACAGTAAGGGTCTCTGGCCTGGACACAACCTGGACACGAATCAACATATTCCTCACACGCAACCAGTGGGAACCGAACCAGCTCCATGGTCGAAGTGACGTACAGAAGTTTCTAGAAAGAAAAAGTGTTTTTTTAATAATGATTATTTTCAATGTTTTTCAATGAACATTAAATACAGGAAAATATTTCTAGAATTTTTCTGGAAATATTTTATTATTAATAAAGTATTTCTGAAAGTATTTTATTAATATATATTAATAAAACATAAGTATTGGAACATAATTCCAGACAATGCTGCAAATAAATACCAATAGTTAATTTAGTTTAGTTCGGTTTAGAGATACAGGGCAGAAACAGGCCCTTCGGCCCACCGAGTCCGCGCCGACCAGCGATCCCCGCACACTAACACTATCCTACACACACTAGGGACAATTTTCATTTATACCAAGCCAATTAACCTACAAACCTGCAGGTCTTTGGAGTGTGGGAGGAAACCGAAGATCTCGGAGAAAACCCACGCAGGTCACGGGGAGAACGTACAAACTCCGTACAGGCAGCACCCGTAGTCAGGATTGAACCTGGTTCTCTGGCGCTGTAAGGCAGCAACTCTACCGCTGTGCCACCTTGCCGCCCATAAAGGGTTTAATGTCTTTTTTTAAATGATTATTATTTTCAATGTTTTTCTATCAACATGAAGTATGGGAATTATTTCTGGTCACTGCTAGTAATGAATACTATGGGAAAATATTTGTGCTCAATGCTAATGAAAGGAAAATATTTCTGGTCAATTTTATTATGAGTAATAATTATAGGGAATATTTCTGGTCATTGATATCAATAAACATTTATTGCAGGAAAATAATCTCCGATACTTAGTCTTTTTTAATACCGAAAATCCGAGCGGTCACGGGGAGAACGTACAACTCCGTACAGACAGCACCCGTAGTCAGGATCGAACCTGGGTCTCTGGCGCTGTAAGGCAGCAACTCCACCGCTGTGCCACCATGCCGCCCTGGGAAATTATTTCTGATCGATGGTATTAATAACTAATAAGTATGGGAAAACATTCCCGGTCAATGCTTTAAAAAAATAATATATAATGGGAAGATAGACACATAATGCTGGAGTAACTCAGCGGGACAGGCAGCATCTCTGGAGAGAAGGAACAGATATCGTCTCGGGTCGAGCCGATACGTCACCCATTCCTTCTCTCCAGAGATGCTGCCTGTCCCGCTGAGTTACTCCAGCATTTTGTGTCTATCTTTGATTTAAACCAGCATCTGCAGTTCTTTCCTACACACTAAATAAAGGGAAGATTATTACAGCCAAATGTATTAATAAATAATTATAGGAACATATTTTTGGTCATTGGTTCTACTGATTATCATTTCCAGGTCAGAGGGTGACCATTGACCTTTGAACTTACCCTGTCAGAGTCGAGGGATAAGGATAAGATGGGAGCAGGTTTCTTCAAAACAGTAAGCTGCGCTATGGTGAAGGTGGAATTAGCAGTCTCAAGAACCTTGTGGATTGTACCGTCTCCTGTGGGGTGAAGAAGATTGGCCAGGGTTATAGAGAGGTGAGAACATTCACCATCCTCATACAAGGCATTCCACAGCGGTTGGCAATAAGGTTAGAGATCACAGCTCAAACATCTCGGAGGAACACTGCCCTAGGTTCATGTTCATAAATGATAGGAGCAGGATTAGACCCTTTCGGCCCATCAAGTCTACTCCGCCATTCAATCATGGCTGATCTACCTCCCCTCCTAACCCCATTCTCCTGCCTTCTCCCCACAACCTCTGATACCCGTACTAACCAAGAATCTATCTATCTCTGCCTTAAATATACCCATTGGCTTGGCCCCCACAGCCTTCTGTGGCAATGAATTCCACAGATTCACCACCCAACAGCTGTCAGGGCCCATTCGGCCCATCAAGTCTACTCCGCCATTCAATCATGGCTGATCTATCTCTCCCTCCTAACCTCTGACACACGTACTAATCAAGATTTGCTGATTTGCATTATGGAACAGTAACCATTAGTTAGCCAAGTAAGCCTCTCTTGCCTGATCTGTGACCTGGTAAATGATGTTAGAGAGATACAACATTGTGTGCAGTTTTGGTCTCCTAGTTTGAGGAAGGAAGTTCTTGCTATTGAGGGAGTGCAGCGTAGGTTCACCAGGTTAATTCCCGGGATGGCGGGACTGACATATGGGGTGCTGGCTCAAAGGACCGAATGGCCTGCTTCTACACCTATTTTCTATGTTTCTAATGTGTATCAACTGGCTATCAGCACCTACCCATGGCTAGGATCAGCAGCCGGTTCAGCTCTCCCTTCGGACCAACAACGGAATCCACGATTATCTTCTTGATGTGTGGCTCATAACTGGTCATGAGTGGACGGTTTCCGATGGGATGAATCCAATCCACCATTTCAGGATGATTCTCTACAAGAGTGAGCACTTCATCCGGCAATTCCTTTGTGTTTTTGACACACTGCGGTGAAGAGGGAGCAATAACAGAAAGCAAGTTATTTGCCAGTCCAATGTGCTTCAGTGCCAAAGGCAAATGATCAGTGAGTACCAGATTCAGGAACAGCTTCTTCCCCTCTGTTACCAGACTTCAAACGGAATCAGGGAATCAGAGGAGAAAGCGGGAACGGGGTCCTGATTCTGGATGATCAGCCATGATCATATTGAACGGCGGCGCTGGCTCGATGGGCCGAATGGCCTACGCCTGCAACTATGTTTCTATGTTTCTATCCACCCGTGATTCCTCACCGTGCCTGGTCTTGGGTTACTGGGAACAGGGCCATTGGAGTCCTTAAAGGCAGAAGTTGCAAAGACTTTACTAATCTCCTTCATGGAGTAAACACACATGGCTGTTCCATTCCTGAAAAACAAAAGACACCACATTAGATCGGTGTTCAGCGTGTGGAAGAGAACTGGAACAAAGTGTATTACTTGGAGGAACAGCACCTCATATTTCGCTTGGGCAGCTTACACACCAGCGGTATGAACATTGACTTCTCTAACTTCAAGTAGCCCTTGCTTTCCCTCTCTCTCCATCCCCTTCCCCTTCCCAGTTCTCCCACCAGTCCTACTGTCTCCGACTACATTCTATCTCCGTCCCACCCACTCCCCTGACATCAGTCTGAAGAAGGGTCTCGACCCAAAACGTCACCCATTCCTTCTCTCCAGAGATGCTGCCTGTCCCGCTGTTACTCCAGCATTTTGTGTCCATCTTCGATTTAAACCAGCACCTGCAGTTCTTTCCTACACAAAGTGTATCACTTCTCCTGCTCAGCAATGAAATCCATGCTCTCTCTCTGAATGACCTTGGATGCATTGTTATCTGATACGAATCATCTGTATGTCGATGAATACCATCTTGAAATTCTACCGTAGTGGCTGCTCAGCGGTGAGAGGCGGCACGGTGGCACAACGGTAGAGTTGCTGCCTTCCACCGCCAGAGACCTGGGTTCGATCCTGACTAGGGGTGCTGTCTGCACGGAGTTTGTATGAGTGGGTTTTCTGCAGGTGTTCCGGTTTCCTCCCACACTCCAAAGACATGCAGGTTTGTCGGTTAGTTGGCTTCGGTAAAATTGTACTTTGTCCCTTGTGTGTAGGTTTGAGCTCGTGAGCGCTAACGTGATCGTGTTTCCACGCAGTATCGCTAAGGTCTAAAGTCGGAGTACTTTAGGGATTGATGGAACAGTTTTCAATATGTTGTCATGGTCATAAGATCAACCACGTTAGTTTAGTTTCGGGTTTAGTTTAGTTTAGAGATACAGTGCAGAAACTGGCTCTTCGGCCCATGGAGTCCACGCCAACCTGTGATCTCCCGCACACTAACACTATCCAACACACACTAGGGACAATTTACAATGTTACCAAGCCAATTAACCTACAAACCTGTACGTCTTTGGAGTGTGGGAGGAAACCGAACCACATACACACACGTACTATTGGAAGATGTCGGAGAAAGCCCATGCAGGTCACGGGGAGAACGCACAAACTCTGTACAGACAGCACCTGTAGCCATGATCAAACCCAGGTCTCTGGCTCTGTAAGGCAGCAACTCTACCGCTGCGCCACCGTGCCTCCCACTTGTCCTGCATTTCCTGTGGACTCACCAATTACTGCTAAACACGCCGTAGACCCTTGTTTCATCGTCAACGGGCGACTTGTAAATGAAGGTGTCTTCAATCTTGTTGAAGTGGACTTTGTTGGCCGGCTCGTTACAGAGCAGGCGGGCTTTGAGGAAGGTCGACCACTTCATCTGCAGTCGTTTCCGAGATCCACCATGGTCATTCTGTGGAGACAAGAGATCAGAGTCCATGACGTCCCACACAAAGGGTTCTGAGGGTGTACGGAACGAGCTGCCAGAGGAGGTCGTTAAGGCACGGACCATCCCAACGTTGAAGAAACAGTTAGACAGGTACATGGATAGGGCAGGTTTGGAGGGATATGGACCAAACGCAGGCAGGTGGGACTAATGTAGCTGGGACATGTTGGCTGATGTGGGCAAGTTGTGTCGAAGGGCCTGTTTCCACGCTGTGTCACTCTATGACTGTAGGGCATGGACATTTAGCCCAGGAAAGGTGGGATGGAGAGTCTCTTCCCATCAGGAGGCCTGGATAGAGCGTATGTTTTGGTCACCATGTTATAGGAAAGATGCAGTCTAGCTTGAAAGGCTTCAGAGAAGATTTGTCAGGATGTTGCCAGGACCCGAGGACTGAGCTAGTTGGAGAGGTTGAGCAGGGTAGGATTCTATTCCTTGGAGCGCTGGAGGATGAGGTGTGATCTTATGGAGGTGTAGAAAATCATGAGAGGAATAGATCGGGTAAACGCACATCCTTTTGCCAGTGTAGTGGAATCAAGAACCAGAGGACATAGGTTTAAGGTGAATGGGGAGGAGGGGTGAGGAGAAAGAATTAATGGGAACCTGAGGGGTAACTTTTTTTACACAAAGGGTGGTGGGAATATGCAATGAGCTGTCAGGGGAGGTATTGAAGCAGGGACTATCTCAACATATGAGACAATTAGACAGGTATGTGTATAAGGTAGGTTTAGAGCGATATGGGTCAAAAGCAGGCAGGTGGGGCTAATGTAGATGGGGCATGTTGTTCGGTGTGGGAAAGTTGGGCTGAAGGGCCTATTTCCAAGCTGTATGACTCAATGAAGAGAGGATGTTTCCAATAGTGGGAGAGTCTGGGACCAGACGGCACAGCCTCAGAATAAGAAGACGTATCTGTCAAAAGGAGACGAGGAGGAATATTTCATTGGCCAGAAGAAGGTAAATCTGTGTAATTCATTGTCACAGACAGCTGTGGAGGCCAAGTCATTGGGTATTTTTAAAGCGGAGATTGATAGGTTCTTGAGGAAAGATAGATCGGCCATGAGCAAATGTTGGAGTAGACTCAATGGCCAAAAGGCTTATTTCTGTTCCGATGTCTTTATAGGACTGGGTCACGGCATCTTGTTCAGTCCAGAAATTGTGTGTGGAAGGGTGTGGTCTTATGCTATACTGTTCTATTTCTAGGCAAGGACTTTACGATGAGATGAGCGACCACACAGTGTAAACACACAGTGTTGATGGTGATAGATGGAGAAGGATTCACAATCTAACTGGAACGGGCAGAAAACCAGGCCCCAGCGTGGAAGTCACACTCACCTTACACAACTCGGGGAAGGTGACACACTCGCCTTTACACACTCAGGCAAGGTGACACTCACCTTTCAAACCCAGGCAAGGTGACACAACCACCTTACACACTCAGAGACGGAGGCACACTCAGGGTTGGGGACATACCCACCTCACACACTCAGGCAGGGAGACACACTCACCTTACACACTTGATGCAGAGGTCACACTCACCATGTACACTCAGGCAAGGAGACACACCGAGCACACTCAGGAAAAAAGACGCGAGTACCTTACACACTCAGGTGAGGAGACACGCCCACCTTGCACATCTGTGCAAGGAGACACATCTTACACACTCAGGCAAAGAGGCACGCCCACCTTACACATACAAGGAGAGACACACCATACACACACAGCCACGGGGGCACACTCACCTTACATACTCAGTCATGGGCACACACCTTACACAGGGAAGGATACACACCCACCGCACACACTCAGTGAAGGACACACCCATCTTACACAATTGGGAAAGGTGGCACACCCACATTACACACAGGCAATGAGACACACCCACCTTACACACTCGGACAAGGACACACCCACTTTACGCGCTTGGGCAAGACATGCTCATCTACCTTGCACACTTGGAGAAGGGGACACACCCACCTTGCACACTCAGGGAAGGGGACACACCCACCTTGCACACTCGGGGAAGGGGACACACCCACCTTGCACACTCGGGGAAGGGGACACACCCACCTTGCACACTCAGGGAAGGGGACACACCCACCTTGCACACTCGGGGAAGGGGACACACCCACCTTGCACACTTGGGAAAGGGGACACACCCACCTTGCACACTCGGGGAAGGGGACACACCCACCTTGCACACTTGGGAAAGGGGACACACCCACCTTGCACACTCGGGGAAGGGGACACACCCACCTTGCACACTTGGGAAAGGGGACACACCCACCTTGCACACTCGGGGAAGAGGACACACCCACCTTGCACACTTGGGAAAGGGGACACACCCACCTTGCACACTCGGGGAAGGGGACACACCCACCTTGCACACTTGGGAAAGGGGACACACCCACCTTGCACACTCGGGGAAGGGGACACACCACCTTGCACACTTGGGAAAGGGGACACACCCACCTTGCACACTCGGGGAAGGGGACACACCACCTTGCACACTCGGGGAAGGGGACACACCCACCTTGCACACTCGGGCGATGTGGGAAATCCATGGATCAACATCAGGATCGTTCTGTGAATTCCTTTCTCGGAAGAACATGTAAATCAGGTCTCCCACCGGAGACATTCCCACAAAACTGGGATCTGAAGGGAAGGAAGCAGGAATACAGATCATTGGTGCGGTGAACGCTGGGAGAGGAGGGTCTGGTGAGGACCAGGGAACTTAGTTCAGTTTAGCGATACAGTGTAGAAACAGGCCCTTCAGCCCACCGAGTCCGGGCCGACCAACAATCTCCCGTGCACTAGCGCTATCCTATCCTTACAGAGGCCACTTAAGCTAGAAACCCTCACGTCTTTGGAGTGCGGGAGGAAACTGGAGCACCCGGAGAAAACCCACATGGACACAGAGAGAACGTGCAAACTCCTTACAGGCAGCACCCGTAACCAGGATCGAACCCGGGTCTCAGGCGCTGTAAGGCAGCAACTCTACCGCTACGCTGCCCAAGGAAGTGCAGATTCTGGTTTACTAAAAAAGACCCAAAGTGCTGGAGCAACTCAGCGGGTTAGACAGCATCTATGGAGAACATGGTAAGGTGAGGTCTGAAGAGGGGTCCCGACCCAAAACGTCACCTATTTATGTTCTGCAGAGATGCTGCCTGACCCGCTGAGTTACTCCAGCACTTTGTGCCTTTTTTTTTTGTAAACCAGCATCCGCAGTTCCTTGTTTCTGTAAATATGGAAAGGCCACATTTCAGGTCAGGACCCTTCTTCAGGTCTTCAATGAGAACCTGCATTTATATAGTGCCTTTCGTCAACTCAAAAGGCACTATATAACGCTTCAAACCTCCGTGTATACTTGTTGTATGGGAAATGCGATGGTTTACCGATGAGGAAGTCCAGTTGCATCATCTGCACCCAAAAGGTCTACTGACCAATTCCCTTCTCAGATGCTCTCTGACCTGCTGAGTTCCTCCAGCACCGTTCCCCTATTTTGCTGGTATTTTGGTAATATCTAACTTGCAAAGATTTCCAACCGCTCTGAAGCACGCGTTTGCATTTCTCGAATTCTTTGTGACTAAAGGGCCTGTCCCACTTGCATGCGATTGCGTGCGTAGTTCACGCGAAGTTCGCGCTAAGTACGCGCTAACTTTGTGCGTGACGTCATTTACATTATGCTTATCAATCAGCTGGGCAGGAGGCGGGCCGACTGAATTTGGGCGTCGCACGGCGTCGGGCAGTGACGTCATCACACAATGCCATGCCGGGCGGTGACGTCCTCACGCAACGCCACGCGCTAGGCATACGCCGTCAAGATGCTGCGTACGACGTCAAGACGCTGCGTACGACCGCAATGCGCCTGCGTGCCGACAGCCCCGTACAACTCCGCGCTTCTAAGTGGGACTGGCCCCGCGCGGCCATACGGTGCCTGTACGCCTCAAGCGATCACGAGGTTGCGTAATTTGCGAGCCAAGGTTGCGTAAGTGGGACAGGCCCTTAACGATCTGGCTAACAATGAGCCCTTTCAATCTGAGCAACTCAGCGGGGCAGTTAACATCTCTGGAGAAAAGGATCCAGTCTGAATAAGGGTCTCGACCCAAAACATCGCCTATTCCTTTTCTCCAGAAATGCTGCCTGACCCGCTGGGTGTATGGAACAAGCTGCCAGAGGAGGTAGTTGAGGCTGGGACTATCCCAACATTTAAGGAACAGTTAGACAGTTACACGGATAGGACAGGTTTGGAGGGATATGGACCAAACACAGGCAGGTGAGACTCGTGTTGCTGGGACATTTTGGCCAGTGTGGACCAGTTGGGCCGAAGGGCCTGTTTCCACACTGTATCACTCTGTGACTCAATGTCTCTGTATGCAGTTCCTTCTTTCACATGAAACTTAAGTCCTTGGTTCAGAAGTGAAGGGGCTGTCCCACTTGGGCAACCTAATCAGCGATTTCAGGCGAGTTTGCCCTTGACTCATACTCGGAGCATGGTCGACACGAGGTTGTAGGAGGTCTTTGTAACTCTCCTTCATGCTCCATGGAGGAAATCCCCCATGGAGCCCGTGGACAGCGCATAGTCCCTTTCCAAAACCACCCGGGCGCGGACGTAACCCCGGAAAAGGGGCAGGCTGCCGGCTCTGGCAGAGCCCTCTTCCGCCTGGCGCCGTGACTCGCGGATGGCCAGCTTGGCCAGGCCCAGGAGCAACCCAACCAGGACATCTTCAGCCCTACCCTCTTCCCTACGCACAGGGTGTCCAAAGATGAGGATGGTGGGTGGGAAATGCAGCCAGAAGGCAAGGAGCAGCCCCTTTCGATATTGGAACAGGGGCTGCAGCCTCACACACTCCACATACACGTGGTACACAGACTCTTCCAACCCGCAAAAGTGGCAGGCGGCTGGCGAGTCTGTGAACCGCGAGAGAAACAGGTTGCAGGGAACACCTCGGTGCAATAACCTCCACCCCAGGTCCCCAATGTAGAGGGGGAGAATCCCTGCGTAGAGGGACCCCCACCGGGGGCCCCCTCGTGACCGGAAGGCAACACCGACTTGGTGTCCGGACGGTGGACCAGGGCGAGGAAGTGCAGGGTGTGGAGGAGGAGCCCGTACAGGACACGCCTCCCTGCGTCTCGGAGGGAGATGAACGGGGCCGAGGAAAGGTGGCTCAAGTAGTGCGGGACCGGGTCCTGGGAAGGATTATGGCGCCTGGATCCGACGAGTACTTCCAGCTGAGCGGGGGTTTGCTCACGCGTTCGAGCCTCCCCGACACCCGGTGGGGCGGGACAAGGGCTGGCCGCTCTCACGACCGGTGGAGGGGAATATATTCCCTTGATGGTGAGGCGGTCAGTACCTGTGATGGACCAGGCAGTGTCCACCACTCTCTGTAATCTCCTTTGTTCCTGGGCATCCGAGTTGTCAAACCAAGTTGTGGTGCAACCAGTCACGATGGTCTCTATTGAACAGCTGAGCTACAGTTGATCAACAACAGCAACAGGCTAGGGCGGTCACGGTGGCGCAGCGGTACAGTGCCGGATACACGGGTTCGATCCCGACTACGGGTGCTGTCTGTACGGAGTTTGTACGTTCCCCCCGTGACCGCGTGGGTTTTCTCCGAGATCTTCAGTTTCCTCCCACACTCCAAAGACGTACAGGTTTGCAGGTAAATGTCAAAATTGTCCCTGGAGTGTGTGGGATAGTGTTAATGTGCGGGGATCGCTGGTCGGTATGGACTTGGTGGGCCGAAGGGACTGTTTCAGCCCTACATCTCTAAACTAAATTGAGTTCATCCAAGATGACATAATGTGTGGTCTTCCCCATGTGGGACTGACGTCCGGTGCTAACCCTCACAGCTCCGTGGCAATGAATTATCTGAAGCTTTTAACAGCCGAGCCTTGGTTGTCTCAGGTTTGGTTCCATTCCAGCTGAAATTCTTTGTCCATAGATATGTTTCGACAGACTTCCTCTTAGTGGAAGAAACTGAACCATGACAGTTCCTTAACAATAAATCGACTACAAGTGAAGGCGTGTTTCGATTCCTGCTACATTAGTGAGTTTTGGAGAACCCCAGTCACCAGCTTATTCTGCACAAAGAGCAGCCGGAAGTTGAGTTTAGTTTTAATTTAGTTTAGAGAAACAGCGTGGAAACAAGCCCTTCAGCCCACCGAGTCCGCACCGACCAGCGATCCCCGCACATTAACACTATCCTACATACACTAGGGACAATTTACACATACACCAGGCCAATTCACCTACAAACCTGTACGTCTTTGGAGTGTGGGAGGAAACGGAAGATCTCGGAGAAAACCCACGCAGGTCACGGGGAGAACGTACAAACTCCGTACAGACAGCATCCGTAGCCGGGATCGAACCCGGGTCTCCGGCGCTGCAAGCGGTGTAAGGCAGCAACTCTACCGCTGTTACACCAAGGCTCTGTACAACTGCAAAAGGACCTCTTTGCTCCTATACTCAAATTCTCTCGTTATGCACGTCAACATGCCAATAGCTTTCTTCACTGCCTACTGTACCTGCATTCTTACTTTCAGTGACTGATGTACAAGGACACCCAGGTCTCGTTGCACTTCCCCTTTTCTTAATCTGACACCATTCAGATAATAATCTGCCTTCCCGTTCTTGCCACCAAAGTGGATAACCTCACATTTATCCACATTAAACTGCATCTGCCATGCATCTGCCCACTCACGCAACCTATCCAAGTCACCCTGCATCCTCAAAGCATCCTCTTCACAATTCACACTGCCACCCAGCTTTGTGTCATCTGCAAATTTGGATGTCTTGAACATACCAATTTATTATTCTTAAAGTCACATACACTGAAGTTCACTGATCTGGTTAAATTTAAGACTGAGCAAATCATGTACAAAGCAAGAAATAATTTACTTCCAAGAAATATACAAAAACTGTTTATGGAAAGACAGGGTGGGTATAATTTGAGAGGGGAACATAATTTTAAAAAACTCAATGTCAGAACAACTCTTAAAAGTAGGTGCATAGCAATCTGTGGGGTGAATTTGTGGAATGGTCTGCAACAGGAGATAAAACTTAGCACAAACATAATTCAGTTTAAAAAGATGTCCAAAGACACTTTTTTTAAAGGATATTGGGATGAGGATAGGTGATTGTGAGTGGGATATTTGTTATACTGATTGTATTGGGAAGGGTGATTATAGGGTGATGGGTTGTATATATGACTAAGAGATTATAGTATATGAGGGTTTTTTCTTTTCTTTTTTCTTTTTTTCTCTCTTTTTTGTATGTTTTGGTAAATATTTGATTAGTGTATAAATGTAAATAATTTGGTGTACATATGGCTGCTGGTGTACATATGGTGTACATATAGCTGCTAAATCTGTATAAGATAATTATTATTATTATTTTAAAAAAAATTATTTATTAGAAGTACATTACATTACAACCGCATACATTAGTACTCGTCATTTATATCTTCTTACAATTAATGTACTCCATTTATTTTTTACACTAGAAAAGGAAAAGATTGAAAGAAAGAAGAAAGTGAAGGAAAAAGTGAGAGTGTAGAAAATGTGACAACAAAAAAGGACAAAGACCCTATAAGAGCAAAATTAAAAACAAAAGACAAAGAGTTAAGAAATAGACCCTAGAAAAGAAAGAGAAAGAGAAAGAGGAAAAAGAGAGAAACAAATATTTTTTTGAGCATTACGTAAATGGGACATACCAACTCTTCAACTAGCATCCCCCCTTACCTGACCTCAATTTTTTTTTTTAAGTACTTTTGCACCCTATTTTTGTAATAATTCTATAAATGCAGACCACGTCAGGTGGAAATGATCTGGTTTACCTGCTAGGAGGAGTCTTATCTCTTCTAGGTGTAATGTTTCAAACATATTTGAAATCCACATATTTATAGTTGGTATTGGAGCCTTCTTCCAAAATTTTAGAATTAGCTTTTTTCCAGTTATTAACCCATAGTCCATTAGTTTCTTTTGAAACACATTTAGTTCTGGACCATCTTCCGTTATTCCGAAGATAAACCATTCTGCTTTGGGTATCAGTCTTGTTTTAAATAACTTTGTAAAGATTTCAAAAATGTCATTCCAAAATTTTTGAATTTTTGTACAGAAAACGTATGAGTGCGCTATAGTAGCTTCTTGGGATTGACATTTATCACAAATAGATGATACATTTGGGAAAATTTTATGAATTGTAGTTTTCGAATAATATAATCTATGTAAAATTTTAAATTGTATTAAAGTATGTCTTACATTAATCGAGCATTTATGCACGTTTAATAAGTGTTCATTCCAACTTTCCTTTGAAATTTTAATAGCTAACTCTTGTTCCCAGTCTCTTCTGATACCCTCCGTAGATGGTATTTGTACATTTAAGATAATATTATACAAATATGATATTAAGTTTGCTGACTCCGCTTTTATCTGCATTGCCTCGTTCAATACATCTACTGGGTTATTATAATGATCTTTTGTATATTTTTTCAAATAATCGCATATTTGAAAATATTTAAAATA
Organism: Malacoraja senta; assembly: GCA_038087875.1. Lineage (NCBI taxonomy): Eukaryota > Metazoa > Chordata > Chondrichthyes > Rajiformes > Rajidae > Malacoraja > Malacoraja senta. Next base: position 6,509,447 of record CM075993.1, read on the forward strand.
TTGATTATTTCCGAGTTTATATTTTATTTGTAATTGTTGAAATGAAAGTAATTTTCCAGTTTCATACAAGTCACCAAGCGTTTTAATTCCTAGTCTATCCCAATGTGTAAAAGCTTTATCTATAATAGAAGGATTAAACGAAGGGTTATTAACTATAGGTAATAAAAGTGATAAATTTCTTAATTTTAAATTTTGTTTTATTTGTTTCCAAATTCGGATTGTACTATGAATAATTGGGTTCTTATTATAATTTATGTTATTCAATTTCATTGGAGAAAGGAGGATCACTCCAATGTTTCTAGAGGAGCAATCCTCTTTCTCCATTACAATCCAGTCCACTTGCTGGGCGGAGTTATCCATCAGTTGAATCATATTTTTAATATTTACTGACCAATAATAATACATAAAGTTAGGTAGTGCTAAACCCCCTAATACTTTAGGTTTATTCAGATGAGTTTTTTGTATTCTATGTGATTTATAGTCCCATATAAAATTAGTGATATCTGAGTCGAGTTTTAAAAAAAACTTCTTTGGTAAGTATATAGGAATTGATTGAAATAGGTATAAAATTTGTGGTAGAAAGATCATTTTTATTGCATTTATTCGGCCTATTAAAGACATCGGGAGCGTTTTCCAGAATTTAATTAGTGTGTTTAATTTATTAAGTAGGGGGTCAAAATTTGCCCTAAACATACCTTGATATGTTCTGGTAATTTCGATTCCCAAGTATTTAAATTTTTCTGTAGCTATTTTAAAAGGGAATTTTAAAAGATGTGTTGAATCTTTCAGTTTTATTGACATAATTTCACTTTTATTCCAATTTATTCTATATCCAGAAAAAGATCCAAAGTCTTCAATTAAATTTAATATATTTGGTATAGTGATTTGAGGTTTTGTAATGTACAGTAATATATCATCCGCGTATAAAGATATTTTATTATATGAGTCTTTAGTATTATATCCATGGATATCAGGGTGTATTCTAATTCTTTCTGCTAGTGGTTCAATAATGAGAGCAAACAGCTGTGGTGATAATGAGCATCCTTGTCTATTTCCCCTTGATAGTTGGAATTTCGAGGATAATATGTTATTAGTTAGTATTCTAGCTGTACGTTTGTTATATAGTAATTTGATCCATAGAATAAAATTCTCCCCCAATTGAATTTTTGTAATACTTTGTCCATATAATTCCATTCTACTTGATCAAATGCTTTTTCAGCATCCAGTGAAATAATTGATAATTCTTGTTCTTCAGATTTGTGTGAGTGCATTATGTTGAGTAGACGTCTTATATTGTTAGATGAATATTGTATAAGATAATTATAAGCAGTTGAATAAGGGATGGGAATTAATAAGCTTTGGCTTCTTCCTGCTCCTTTTCGGACACATACGATTTCATTTATTTAGATATTGTTTATGACACTTTATAAATATTCATGTTTTGTTTTTTGTATGCTGTTTCACACTTGCTTTTTATTCTTTTATTCTGTTCGAAATAAATAAATAAATAAATAAATAGATAAATAAATAAATAAGATTAGCCAATGTTACTTTTAATTCCTTTATCCAAATCATTAATATATATTGTGAATAGCTGCAGTCCCAGCACCGAGCCTTGCGGCACCCCACAAGTCACCACCTGCCATTCTGAAAGGGAACTGTTAATTCCTACTCTTTGCTTCCTGTCTGCCATCCAGTTCTCTATTCATGTCAATACCCTAACCCCAATACCATGTGCTCTAATTTTGCCCACTAATCTCCTGGGACCTTGTCAAAGGCTTTCTGAAAGTCCAGGTACACTCCATCCACTGTCTCTCCCTTATCCATTTTACTTGTCACAGTAAACTCCATGAAATTTTTGTTTTAACACATAGAAGGGTGGCCCAATGGTGCTTGTCTGTACAGAGTTTGTACGTTCTCCCCGTGACCACGTGGGTTTTCTCCGGGAGCTCTGGTTTCCTCACACATTCTAAAGACGTGCAGGTTTGTAGGTAAATTGACTTGGCATGATTGTAAATTGTCCCGAGTGTGTGTAGGATAGTGTGCGTGCGGGGATCGCTGGTCGGCGCGGACTCGGTGGGCTGTAGGGCTTGTTTCCGCGCTGTATCTCTAAACTAAATTGAACTAAAATTGTTTCCTTAATTCTTTCATTCATTACGGTCTCTCGTTTGTAGGAAGATAAACAGGTCAGGTCACGCGGTGAAGAGTTTGGGGGAGGGGGGACGATGCGTGCTGGAGGAGAGTGGGGATTGGAACTTCACGCTTACCGTTCATCCACCTGCTATCAGTTTTTAGCCGCTTGATGTCATCTTTCTTCCTGTAGCCACTGAATGCCAGCTTGTCCCCATCAAGAGGGGCCGCAGAGTAGATCCTCTGGTCTGCAGGGCAAGATAAAAGCACACACACACTCAGTAGATTGCCCCTGGAACTGACGTAATGTTTATTGATGTTGCAAAGGTACTTACCAACAACTAAAGACGCAAAGCCTTGTCGTGGAGGACTGGGGAGGACATATTGTCCCAAAACACGGTTCTGTCCATTGATAAATGTCACCAACTCACCGTTATGCTGTAAAAGAAAGTAGTTTGATGGTTTTACCATTTAAATTTGATGGCCTTGCCTCTTTTCATTGACCAATAGACTCTGTGAGACGGCAACACTTTGAGTGCTCAGGTCTCGACCCAAAACGTCACCCATTCCTTCTCTCCAGAGATACTGCCTGACCCATTGAGTTACCCCAGCATTTTGAGTCTATCTTCCTTTCTACACATTTCCTCGTTTAGTTTAATTTAGAGACACAGCGCGGAAACAAGCTCTTCGTCCCACCATGTCCCCGTCGACCAGCGATCCCCGCACACTAACATTATCCTATACGCACTAGGAACGATTTACAATTATACCAAAGCCAATTAACCTACAAACCGGCTCGTCTTTGGAGGGTGGGAGGAAACCGGAGCTCCAGGAGAAAACTCACCCAGGTTACGGGGAGAACGTACAAACTCTGTACAGACAACACCTGTAGTTGGAATCGAACCTGTGTCTCTGGCGCTGTAAGGCAGCAACTCTAACGCTGCGCCACCATGCCACCCTAAAATGCATATGGCGGGCATAGACTCAATGGGTCAAATGGCCTTTTTCCAATGTGCAACCTTTGTGAATGTAATGTTCTTGGGTTAACTCCTCATCTTTAAACAGTGGCCAGGCCAGTAAATGGTGAGTTTGCTTGATCTCTGTGCGAAGATTTCCTGTAACTGGGTTTCCTGTCTTCAAACAAATGTCGCCTGAAATCGCATTCTCGGAAATGGTGCAGTCTTTGTGAGTAAGTGAGAGATGAAACGTCGTCAGACATTTCAGAGACTACGTCAATAGTGTATATCCGTTCAAATTGTTGCAAACAGGGTTAATAATGTACCCAGCAAAACACAAAGTGCTGGAGGAACTCAGCTGGTCAGGCAGCATCTGTGGAGGGAACAGACTGACGATGTTTCGGGTCGGGACACTTCTTCAGACTGAAGTCGTTCTTCAGAACATTGAAGAAGTTCTCCCCCTCAGTCTGAAAAAGGGTCCCGAACCAAAACGTCACCAGCCCATTCTCTCCACAGATGCTGCCTGACTCACTGAGGTCATAAGTTCATGAGTGATAGGAGTAGAATTAGGCCATTCGGCTCATCAATTCTACTCTGCCATTCAATCATAGCTGATCTATCTCTCCCTCCTAACACCATTCTCCTGACTTCTCCCCATAACCCCTGACACCCGTACTAATCAATAATCCATCTATCTCTGCCTTAAAAAATATCCATCGTCTTGGCCTCCACAGCCTTCTGTGGCAATGAATCCCACAGATTCACCACACTCTGGCTAAAGAAATTCCTGCTCATCTCCTTCCTAAAGGAACGTCCTTTAATTCGGAGACAATGGCCTCTGGTCCTAGACTCTGCCACCAGTGGAGACATCCTCTCCACATCCACACTATCCAGGCCTTTCACTATGCCTCCAGCACTTTGAGTTTTATCTCAAGATTTCAGTGTCTGCAGCATCTTGCGTCTCCATGGTAATATTGCCACCATCTTGTTTCCATCTGCCTCCCCAAAACTTTAAGGTGTAAAGCACGATTCATATAAAGAAGTTGCAGAATTAGTCCACAGTTACTTACCAACAGCCAGCATCGTGAGTTGGGCGAGTCAGTTGCACACACTAGGTGGTGACTTGTATTGAACCTCTGCAGGACCATGATATAATTCCCACAGGAATCCTGGAATATAAAGGATATGATCAGTAACAGAGGCTAAACAATTGGTTCCTTTTGCATGCTGATATGGATCCAAGGAGAAGGTTTATTGAGAAATACCAATTCAAGAAAACAGCTCCATTGGGAAGGGAAGGAGAGGTGGGGGCAGGACAAAGCCAAGCAAGTTGAGATTAGTCGCGTTAGATAGTTGAGTTAGTCAAGAGTTAGTTAGATTTATCTCTTAGGGCTAAGGGAATCAGGGGATATGGGGAGAAAGCAGGAACAGGGTACTGATTTTGGATGATCAGCCACTATCATATTGAATGGTGGTGCTGGCTTGAAGGGCCGAATGGCCTATTCCTGCACCTATTTTCTATGGTTCCATGTTTCTAGATGGCTTGATAAATGGATTTTAAAGGTAGGAGTTATAGAGGGATTAAAAAAATAAAGTGAAGGGCCAAATGGTCGACTCCTACACCTATTTTCTATGGTTCTATGTTCTCTGTTGCTATGAGTTTAGTTTCGTTGAGGTTAGTTGAGTTTAGTTTATTGTCACGTGTACCGAGGTACAGTGAAGAGCTTTAGTTGCGGCTAACCAGTCAGCGGGGAGACAATACATGATTACAATCGAGCCATTTACAGTGTACAGATAAAGGGAATAGCGTGAATAACATTTAGTGCAAGATAAAGTCCAGTAAAGTCCGATGAAAGATAGTCCAAGGGTCTCCAATGAGGTAGATGGTAGCTCAGTAGCCCGAGTGATAGGTGGATACAGATGAGGGGGCTGACTGGCAGACGGGTGAAGTGACAAAGGCTGGAGGTGAAACAGAGACAAAAGGGTGTCGGAAAGGGAGAGGAGGAGTGAAATGCTTTGGTTTGGTTCCAAGGAGAAAGTTTAATGACAAATACCCATTCATGAGAACAGTGAGAGAGGGATGACATAAATACATGGTGCCGGGATCATCTTTGAGCCTTGTGCCAGGATATTGATTCCCCGCAGTGTCTAAACAAATGGACGCACTCCGAGCGATTCTGGAGCAGAAACTCACCGAGTTTTGCCCTTGACATTTCTCAGCAACATCGGGCAGGTGGATCTATAAGGTGAAGAGACAGGAAAAATGATCACTACAGGACAATCCTCATTAATACAACACTGGGGCGTCACGGTGGCGCAGCGGGAGTGTTGCTGCCTTACAGTGCCTGCAGCGTCGGAGACCAGGGTTCGATCCCGTCTACGGGTGCTGTCTGTACGGAGTTTGTACGTTCTCCCTGTGACCTGCGTGGGTTTTCTCCGAGATTCCTCCCACACTCCAAAGACGTACAGGTTTGTAGGTTAATTGCCTTGTTATAAATGTAAAAAATTGTCCCTAGTGTGTGTGGGATAGTGTTAATGTGGGAGGAAACCGGAGCACCCGGAGGAAACTCACAGGGAGAACGTGCAAACTCCGCACAGACAGCATCCGAGGTCAGGATCGAACCTGGGTCTCTGGTGCTGTGAGGCCGCAGCTCAACAGAAAGTTACCATTATATGGTAAAACAGCGGGTCAGGCAGCATCTCTGGAGAGGAGGAATGGGTGACGTTTCGAGTCGAGACACTTCTTCAGACCCGAAACATCACCCATTCCTTCTCTCCAGAGATGCTGCCTGTCCCGCTGAGTTACTCCAGCATTTTGTGCCTACCTTCGGTGTAAACCAGCATCTGCAGTTCCTTCCTACACATGTTGTAACATATGTGGACAACACTAACCAATCATTAGTACTATGCTATTAGTACAATACTAACAAAACATAGCAATATATTAACAAAATTAATGCTGCTTTATCACAGAAATCACGAGGTCATCGAAGATAGACACAAAATGCTGGAGTAACTCAGCGGGACAGGCAGCACCTCCTTCTGAAGAATGGTCTCGACCAGAAACATCACCCATTCCTTCTCTGCAGAGATGCTGCCTGTCCCGCTGAGTTACTCCAGCATTTTGTGTCTATCTTAGGTGTAAACCAGCAACTGCAGTTCCTGCTTACACAGTAGCCAGGTCATGTCTGGAGTATTAGAAGAGTATTACAAGCTTAGAATGTAAACAGCTGAACTTAAACTGGCAGCCAAGAGAAACATCCACTTCTAATCATAGCTTAAGGTCAGGGAGTTTTTTTTTACTATAAAAGGAACAAACAGATTTTAGATTAGGCTTTGTTCAGCTGTCAACACACCTGCAGGAGTCAACAGTCACCCCAAGGACATCTATTTTCTGTCAATTATTGAATGCTGCATTATCTAGCTCTTATGCCTTTGATTCAAATAATTTAGTTGGGAGAGAAAATGCTACACTGTTTCAAGAATAACTCTGCCCACCCTTATCTTAGAATGTACATTGGTGCAAGTTCCTTTCTCTGAAACACATTGTTCCCAAATCTTGTTCATGTCTGAAAACACAGTGGTCCGTGAACATAACACTTCCAAAAGCACTGACTATTAAACCAACCAAACAGCCAATATTTTGAACAAAAAAGGCACAAAGTGCTGGAGTAACTCAGCGGGTCAGGCAGCATCTCTGGAGAAGTGACCTTTCTGGTCAGGACCCTTCTTCAGACATTTCTTCAAGTTGCTGTCTGACCCACTGAGCCACTTTGTGTCTCTTTTTTTTGCAAGCCAACATCTGCAGTACCTTGTGTTAAAGAAGGAACTGCAGATGCTGGAAAATCGAAGGTACACAAAAATGCTGGAGAAACTCAGCGGGTGCAGCAGCATCTATGGAGCGAAGGAAATAGGCAACGTTTCGGGCCGAAACCCTTCTTCAGACTTCTTCAACATCTGCAGTACCTTGTTTCTACCGCTAATATTTTGATTCTAGACCAAGACGCAGCGGTAGAGTTGCTGCCTTGCAGCGCCAGAGACCCGGGTTCGATCCTGACTATGGGTGCTGTCTGTACGGAGTTTGTACGTTCTCCCCGTGACCTGCATGGGTTTTCTCCAAGATCTTCGATTTCCTCCCACACTCCAAAGACGTACAAGTTTGTAGGTTAATTGGCTTGGTATAAATGTAAATTGTCCCTAGTGTGTGTAGGATAGTGTTAATGTGTGGAGATCGCTGGTTGGTACAGACTCGGTGGGCCAATGAGCCTGTTTCCGCGCTGTATCTCGAAACTAAACTGAACTAAACTAAAAAGGCACAAACTGCTGGAGTAACTCAGCGGGTCAAGCAGCATCTCTGGAGATGTGACCTTTTGGGTCGGGACCCTTCTTCAGACTCTTCTTCAAGGTGCTGCCTGACCCACTGAGTCAACTCAGCACTGTGTCTTTATTTTTTGTTAGCTAACATCTGCAGCACCTTCTTTTCACAGCCAATATTTTGACTCAAGACCAACTGAAATTAATTTAAACCAAGTGAAAGGAATGTGTAGCGGATTCACAACAACCCCATACGTTTATGAGCCAAACATAAAGTGCTGGAGGAACTCAGCGGGTCAGGCAGCATCTGGGGAGGGAATGGACAGGTGATGTTTCGGGTCAAGTCAAGTCAAGTCACTTTTATTTCTATAGCACATTTAAAAAACAACTCTCGTTGACCAAAGTGCTTTACATTGGTGGAGGTACTAATGTTATACAACAGTGGTTCATAGATTAAGTACATACATAAATACATACATATAGCCCGCCCTCAGAGGACGTCAAGAAAGGCTTGAGAGTAAAGATGAGTTTTAAGTCTCGACTTAAAGGAGTCGATGGAGGGGGAAGTTCTGATGGGAAGAGGGATGCTGTTCCACAGTCTAGGAGCTGCAACCACAAAGGCGCGGTCGCCCCTGAGCTTATGCCTAGACAGCGGGATGGTCAGTAACCCCAAGTTGGCCGATCTGAGGGACCTGGAGGTGGTGTGGTGGTTCAGGACCCTTCTTCTGACTGATTAGAGTAATAATAATAATAATAATGCATTTTATTTGCTGGCGCCTTTCTGGACACCCAAGGACACCTTACAGGACATAAAATCACCAAAAATACCAAGGTCTCAAGGACACCTTACAGAGACCAACAAATAAGAAACACATAATCGGAATAAAATAAATTATAAAGACACCACAATACACAAATCAAGGACAGAATTCATTCCAAAGGCACAAAAAAGAAAATCAGAAACACAATTTGAGGAGAGAGCAGCGGCAGCCAAACCGCGCCAGCGTCCACTCTCCCCTCCGACCGCCATCTTGAACACAGACCAACAAAGACACAAGTAAGGGGGAAGAATGCTGGAAAAGAGAGGTGGGGGCAGGACAAAGCCTGGCAAGTTGAGTTTAGTGGAGTTTAGTTTGTTGTTACGTGTAACGAGGTACGGTGAAAAGCTTTTGTTGCGTGCTAACCAGGCAGCGGAAAGACAATAAATGTTCATGACCGAGCCATGAAGAAGGGTCTCGACCCGAAACGTCGCCCATTCATTCTCTCCAGAGATGTTGCCTGTCCCACTGAGTTACTCCAGCATTTTGTGTCTATCTTCGAGCCATTTACAGTGTACATATACATGATAAAGGGAATAGCGTGAATAACATTTAGTGCAAGATAAAGTCCAGTAAAGTCCGATGAAAGATAATCCGAGGGTCTCCAACGAGGTAGATGGTAGCTCAGTAGCCCGAGTGATAGGTGGATACAGATGAGGGGGCTGACTGGCAGATGGGTGAAGTGACAAAGGCTGGAGGTGAAACGCAGGCAAAACCAAAGATCCTATAGCAAGCAAGATAGACCACTCCTGCTAAATGCAATGGGCTGACGTGTAGTACGCAACGGAACGTGGGCCTTTTTTTCATCCATTTTCATAACCGGACCCGACCCGACCAGCAGTGTAATCAACGTTGCAGGGGAACAGTTTGTGTTAATAAATTAAAATTCTGAAAATGAGAAGATTTCTACCAAATAACTTTTATTTTTACGAGGATGTTTCCGTAACCGGCTTCCGTCTCCGCACTATTATCCTATGGGATCTTTGGTGCGGAGACGGAAGCCGGTTACGGAAATGGGGCCTTAAATTACCCATGAATCTGCCCATGACCGTACTACGTCTTTTTCGTCGAGTGGACTATCTTGCTCGCTATAGGATCTTTGGGCAAAAAGGTGTCGGAAAGGGAGAGGAGGGAGTGAAATGTAAAGCTGGCGGGAGGAATGTGGGTTGAAAGGGATGGAGGAAGGGGAAAGAGGAGTGGCAGGAAAAGAAATCAAAGCCCTGGGGATGGGAGACCAGTGTAGAATAAAGTGGAAAGAGGCAGGGTGACTGTGGAGGCTGGTGAGAGATAGTGGGAGAAATGGGAGCACACCAGAGTGGGGATATGGGAAAGATAAGGGCATGGGGGGTGGGGGGAGGGGTATACCCCTCCATTTTGTTGCAGGCTACCCTGTGATGTTTAGTTTAATTTAGAGATACAGCGCGGAAACAGGGCCTTTCGGCCTAACGTGTCGGCACCGACCAGCGATCCCCGCACATCAACACTATTCCCACACACACTAGGGACAATTTTACATTTGTACCAAGCCAATTATCCTGTACGTCTTTGGAGTGTGGGAGGAAACAGGAGATGTCAGAGAAAACCCACGCAGGTCACGGGGAGAACATGCAAGCTCCTTACACGCAGCACCTGTAGTCGGGATCGAACCCGGGTCTCTGGCTTGTTCCTCCAGTTTGCGCGTGGCCTCACTCTGGCAATGGAGATGGCCCAGGACAGAAAGGTCAGTGTGGGAATGGGAAGGGGAGATAAAATGGTTAAAAGAGGAGATCCAGCAGGCCTTGGCGGACCAAGAGCCAGTGTTCAGCAAAATGGTCATCGAGTCTACGCTTGGTCTCGCCGATGTACATTAGGAACATCAAATTCCATCTCCAGACCTGCTGAGTTCCTTCCAAACACTTTGTTATTGGCTCATAAATGTGTGGGGTACGAAGAATGGTCCTGACCCGAAACATCACCGATCCATGTTCTCCAGATCGCCCTGACGTGGAGGGCTCGATCACCGGCTACGGGAGCCAAGATCGTCCCATCAACGGAAGGCTCGAGGCCCCCGACCACGGGAGAACAAAGAAGGGAAGAGATTGAACTTTTTTTCGCCTTCCACCACAGTGAGGATACTTCTTCATCTTGCGTATGGCGTGCACAGCCTAAAGTTGTAGGACATCTTGTTCTATTTGATCTTATTTGATGGTGCACGCCGGGTTGATTGCATTCGTCGAGACAGGCCGGACCAAGTGAAGGTTGCAATCTTCCACCCCCCCAATGAGGAATGTGGAGGAGTCACTGTGGTGGATGTTTAGGTTAAAATGTATTTTGTGTTGGTCTGTTGCATTTGTTTGGTAGAACTGTATGGCAAATGTACTTTCCCATATGTTGCAAAACATACTTGGCTAATAAAGTATGATTATGACTATGATTCTTATTACATAAATGTGTGGGATTGTTATGAATACTCTGAATGTTCTGATCGCTTGGTTTAAATTGATTTCAGGTGGTCTCGAGTCAAAATATTGCAGTTATCTGCATTCTTTTGTCTCCAGACACTCGCACGTCTTTCTTTCATTTATCCCTCTCTCCTTTGAAGGTTGATTAAAGTCTGTATTACGAGCCTAAACCTGTAATTTATTAACATCCAGCTGAGTGCCTTTGGGCATTCCACATTTCCACAAGGAAAAAAAATGACACAAAGTGCTGGAGTAACTCAGCTGGTCAGGCACTATCTCTGGAGAACATGTCTAGGCTAAGTCTCAGCAGGTAAACCGGCATCTGCGGTTCCTTGTTTCCTCCTTCTCAACAACCTTGCCCCACTCAGTCTTAGTTTAGTTTAGAGATACAGTGCAGAAACAGGCACTTAGCCCCACCGGGTCTGCGCCGACCAGTGTTCCCCGCACACTTACACTATCCTACACACACCAGGGACGATTTTACACTTATACCGAGCCAATTAACCTACAAATTAACCTACAAACCTGTACGTCTTTGGAGTGTGGGGGGAAACCAGAGATCCCGGAGAAAACCCACGCTGGTCACGGGGAGAACGTACAAACTCCACACAGACAGCACCCGTAGTCGGGATCAAACCCGGGTCTCTGGCGCTGTAAGGCAGCAACTCTACTGCTGCGCCAACAGGGCCACCCCTATGCCTTTTTCCCTGTTGTAGTAACTTGTTTTCACTCAGTTCTCCAGACTCAGGCTTTTCCAAACAGACTTGTACGGTTTCAGACAGATTCCTTTCTTCTTTTCTGTCTCCCTTGTGGTTAATGACAATGAGCAGACTTGGGATATCAAAGTGATTTGTTGCCTAAGGTTTGCAGTTGGAATGTAGACTTTAGTTGTCAATGTTCATCGTGTCATAGGAGCAGAATTAGGCCATTCGGCCCATCGAGACTACTCCACCTTTCAATCATGGCTGATCTATCTTTCCCTCCAAACCCCATTCTCCTGCCTTCTTCCCATAACCCCTGACACCCGTACTAATCAAGAATCTATCAATCTTTGCCTTAAAAATACCCAATGACTTGGCCTCCATCTCTGTTGAGGTCAGGATAATGGGAAGTAACATTTGCAACATACAAACGTCTTAAGAGACTTGCCCAAGGTTATGACCGATTCACCTCAATCCCATTGGTCTTTGGTCTTTGTATACTGAACTAGTGCGCTACAATGCTGAGAACTATATTCTGCACTCTGTATCTTCCCCTTTGCTCTACCCATTGTACTTGAGGTGACCTGATTGTTTTTTCTCCGACTTCAAGCAACCCCTGCATCCCTTCTCTCTCCGTCCCTCACCCACCCAAGTCATCGTACTGGTTTCAAAGTCTTCCTCTTGAGTCTCATTGCCTGTAACTCGTTCTCACCTCGCCCACAGCTGATGTTTCCTTTATCATCGTTACTTTTTGCATATCTTTCATTCATTTTTTCTATATCTCTCGAAATCACCGTCTATATCTCTCGTTTCGCTTTCCCCGACTCTCAGTCCTAAGAAGGGTCTCGACCCGAACGTCACCCATTCCTTCCCTCCAGAGATGCTGCCTGTCTCGCTGAGTTACTCCAGCTTTTTGTGTCTATCTTCGGTTTAAACCAGCATCTGCAGTTCCTTCCTGCACAATTCCCCAGAGATGCTGCCTGACCCGCTGAGTTACTCCAGCACTCTGTGTCTTCTTGTGTAAACCAGTATCTGCAGTTCCTTGGCTTTCTAACCCGCGGTGTACAAGAATGCCCGCGAAGCATTTCACCTTCACATTCTTACACTTTCCGAAATTACGTGCAATTATTTGCCGGGACATGTGTCCCCTGTGCAAGTTGAAACATTGCTGGTTTAAACTGAAGGTAAACACAAAAAGCTGGAGTAACTCATCGGGTCAAACAGCATCTCTGGAGAAAAGGAATAGGTGACCTTTCTGGTCGAGACCCTTCTTCAGACTGAGAGTCAGGGGAAAGGGAAACGAGAGATATAGACAGTGATATAGAGAGATATACATACATCTATATAACTAAAAGTCTCATCTTGACCACTTCCTGTCTGCGCTGTATATTGATTTTAGAAAAAACGCTACCCTATAACGCTATGTTTTTTGGCCATCTTACTCACAGTCTTCCTCCACTGAGGCAGCCCCGAGAATTCTTCCGATCGATGAAAAATAAAAAAGTTATGCGAGTTAAAAAAATCTTGAGATTAGCTGATTGGTCCTCTCGCCTGTCAATCATCACGATGAAGGTAACACCCCTTCCGGGGGGGGGGGGGGTGGGGCAGGAATATAAAACCCCGGATGCCTGGACGTGAGTCAGTCACTCTGGAAGATCACGAGGGAGAGGTCACATTGTGATTCTAAGCTCAACTGAACTGTGAGTCTGCAATGTACTTGCAATAACTGATTTGTTAGCCCTTAATGACAATGCCATGAGTTGCTTGGCCTGCACTGCCTGTGCTTGAAACTGCAATGCAAAATTGGAAATGAAATGACAATGCCATGAGTTGTTTGGCCTGCCCTGCCTGTGCTTGAAACTGCAATGCAAAATTGGAAATGAAATGACAATGCCATGAGTTGTTTGGTCTGCCCTGCCCTGCCTGTGCTTTGAAACTGCAATGCAAAATTGGAAGTGAAATGGCAATGCCTTGAGTTGTTTGGCCTGCACTGCCTGTGCTTGAAACTGCAATGCAAAATTGGAAATGAAATGACAATGCCATGAGTTGTTTGGCCTGCCCTGCCTGTGCTTGAAACTGCAATGCAAAATTGGAAATGAAATGACAATGCCATGAGTTGTTTGGCCTGCCCTGCCTGTGCTTGAAACTGCAATGCAAAATTGAAAATGAAATGACAATGCACTGAATTGTTTGGCCTGCCCTGTGCTTGAAATGGATTGACTTGACTTGAAATGGATTGACTTGACTTGAAATGTATCTAATTCACTTGAAATTGATTGACTTGACTTGACTTGAAATGGATTGACTTGACTTGACTTGAAATGGATTGACTTGACTTGAAAAGGATTGAATATGGGATATCATAGAACTAGTGGTAATGGGTGATTGATGGTCGGCATGGACTCAGTTGCCAAAGGGCTGTATCAATAGACATAGGTGCAGGAGTAGGCCATTTGGCCCTTCAAGCCAGCACTGCCATTCAGTGATCATGGCTGATAATCCACAATCAGTACCCTGTTCCTGCCTTCTCCCCATATCCCTTGACTCCGCTATCTTTAAGAGCTCTATCCAACTCTCTCTTGAAAGCATCCAGAGAATTGGCCTCCACAGCCTTCTGAGGCAGAGAATTCCACAGATTCACAACTCTCTGGGTGAAAAAGTTTTTCCTCATCTCCGTTCTAAATGGCCCACCCCTTATTCTTAAACTGTAAACTATAGAACAAATGAATGAAAGATATGCATAAAAGTAACGATGATAAAGGAAACAGGCCATTGCTAATCGTGGGCAAGGTGCAACGAGTTACAGGCAAGTTGAAATTCCAGATCTCAGGAAAACAATTATTTACCGTAATGAAAATCAAGGAATGCTTAAGAAGGAGCAGCCACACGTAATTTGTTTTGATGCAGATTGTTTTTCCCGTCTAGTCTATATGAATGCCTGAGGTGGGCAGAGTGCCACACTAATGGGCACTGTCGGTAAAAGTCTCCATCAACACAGGAATAGAGTTAAAAACAAAGTCATTCTTACTGGCAAAGAATTTTACTTCGTCAATTAAATCCTTGGTCGGCACAGCGGTTACAGTAAAATGAGCGGCGTAGACAATCGCTGACAATACAAAGTGCTGGGGTACATTAGCTGGCCAGGCAGCATCTCTGGAGCAGATGCAGAAACTAGGAACTGTAGATGCTGGTGCAGAAACTAGGAACTGTAGATGCTGGTTAACGCCCAAAAGGACACAAAGTGCTGGAGTAACTCAGCGGGCCAGGCAGCATCTCTGGAGCAGATGCAGAAACTAGGAACTGTAGATGCAAGAATCCAAGATGGAGCCCAGCCTAGGTGACTATTTGCATGCTCGCCACAGAAGCAGATCTACAAACTCATATTGCAATCGTTCCACACTCTTAAATCTCTACTTCTGTGATCGTTAAACATTATTCCCTTATCATGTATCTATACACTGTAAATGGATCGATTGAAATCATGTATTGTCTTTCCGCTGACTGGTTGGCACGCAACAAATGCTTTTCACTGTACCTCGGTACACGTGACAATAAACTAAACTGAACTGAACTGAACTGGTTAACACAAAAGGACACAAAGTGCTGGTGTAACTCAGCGGGCCAGCCAGCATCTCTAGAGGACATGGACAGGTGATGTTTTGTGGTCGAGACCCTTCTTCAGACTGATTGTAGGGTGAGGGGGGGGGGGGGTGGATGTGGTTATCTTTTTTATTTCTTTAAGCTCGTTTCATATCTCTTTTGTTCTGCATGCGAGTGTATTAATAGCATGTCTAAAGAGTTTTTTTTAACAGGTTCAATGTGTGACTGATAATATCAAGCTTTCTGTTGTTGACCCACCAAAATATGGGTCGGGGAGAGAGGCGACAACTTCAAGTTCTTGGGCGTGCATATCTCTCAAGAACTGTCCTGGTCCCAGCACATGATGCCTCTACTTCCTCTGAAGATTGAAGAGATTCAGTATGTTGACAAATAATCTCATGACCCACCACAGGCGTATGATAGAGAGCATATTGGTCGCATCAAGGCCTGGTTCGGCAACTCGGATGTCCAGGGACAAAGGAGATTACAGAGAATGGTGGACACTGCCCGGTCCATCACGGCTACTCATCTCCCACCATCCAAGTTTTGTTTAGTTTAAAGATAGGGCGCGGAAACAGGCCCTTCGACACCACCGAGTCCACACCGAACAGCGGGCCCCGCACACTAACACTATCCTAAACACACACACACACACACACTCAGGGCAATTTACAATTATACCAAGCCAATTAAGCTATAAACCTGTATGTCTTTGGAGTGTGGGAGGAAACCGAAGGTCCCGGAGAAAGCCCACGCAGGTCACGGGGAGAATAGACAATAGACAATAGATGCAGGAGTAGGCCATTCGGCACTTCGAGCCAGCACCGCCATTCAATGTGATCATGGCTGATCATCCACGTTCCTGCCTTCTCCCCATATCCCTGACTCCGCTACCTTTAAGAGCCTTATCTAGCTCTCTTTTGAATCCAGAGAACCGGCCTCCACCGCCCTCTGAGAAGGTACACACTCCAAAGACATACAGGTTTGCAGGTTAATTGGCTTGGTAAAATTATAAATTGTTACTAGTGTGTGTAGGGTAGCGTTAATGTGCGGGGATCGCTGGTCGGCGCGGACTCGGTGGGCCGAGGGGCCTGTTCCGCGCTGTATCGCTAAACTAAACTAAACTAAACTCAGCGGGTCAGGCTGCATCTGTGGAGGGAAAGGACAGGTGACGTTTCGGGATGGGACCCTTCTTCAGATGGATTGTAGTCAGCACAGGAAGCTGGGGAGGGGTGGGGACAAGTCACAGGTGGGTACAGGTGAGAGGAATTTAATTTAAAATCTGCATCCACCTATCACTTGTGTTGGAAGGAACTGCAGATGCTGGTTTAAATCGAAGACAGACACAAAATGCTGGAGTAACTCAGCAGGACAGGCAGCAACTCTGGAGGGAAGGAATGGGTGACGTTTCGGGACGAAACGTCACCCATTCCTTCTCTCCAGAGATGCTGCCTGTCCTGCTGAGTTACTCCAGCATTTTGTGACTATCCACCTATCACTTGCCAGGCTTTGCCCCACCACCACGTTCGATTTCCAGCTTTAACTCCACCCCCTCCACCACAATCAGTCTGAAGAGGGTCTCGACCCAAAACGTCACCTGTCCATGTTCTCCAGAGATGCTGCCTGACCCGCTGAGTTACTCCAGCACTCTATGCGTTTTAGCTCAAGATTCCTGCATCCGCAGTCCTTTGAGCCTCCAAGCCAATGGTTTAGTTTGATGGCCTCTCAATAACCTGAAACGTTAGCCCCTGATCCGAGCTGTGCGAGAAGAGAAAGAGCAGCACGGTGGCGCAGGGGTAGAGTTGCTGCCTCACAGCGCCAGAGCCCCGGGTCCCCGGTTCGATCCTGACTCTGTCTGTGCTGTCTGTACGGAGTTTGTACGTTCTCCCTGTGACCCGCGTGGATTTTCTCCGAGATCTTCGGTTTACTCCCACACTCCAAAGGCCTACAAGTTTGTAGGTTAGTTGGCTGATGTGACACACAATAAGCCCTTCAAACCAGCTCTGCCATTCAATAAGATCATGGCCTTGTCCTCCTCCCCTCCATTTAAAAATTCCAAGCTTTAATTAAGGGTCTGTCCCACTGCGGAGACCTAATTTGCGAGTTTAGAAAAGTTTGCGCTCGACTCAAACTCGCAGCATGGTCGACACGTGGTCCTAGGAGGTCTATGTAACTCTCCTTCATGCTCGAGAGAAGTTTCCTGCAGACTCGAGGCCTCAGTTTGGTCGAGGAGTATTCTTTAGCATGCTGAAAATTGACCCGGAGTAAAAATTGGTTGGCATGGAAAAAATTGACATTTTTTTTACTCGTAGGTTTAGTCAAAGTAGGTCATAGTAGGTTGGCATGTTATTCGTAGGTAATCAAAGGCAATCGCAGGTAATCGAAGGAAGTCGTAGATAGTGTTAGTCTAGTCGAAGGTAGTCAAAAGTGGTCGTCTTCACTGTCCACTATTCGGTGTCCAATTCTACCGAAGCTGGTCGAAGCTAGTCTTCAACATAGTCGAAGGAGGTCGAAGGAGGTCTTCTACATATTCGTAGGAGGTTCTCTACATAGTCGAAGGAGGTCGTAGCAGGTGTTCTACTTCGGCGATACAACATGACCATGACAATTTGTTAAACTCTCCTAAACTCGCAAATGAGGGTCCCCGCAGTGGGACAGCCCCTTCAGGATTCGAACGCTGACAACATCCCAATCTAAAACAGCAGTTCCTTATCTTACGCTGGGCGTTTACTCAGAATTGACGGCCCGTGTTTTGAAATATACTATTTTGAAGGAAGAAAATCCCGCTACCATCACATTCATGGTAAAACTCTATTTTAGTTTATTGCAACAAGGACAACTGTTTTTGATGATGTGTTTTGTGGCTTTCTTTGGTCTGTTTTAGTCGGCATGGAGATGCTCGGACTTGGGGAGGGTTGAATCCCGGTGAAAGGAATTCTGGCAAGCCTGGCTCGCCATCCACCGGGAATCCGGGAACCTGCCGGAGAGGGAAGCCACGGAGACGGGATGGAGGGAGATGGCAGCGGATGTTGGATACAGGGCCTGGTACTGGTGGCACGGTGGCACAGTGGTAGAGTTGTTGCCTTACAGCTTCGGAGAACCAGGTTCGATCCTGACTACGGGTGCTGTCTGTATGAAGTTTGTACGTGTAGGAAGGAACTGCAGATTTAAATCGAAAATAGACACAAAATGCTGGAGTAACGCAGCGGGACAGGCAGCATCTCTGGACAGAAGGAATGGGTGACGTTTCGGATCGAGACCCTGCTTCAGACTGAGCTGATCTCGACCCGAAACGTCAACCATTCCTTCTCTATAGATGCTGCCTGTCCCGCTGAGTTACTCCAGCATTTTTGTGTCTATGTTTGAATTTTGTACATTCTCCGTGACCGCGTGGGTTTCCTCCAGCTGCTCCGGTTTCCTCACACACTCCAAAGACGTGCAGGTTTGCAGGTTAATTGGCTTGGTCTAATTGTAAAATTGTCCTAGTGTATGCAGGATAGTGTTAGTGTGCGGGGATCGCTGGTCGGCGCGGACTCGGTGGACCGAAGGGCCTGTTTCCTCGCTGTATCTCTGAACTAACGACACTCTAGAAACTGTTTGATACCAACACCAACATTTCAGAAGTTGAACCAAATAGTAGTTGTGTTTAAAATGTGCAGGTGACATTGCAGAACTCTATCAAGCCTGAATCATACATCTGCTCCCCTTACTCTCTGCAATGTGGTTGAAGCTGATAAGGTGCAGCTTGCTCTTGTACACAACAAATATATTATTTCCTTTTTGTTGATTACAAACAGAATTTCTATCACTAATCTGAGGACATTTTACGCAATCATATTTTAATGCTGCAATATGTCACGATAAATGGTCATTCTACAAAGGGTATTCCCACCGTAGCCAGCAGGCCTGCTGAATTACTGCTTCCCACATCTCACACTGTTTAACAAACTGATCGCTGACAAAATTCTTTCAGGAAAAATCCCAATTGTACAGGACCTATTCTCTCCGTTTCTCTCTCCATCTCTGTCCAACCATCTCCCAATCTATAACCACCCTCACCTGTATCCACCTATTACTTGTCAGGTTAGACACAAAACGCTGGAGTAACTCAGCGGGTCAGGCAGCATCTCTGGAGAGAAGGAATGTTGAAAGGTTTGGGGTCGAGACTCTTCTTCAGACTAGAGTCAGGGGAAAGGGAAAACGAGAGATATGGACGGTGATGTAAGAAGATATGGAAACAAAATGAATGAAAGATATGCAAACAATCTACAATGATAAAGGAAAT
>CM075993.1:6528891-6582027 GCA_038087875.1 Malacoraja senta
GGTCTCTGGCGCTGTAAGGCCAGCAACTCCACCGCTGTGCCACCATGCTGCCCTGGGAAATTATTTCTGATCGATAGTATTAATAACTAATAAGTATGGGAAAACATTTCCGGTCAATGCTGTTAATAAATACTAAATAAAGACACATAATGTAGCAATGTTACATAATTTTGAGATTTAAAAAATCATGTCTGCAATTTATCCCATCAGATAAAGCATAAAAATAAGTTTAATTTGACACCTAATTCACTTTCATATCTTCAGTATTAAAAAGGTTATGGCCATTTTCAGACTCTGAAATTAGCAATTTGCTTTTCCATTGACTTAACTCAAAAGCTGTGATCAAGGACAGTCAAGAGCCCATAACTTTCTTAAAAATTAAGAGAACTGAATGAAATTTTCAGTTATTATAGATTGAAGCATTCTGAAACAAATATGAAACAATCTTACTTGGATGACCTGAAATTAAAGCATATAATTAGTTAGTTACCCAATTGTAGCTAATTACAAAATTCAATTACTAGATCTAAATATCTATCCATTTCTTAAGAAAAAGTTAACATTTTTAAATAGCCTAAGTGTTCAAATAACATTCACACAAGAATTCACAATATAACATGATTTTAAAATCTCATTGTCATGAATTTATAGGCCAAATGGAAGGAATTTAGTGTTTAATTCCCGTAAATTAATGGCCATTTAAATCATCTTGCGAGTGGGTTTTTGTGGAAGCGCTGGTTTGGAACGTTGTGGTGAATTTAAACCTCATATCGTCAGGAAAAATACTGCCGGTTCGTATATTTACATAATGACATTTTCGCAACGTGAAATTTTGATTAAAGGCATCCTTAGAAGCAAGTTTATATATAAAATAAACGGTTTTCCTTTACCTGTCCCGTGCGTGAAATCCGTCCCCGTTGTCGGCGTTGACAGCTTTAGAAGATTATTTTTAATTTACTCCTGATCGTAAATTATCCAGTGCAGTTTAAAAGAAATTTAATAAAACGGCAGTCGAAGCGATTATTCTTTAGCTGCTAAACAGCCTGACAGACATCGACTTGAATAGGCTGGAGAAACAAGGCATTTTAAACCCGCCCCCCTCTCAAAGGCGCCAAAGTCGCGCACACGGGCAGTGACAGAACTGCAGGCTGAAGGTAAGTTTTGTAACATACCTACATAATGCTGGAGTAACTCAGTGGGACAGGCAGCATCTCTGGAGAGAAGGAACAGATATCGTCTCGGGTCGAGCCGATACGTCACCCATTCCTTCTCTCCAGAGATGCTGCCTGTCCCGCTGAGTTACTCCAGCATTATGTGTCTATCTTTGATTTAAACCAGCATCTGCAGTTATTTCCTACACACTAAATAAAGGGAAGATTGTTACAGCCAAGCGTATTAATAAATAATTATAGGAACATATTTCTGGTCATTGGTTCTGCTGATTATCATTTCCAGGTCAGAGGGTGACCGTTGACCTTTGAACTTACCCCAGAGTCGAGGGATATGGATAAGATGGGAGCAGGTTGCTTCAAAACAGTGAACTGCGCTATGGTGAAGGTGGAAGTAGCAGTCTCAAGAACCTTGTGGATTGTACCGTCTCCTGTGGGGTGAAGAAGATTGGCCAGGGTTATGGAGAGGTGAGAACATTCACCATCCTCATACAAGGCATTCCACAGCGGATGGCAATACGAGTCAGTATGGATAGAACTGAGCAATTGTAAGGGTAAAAAGACCCGAACGGGAGTTTTCTACAGGCCCCGAAACAGTAGCCTGGATATAGGGTGCAAGTTGAATCAAGAGGTAAAATTGGCATGTAGCAAAGGTATATAGGGTGCAAGTTGAATCAAGAGGTAAAATTGGCATGTAGCAAAGGTAATGCTATGGTGGCTGTGGAGATTTCAACATGCATGTAGACTGGGAAAATCAGGTTGGTACTGGACCCCAAGAAAGGGAGGTTGTGAAGTGTCTTCGTGATGGATTCTAGAACAACTTGTACTGGAGCCTACCAGGGAGAAGGCAATTCTGGATTTAGTATTGTGTAAATGAACCGGATTTGATAAGGGGACTCAAGGTAAAGGAGCCATTAGGAGGTAGTGACCATAATACGATGTTATAATCTACAATTTGAGAGGGAGAATCGGAAGTGTCAGTATTACAGTTGAACAATGGGAACTATGGAGGCATGAGGGAGGAGCTGGCCAAAGTTGACTGGAAAGAGACCCTAGCAGGGCTGACAGTGGAACAACAATGGCAGGTATTTCTGGAATAATACAGAAGGTGCAGGATCAGTTCATTCCAAAGAGGAAGAACAGATTCTAAGGGGAGAAGAGGCAACAATGGCTGACAAGGGACGTCAGGGACAGTATAAAAATAAAAGAGAAGTATATAGCAAAGATGTGCATGAAGCCAGAGGATTGGGAAACTTTTAAAGAGCAACAGAAGATAACTATAAAGGGAACACGGGGAGAAAAGATGAGGTACGAAGGAAAGCTAGTCAAGAATATAAAGGAGGATAGTAAAATCTTCTTTAGTATGTGAAGAGGAAAACAATAGTTAAGACAAATGCGGGTCCCTTAAAGACAGTAACAGGTGAATTTATTATGGGGAAACAAGGAAATGACAGATGAGTTGAACAGGTACTTTTGGATCTGTCTTCACTAAGGAAGACACAAGCAATCTCCCAGATATACTAGTGGCCAGAGTACCTAGGGTGATGGAGGAACTGTAGGAAATTCAAATTAGTCAGGAAATTGTGTTAGGTAGACTGATGGGCTGAAGGCTGATAAATCCCCATGGCCTGATGGTCTGCATCCCAGGGTACATAAGGAAGTGGCTCTAGAAATCGTGGATGCATTGGTGATAATTTTCCAATGTTCTATAGACTCAGGATCAGTTCCTGTGGATTGGAGGGTAGCTAATGTTATCCCACTTTTAAGAAAGGAGGGAGAGAGAAAACAGGGAATTATAGACCAGTTAGCCTGACATCGATGGTGGGGAAGATGCTGGAGTCATTATAAAAGATGAAATAGCGGCACATTTGGACAGCAGTAACAGGATTGGTCCGAGTCAGCATGGATTTATGAAGGGGAATCATGCTTGACTAATCGTCTGGAATGTTATTAGGATGTAACTCGGAAATTGGACAAGGGAGAGCCAGTGGATGTAGTGTACCTGGACTTTCAGAAACCCTTTGATAAGGCCCCACATCGGAGATTAGTGAGCAAAATTAGAGCACATGGTATTGGGGTAGGTACTGACATGGATAGAAATTGATTGGCAGACAGGAAACAAAGAGTAGGGATTAACGGGTCCCTTCAGAATGGCAGGCAGTGACTAGTGGGGTAACCGCAAGGCTCGGTTGCTGGTACCACAGCTATTTACAATATACATTAATGATTTAGATGGGTGGCAGTGTGAACTGTGGGGAGGATGCTATGAGAATGCAGGGTGACTTGGATAGGTTGGGTGAGTGGGCAGATGCAAATTAATGTAGATAATGTGTGGTTATCCACTTTGGCGGCCAAGAACAGGAAGGCAGATTATTATCTGAATGGAGTCAAGTTAGGAAAAGCGAAGTACAATGAGATCTGGGTGTCCTTGTACATCAGTCCTGAAAGTAAGCATGCAGGTACAGCAGACAGTGAAGAAAGCTAATGGCATGTTGGCCTTCAAACGGTTGAGTATAGGAGCAAAGAGGTCCTTCTGCAGTTGGACAGGGCCCTGGTGAGACCACACCTGGAGTATTGTGTGCAGTTTTGGTCTCCAAATTTTAGGGACATTCTTGCTATTGACGGAGTGCAGCGTAGGTTCACAAGGTTAATTCCCGGCATGGCTGGACTGTCATACGTTGAAAAGAGTGGAGCGACTGGGCTTATGTACACTGGAATTTAAAGGATGAGAGAGGATCTTGTTGAAACATATACGATTATTAAGGGATTGGACACGCTAGAGGCAGGAAACATGTTCCCAATGTTGGGGGAGTGCTAGAACCAGGGCCACAGTTTAAGAATAAGGGGTAGGCCATTTGAATGAATAAGTTTATTGGCCAAGTATCACATATAAGGAATTTGCCTTGGTGCTCCACCCGCGTGACAACATGACATACAGTGACCGTTAAGAATGATACATAAAACATTAAACATTAATAATAAAACATTATTGATTAAACATGAATTAAATAAAATACCAGAGCAAAAGGAGGCTACAGATTTTTGATTATTGAGTAGAGCTATTACTCATGAAAAAAGCTGTTTTTATGTCTGGCTGTGGCAGCTTTGACAGTCCGGAGTCGCCGTCCAGAAGGAAGTCATTCAAAGAGTTTGTGGCCAGGGTGAGAGGGGTCAGAGATGATCTTACCCGCTCACTTCCTGGCCCTTGCAGTGTACAGTTCGTCAATGGAAGGAAGGTAGCAGCCAACAACCTTCTCAGCTGATCGGACGATTCGCTGCAGCCTCCGGATGTCGTGCTTGGTGGCTGAGCCAAATCAGACCATGATGGATGAGAGGACAGACTCTACGATGGTCGTAAAGAATTGGACCATCATTGCCTGTGGCAGATTGTGCTTCCTCAGCTGCCACAGGAAGTATATCCTCTGTTGTGCCTTTTTGACTGTAGAGTCGATGGTGGCCGCCCATTTAAGGTCCTGGAGATGATGGTACCCAGGAACTTAAAAGACTCCACAGATATGACTGCCGTATTGTTGATGGTGAGTGGGGTGAGGGGAGGGGGAGCTCTCCTAAAGTCTACAATCAATGACACTGTCTTAAGAGCATTGAGCTCTAGGTTGTTGCGATGGCACCAGGACGCCAGCTGTGTCACTTTAGAATGGAGATGAGAAAAACTTTTTCACCCAGGAGTTGTAAATCTGTGGAATTCTCTGCCTCAGAAGGCAGTGGAGGCCGATTCTCTACATGCTTTCAAGTGAGTTAGATAGACCTCTTAAAGATAGCACAGTCAAGGGATATGGGGAGATGGCAGGACCGGGGTACTGATTGTAGATGATCAGCCATGATCACAGTGAATGGCGGTGCTGGCTCGATGGGCCGAATGGCCTACTCCTGCACCTATTGTCTATTGTCAGAGATCCAGCTCAAACATCTCGGAGGAACACTGTCCCAGGTTCATGTTCATAAATGATAGGAGCAGGATAGACCCATTCGGCCCATCTAGTCTACTCACCATTCAAACATGGCAGATCTACCTCTCCCTCCTAACCCATTCTCCTGCCTTCTCCTCATAACCGTGACACCTACACTAATCAAGAATCTATCTACACCTTAAAAATATCCACTGACTTGGCCTCCACAGCCTTCTTGGCAAAGAATTCCACAGATTCACCACCATCCGACAGAAGAAATTCCTCCTCATCTCCTTCGTAAAGGTATGTTCTTTTATTCTGAGGTTGTGCCTCTGGTCCCAGGCTCTCCCACTAGTGGAAACATCCTCTCCGCATCCACTCTATCCAGGCATTTCACTATTCGGTACGTTTCAATGAGGTCTCCCTCATCCTTCTAAACTCAGCAGGTAGAGGCCCAGTGCCATCAAACGCTCATCATATGTCAACCCACTCATTCCTGGATTATTCTCAGGACCTTCTCTGGACCCTTTCCAGCGCCAGCATATCGTTCCTCATGACATGGGCCCAAAAATTGCTCACAGTAAGTGGCCCGACCAGCGCCTTATAGAGCCTCAGCATTACATCCCTAGTTTTGTTTGCTAGTCTCTTGAAATAATGCGATCATTGCATTTGCCTTGACCTTATGATATCCACGTCACTAAACCTCAACCACAGAAAATGTATAAGTTGATCAGTTATACGAGCAGACGAGATATGACATCCAGGTTTAGGAACTGCTTCTCCCCAACAATCATCATAGTTTCAGGTGAAGGGGAAATGATTGAATAGGAATCCGAGGGGTAACTTTTTCACACAAAGAGTGGTGGGTGTATGGAACAAGCTGCCAGAGGAGGTAGTTGAGGCTGGGACTATCCAACATTTAAGAATAGTTGGGACAGTTACATGGATAGGACAGGTTTGGACAGATAAGGACCAAGCGCAGGCAGGTGGGACTAATGTAGTTGGGACATGTTGGCCGGTGTGGCAGGTTGGGCCGAAGGGCCTGTTTCCACACTGTATCACTCTATAACAGGATATTAAACATTACGAATGCCAACTAACCTTCAAACTACATACTGTCTGAGCTGCACTCGGGACTTTGGGCTTTGTTTTGCACTGTATTGTTTTTTTAATTTATTGAACTTTTATTATGTAATATCTGCTACATATGACAATTAAACACTTGGCTCATAACCTCATAAGTGATAGGAGAAACAAAATCGGCCATTCAGCCCATCAAGTCTACGCCGCCATTCAATCATGGCTGATCTATCTCTCCCTCCTAATCCCATTCTCCTGCCTTCTCCCATAACCTCTGACAACCGCACTAATCAAGATTTGCTGATTTATGGAATAGTAACCATTAGTTAGCCGAGTAGGCCTCTCTTGCCTGATCTGTGACCTGGTATATGATTTTAGAGAGAGAGTATTGTGTGCAGTTCTGGTCTCCTAGTTGAGGAAGGGCATTCTTGCTATTGCGGGAGTGCAGCGTAGGTTCACCAGGTTAACTCCCCGGATGGCGGACTGACATATGATGAAAGAATGGATCGACTGGGCTAAAATTCACTGGAATTTAGAAGGATAAGAGGGGATCTTATAGAAACATATCAAATTCTTAAAGGATTGAACAGGCTAGATGCATGAAAAATGTTCCCGATGTTGGGGAGTCCAGAACCAGGGGTCACATTTTAAGAATAAGGGGTAGGCATTTTGGACTGAGATGAGGAAAAACTTTTTCACAGAGAGTTGTGAATCTGTGGAATTCTCTGCCACAGAAGGCAGTGGAGGCAAATTCACAGGATGTTTTCAAGAGAGAGTTAGATTTAGTTCTTACGGCTAACGGAACCAAGGAATATGAGGAAAAAGCAGGAACGGGGTACTGATTTTGGATGATCAGCCATGATCATATTGAATGGCGGTGCTGGCTCGAAGGGCCGAATGGCCTACTCCTGATCCTATTTTCTATGTTTCTAATGTGTATCGACTGGCTATCAGCACCTACCCATAGCTAGGATCAGCAGTAGGGAGACCTCCATCTTCTGGCCAACAATGGGATCCACGATTATCTTCTTGATGTGTGGGTCATAACTGGTCATGAGTGGACGGCCTCCGATGGGATGAATCCAAGCCTCCATTTCAGGATGATCTCTATAATAGCGAGCACTTCGTCCGGCAATTCCTTTGTGTTTTTGACACACTGCAGTGAAGAGGGAGCAATAACAGAAAGCGAGTTATTTGCCAGTCCAATGTGCTTCAGTGCAAAGGCAAAAGATCAGTGAGTACCAGACTCAGGAACAGCTTCTTCCCCTCTGTTACCAGATTTCAAACGGAATCAAGGGATATGGGGAGAAAGCGGGAACGGGTCCTGATTCTGGATGGACAGCCATGATCACATTGAATGGCGGCGCTGGCTCGAAGGGCCGAATGGCCTACTCCTCCACCTATTCTCTACGTTTCTATGTTCTGAACAGTCCTTCCATAAGTTGGGGAACTGTCTCATTCAACACGACCCCATTGTGGATGTTTTGTGTCTATGTATTGTTTGGTTTAGTATTAGTATAGTTTAGTGGAGATACAATGCGGAAACAGGCCATTCGGCCCACCGAGGCCGTGCTGACCAGCGATCCCATGCACCAGCTCTATCCTATGCACTAGGGACAAATTTACAATTTGTACCAAAGCCAATTGACTTGTACGTCTTTGGAGTGTGGAGGAAACCAGAGTGCCCAGAGAAAACCCACGTGGTCACAGGGAGAACGTGCAAACTCCGTACAGACAGTATCCGGAGTCAGGATCGAACCCGGGTCTCTGGCGCTGTCAGGCAGCCACTCTACCGCTGCACCACCGTGCTGCCCTAAACTGAACCACAGACACGCACGTACTGGTCCAATTCCCCCCACTGTACACCTCATGTGTAACGCAGATAGCCTGGCTCTCGATCGCCCCCTGCAGGGGAAGCTCGGAAGCCGCTGGTGATGACGGACGCGAGGAGTGGGCGGTGGGCGAGTAACTGGGGTAACCTTCAAGGTCGGCTGCAGCAGGCACCGACCCCGGGACACAGAGGTGGTCGGGCGGGTGAGGGGTGGGGGGGGATGTCGGTTCACAGAAGCTAAACATCTCTGTCAACCTTCTCTGCCACGTAAGGTAGTGGAGGCCAATTCACTGGATGGTTTCTAGAGAGTTCGATTTAGCTCTTAGAGCTAAAGGAATCAAGGGATATAGGGAAAAAGCAGGAACGGTACTGATTTTAGATGATCAGCCATGATCATATTGAATGGCGGTGCTGGTCGAAGGGCCGAATGGCCTACGCCTGCACCTATGTTTCTATGCTTCTATCGACCATGATTCCTCACCGTGCCTGGTCTTGGTTACTGGAACAGGCCCATTGTTCCCAGTACCTTAAAGGCAGAAGTTACAAAGACTTCACTAATCTCCTTCATGGAGTAAACACACATGGCTGTTCCATTCCTGAAAAACAAAGACACCACAATTAGATCGGTCTTCAGCGTGTGGAAGAGAACTGGAACAAAGGTATTACTTGGAGGAACAGCACCTCATATTTCGCTTGGGCAGCTTACACACCAGCAGTATGAACATTGACTTCTCTAACTTCAAGTAGCCCTTGCTTTCCCTCTCTCTCCATCCCCTCCTCCTTCCCAGTTCTCCCTCCAGTCCTACTGTCTCCGAGTACATTCTATCTCCGTCCACCCACTCCCCTGACATCAGTCTGAAGAAGGGTCTCGACCCAAAACGTCACCCATTCCTTCTCTCCAGAGATGCTGCCTGTCCCGCTGAGTTACTCCAGCATTTTGTGTCCATCTTCGATTTAACCAGCACCTGCAGTTCTTTCCTACACAAAGTGTATCACTTCTCCTGCTCAGCAATGAAATCCATGCTCTCTCTCTGAATGAGCTTGGATGCATTGTTATCTGATACGAATCATCTGTATGTCGATGACTACCATCTTGAAACTTCTACCGTAGTGGCTGCTCAGCGGTGAGGGGCGGCACGGTGGCACAACGGTAGAGTTGCTGCCTTCCACCGCCAGAGACCTGGGTTCGATCCTGACTAGGGGTGCTGTCTGCACGGAGTTTGTATGAGTGGGTTTTCTGCAGGTGTTCCGGTTTCCTCCCACACTCCAAAGACATGCAGGTTTGTCGGTTAGTTGGCTTTGGTAAAATTGTACTTTGTCCCTTGTGTGTAGGTTTGAGCTCGTGAGCGCTAACGTGATCGTGTTTCCACGCAGTATCGCTAAGGTCTAAAGTCGGAGTACTTTAGGGATTGATGGAACAGTTTTCAATATGTTGTCATGGTCATAAGATCAACCACGTTAGTTTAGTTTCGGGTTTAGTTTAGTTTAGAGATACAGTGCAGAAACAGGCTCTTCGGCCCATGGAGTCCACGCCAACCGGTGATCCCCCACACACTAACACTATCCAACACACACGAGGGACAATTTACAATGTTACCAAGCCAATTAACCTACAAACCTGTACGTCTTTGGAGTGTGGGAGGAAACCGAACCACATACACACACGTACTATTGGAAGATGTCGGAGAAAGCCCATGCAGGTCACGGGGAGAACGCACAAACTCTGTACAGACAGCACCTGTAGCCTGTGTAAGGCAGCAACTCTACCGCTGCGCCACCGTGCCTCCCACTTGTCCTGCATTTCCTGTGGACTCACCAATTACTGCTAAACACGCCGTAGACCCTTGTTTCATCGTCAACGGGCGACTCGTAAATTAAGGTGTCTTCAATCCTGTTGAAGTGGACATTGTTGGCCGGCTCGTTACAGAGCAGGCGGGGCTTTGAGGAAGGTCGACCACTTCATCTGCAGTCGTCTCCTAGATCCACCATGGTCATCCTGTGGAGACAAGAGATCAGAGTCCATGACGTCCCACACAAAGGGTTCTGAGGGTGTACGGAACGAGCTTGCAGAGGAGGTCGTTGAGGCACGGACCATCCCAACGATGAAGAAACAGTTAGACAGGTACATGGATAGGGCAGGTTTGGAGTGATATGGGCCAAACGCAGGCAGGTGGAACTAGTGTAGCTGGGACATGTTGGCTGATGTGGGCAAGTTGGGGCGAAGGGCCTATTTCCAAGCTGTATGACTCGATGAAGAGAGGATGTTTCCAATAGTGGGAGAGTCTGGGACCAGACGGCACAGCCTCAGAATAAGAAGACATATTATTCAAAAGGAGATGAGGAGGAATATTTCTTTAGCCAGAAGAAGGTAAATCTGTGGAATTCATTGCCACAGACAGCTGTGGAGGCCAAGTTATTGGGTATTTTTAAAGCAGAGATTGATAGGTTCTTGAGGAAAGATAGATCGGCCATGAGCAAATGTTGGAGTAGACTCAATGGCCAAAAGGCTTATTTCTGTTCCGATGTCTTTATAGGACTGGGTCACGGCATCTTGTTCAGTCCAGAAATTGTGTGTGGAAGGGTGTGGTCTTATGCTATACTGTTCTATTTCTAGGCAAGGACTTTACGATGAGATGAGCGACCACACAGTGTAAACACACAGTGTTGATGGTGATAGATGGAGAAGGATTCACAATCTAACTGGAACGGGCAGAAAACCCAGCCCCAGCGTGGAAGTCACACTCACCTTACACAACTCGGGGAAGGTGACACACTCGCCTTTACACACTCGGGGAAGGTGACATCCCCACCTCACATAGTCTGAGAAGGAGGCACACTCACCTTGCACACTCTGCAAGGAGACACTCACCTTTCGCACCCAGGCAAGGTGACACAACCACCTTACACACTCAGAGACAGAGGCACACTCAGGGAAGGGGACATATCCACCTCACACACTCAGGCAGGGAGACACACTCACCTTACACACTTGATGCAGAAGTCACACTCACCATGTACACTCAGGCAAGGAGACACACACCGAGCACACTCAGGAAAAGAGACACGCGTACCTTACACTCGGGAGAGGAGACACACCCACCTTGCACACCTGTGTAAGGAGACACCTTACACACTCGGGCAAAGAGACATACTCACCTTACACACAGGCAAGGAGACACACCTTACACACGCAGTCAAGGGGGCACACTCACCTTACACATTCGGTGAAGGGCACACACCTTACACAGGGAAGGATACACACCCACCGCACACACAGTGAAGGACACACCCACCTTACACAATTGGGAAAGGTGGCACACCCACATTACACACAGGCAATGAGATACACCCGCCTTACAGACTCGGACACACCCACTTTATGCGCTCGGGCAAGGACATGCTCAGCAAGGAGACACATCCACGATGCACACTCAGGGAAGGGGACACACCCACCTTGCACACTCATGGGACACGCCCACCTTGCACACTCGGGGAAGGGGACACACCCACCTTGCACACTCGGGCAATGCGGGAAATCCATGGATCAACATCAGGATCGTTCTGTGAATTCCTTTCTCGGAAGAACATGTAAATCAGGTCTCCCACCGGAGACATTCCCACAAACCTGGGATCTGAAGGGAAGGAAGCAGGAATACAGATCATTGGTGCGGTGAACGCTGGGAGAGGAGGTCTGGTGAGGACCAGGGAACTTAGTTCAGTTTAGCGATACAGTGCAGAAACAGGCCCTTCAGCCCACCGAGTCCGGGCCGACCAACAATCTCCCCGTGCACGAGCGCTATCCTATCCTTACAGAGGCCACTTAAGCTAGAAATCCTCACGTCTTTGGAGTGCGGGAGGAAACTGGAGCACCCGGAGAAAACCCACATGGTCACAGAGAGAACGTGCAAACTCCTTACAGGCAGCACCCATAATCAGGATCGAACCTGGGACACTTTGTTAAAAATTGATTTTTGTTTTACCAAAAAATAATCTAAATTAACTATTTACAAAAAGACACCTAAAAGTACAAACAAACTCACCGCCATAATATCAAATAAACAAATATTCTTAAATATTATATAACTATTTCCCCATCCTTATTGAGGATACTCTCCACTCCCCGCGGTGCCCAGCGGTCCCGGAAATCCCCCATGGAGCACGTGGACAGCGCATAGTCCGTATCGAAAACCACCCGGGCGCGGACGTAACCCCGGAAAAAGGGCAGGCAGCCGGCTCGGGCAGAGCCCTCTTCCGCCTGGCGCCGTGACTCGCGGATGGCCAGCTTGGCCAGGCCCAGGTGCAACCCAACCAGGACATCTTCAGCCCTACCCTCTCCCCTACGCACAGGGTGTCCAAAGATGAGGATGATGGGTGAAAAATGCAGCCAGAAGGCAAGGAGCAGCCCCTTTCGATATTGGAACAGGGGCTGCAGCCTCACACACTCCATGTACATGTGGAACACAGACTCTTCCAGCCCGCAACAGTGGCAGGCGGCTGGCGAGTCTGTGAACTGCGAGAGAAACAGGTTGCAGGGAACACCTCGGTGCTATGACCTCCACCCCAGGTCCCCGGGTTCGATCCCGACTATGGGTGCTGTCTGTACGGAGTTTGTACGTTCCCCCCGTGACCGCGTGGGTTTCTCCGAGATCTTCAGTTTCCTCCCACACTCCAAAGACGTACAGGTTTGTAGGTAAATGTAAAAATTGTCCCTGGATTGTGTGGGATAGTGTTAATGTGCGGGGATCGCTGGTCGGTATGGACTTGGTGGGCTGAAGGGCCCGT
Source organism: Malacoraja senta (assembly GCA_038087875.1). Classification (NCBI taxonomy): domain Eukaryota; kingdom Metazoa; phylum Chordata; class Chondrichthyes; order Rajiformes; family Rajidae; genus Malacoraja; species Malacoraja senta. The sequence goes on from CM075993.1 coordinate 6,541,662, forward strand.
TTCCACCCTGCATATCTAAACTAAATTGAGGAGTTCATCCAAGATGACACAATGTGTGGTCTTCCCCGTGTGGGACTGATATCCGGTGCTAACCCTCACAAGCTCCGTGGCAATGAATTATCTGAAGCTTTAAACAGCTGAGCCTTGGTTGTCTCAGGTTTGGTTCCATTCTTTGTGCATAGATATGATTCAACAGACGTCCTCTTAGTGAGAGAAACTGCACCATGACAATTCCTTAACAATAAATTGACTAGGAGTGAAGGTGTTTTGATTCCTGCTACATTAGTGAGTTTTGGGGAACCCCAGTCACCAGCTTATTCTGCACAAAGAGCAGCTAGAAGTTTAGTTTAGTTTAATTTAGTTAGGAGATACAGCGTGGAAACAGGCCCTTCAGCCCACCGAGTCCGCACCAACCAGCGATCCCCACACATTAACACTATCCTACACACACTAGGGACAATTTACACATACACCAGGCCAATTAACCTACAAACCTGTACGTCTTTGGAGTGTGGGAGGAAACTGAAGATCTCGGAGAAAACCCACGTGGTTACGTGGAGAACCTACAAACTCCGTACAGACAGCACCCGTAGTAAGTGTGGCGGCGCCTAATAGCAGCAGCTCGACTACAGTCGTCTGTCTTTTTAAAATTTTGTCTTGTTAAATGTATGTCTTGAGCCTAGTTTTTATTATTTTTTTAGCTGTGTATATGTGGGGGGTGGAGGGGGGGATGTGGGGGAAACCGTTAATCTCTTCCCTGTACGGGGACCCGACTTTTCCCCTGTCGGGTCTCCGGTGTCGTTGGGCCTAACATCGTGGAGCTGGCGGCGGCCTCCGGCCGGGACCAACCCGAGGGCTCCAGTCGTGGAGCCTGCAGACCTGACATCGCGTAGCTGGCCATCTTCGGAGCGGGAAGAGCTGTGGTGGCGCTCGGCTGCGACCCGACTTCGGAGCTTCGTAGGCTCCGGCCGCAGGCCCGGTGGACAGGAACATCGGGAGCTCCAGGTCCCTGGTGGGAGACGGCATTTCGGAGCTCCTGCAACAGCAACTTCTCCCGCTGGAATCGCGGGGTTTAAAGGACACGGAGCCGGGGCCTAACATCACCCGGCGTGGCTTAATGGCCACAGGACTTACCATCGTCCGCCGGTGGCTTTAACACCGGAGGCCCAGTTCGCCTCGACGCTGCAGTTGGACTGCTGGACCGCGGGAGAAGAACAAAGGGAAGAGATGAGACTTTGCCTTCCATCACAGTGAGGAGGTGTTGGAGACTCACTGTGATGGATGTTTATGTAAACTGTGTTAAGTGTGGGTCTTGGGTTTCTTTGTAATGTAAAAACTGTAGAAAATGCAATTTCGTTCAAATCAAGTTGTTTGAATGACAATAAAAGGCATTCTATTCTATTCTATTCTATCCAACCCGGGTCTCCGGCGCTGCAAGCGCTGTAAGGCAGCAACTCTACCGCTGCGCCACCATGGCCACCCTTGGAGGAGACAAGATCCAAATTTGCTCCTTTGTTAAACTATTAATAAAAAATTGATTCCGCTTGCCCTAAGAGCTCTATCTAACTCTCTTTTGAATACATCCAATGAATCGGCCTCCACTGCCTTCTAAGGCAGAGAATTCCACACATTCACAACTCTCTGGGTGAAAAAGTCTTTCCTCATCTCAGTTCTAAATGCCCTACCCCTTATTTTTAAACTGTGACCCCTGGTTCTGGACTCCCCCAACATCTGAAAATGTTTCCTGAATCTAGCGTGACCAATCCATTAATAATTTTATACAGTACGTTTCTATAAGATTCCCTCTCATCCTTCTAAATTCCACTGCATACAAGCCCAGTTGTCTCTTTAGGTATGTGAAGAGGAAAAATTAGTTAAGACCAAAGTTGGACCCTTGAAGACTGAAAAGGTGAATTTATTATGGGGAACAAGGAAATGGCAGATGAGTTGAACAGGTACTTTGGATCTGTCTGCACTAAGGAGGACACAAACAATCTTCCTGATATACTAGTGGCCAGAGGATCTGGGGTGATGGAGGAATTGAAGGAAATCCACATTAGGCAGGAAATGGTGTTGGGTAGACTGATGGGACTGAGGCTGATAAATCCCCAGGGCCTGATGGTCTGCATCCCAGGGTACTTAAGGAAGTGGCTCTAGAAATTGTGTATGCATTGGTGATCATTTTCTATAGATTCAGGATCACTTCCTGTGGATTGGAGGGTAGCTAATGTTATCCCCACTTTTTAAGAAAGGCGGGAGAGAGAAAACAGGGAATTTTACTTCGGAGTCACGTGAGTGACTACGTGAAGAAGAGCCCGTCCAGCCGCACACGCGTCATATCGTCAGACGCATAGCGCAGCGACCGTGTGTAGAGGAGCAAAGCTCCTCCAAGCGGTAAGTGTAAAAGCCTGAAGGTAAGTGGTTTCACTTTCGCTCTCAGGTCGCCTTCCTCGTGAGAGACTTGTAGTTGGAGTACAACACAAGTTAGTAAGGAGAGAGGGCGTAGAGGGAGGAGGCGTACCGCAGGTAAACCTCAAGAAGACCGCGGGTCTGAGGGTAGCGGCCGTCCGTTGAGGAGTCGGTGGCAGCGAGGCCATCAACTCCAGATGCAATAGAAGAAATTACCGTTGCAGCGCCATTAGGGCTCAAAGCCGGGCAAAAGTCCGTGCGGCCATTAGACTCTGAGGAGTCAGCCCGGAGGTTAACCCGCCTCAGGCAGACGTTATGGCTGCTCGGGTCACCAGCTTAGAATTCCTCATGGGAAAATGATTTACCAAGACCCACTCCAGGAGGAACCAGGAGGAATACAGCCCGCGTTGGCCAACGGGAGAGCCAGCGCGGGGAGTGCCTTGGATGGGTCGGGCTCAGCGTTGGCCTACAGGAGAGCCAGCGCCAGCAATGCCTGAACAAAGGCAATTTATGCGTTGGTCTACAGGAGAGCCAGCGCCAACAATGCCTGAAGGAAGACAGTATAGGCGTTGGCCTACAGGAGAGCTAGCCCTGAAAGAGGGCCTACCGCAGAGCCAGCGCGGGGAGCACCTGAAAAAGGGTTTACTATGCGTAGGCCTATGGGAGAGCCAGCGCTAGAAACACCTGAAACAGGGATACCAGATCGCCCCCAACATGAAGGAGGAGCAGCAAGATTCAGATGACGAATCATATGAGGACCAGAGCCCAATAACAGAGCCTAAAATACCAGGTCTGGCACAAAAATTTGCTGTTCCCAGACTAACAGGGGAACCATTGGGAGATGAATTAGCAATGACTATAAATTATTTGCTCTCCCATCAGCTCCAGGAATTGACCATGGATGAGACTGTCAAAAAATATGAAACACCGCAGAATTGCGCACTGCTAGCAGTCCCAGCTGTGAATAATGTAATATGGGGCTATTTGGGCATTGCAGTACGCTCACAAGAAATGAAATTACAGCGGGTGTTGAAATTGCTGGGGTCAGGCATTACGGCTTTCGCCCGAGGTTTTGATGAGGAGCATGTGTCTGGATGCCAACAGGATGCCTTAGCACTTATGTGTAGTGCGCACTTTGAAATAAACTGTATTCGTAAAAGTGCTATAAGACCTAACATTCATCCTAAGTTTGCAGGGCTCTGTAAACCATCTAATATTCAATTGCCTCATCTGCTTTTTGGAGAGGATTTAGCCAAAAGGGTAAAAGACCTGAATGAAGAAGCAAAAACCGTGGGGATGATGAAACCACTGGTGCTTGGCAGATCAATTCGAAGGCAGCTTCCCTACTGACGTGCGGTGACTGGGGCTGGTGAAGGAACAAGTCGGTCCTTCCCATTTATGCGTTATTGGCGCACTGCTCCTGGGGCACGTGGAGGTTACAGTATTCCCGCTAAGAGCAGGGGACAACATTTGCCATCGACAAACCCCGAGGTAGGTGGGTCTGATCCGGTAAGAGACATTTTAAATGTTTCACACTCACAAGTTGGAGATTACAATTCTTCCTAAAAGAATGGGAAAAAATAACATCTGATAAGTTTATACTGTGCAGTATTGCACAGTATACTGTGCAGTCACAACTTCATTCCCACCTCCTCGCGTATAACCTATTCGAACCCCTCCAATCTGGATTTCGCCCCCTCCATAGCACAGAAACTGCTCTCCTCAAAGTCCTCAATGACCTCCTTACCTCTGCTGACTCTGGCTCCCTCAATATCCTCATCCTCCTCGACCTGAGTGCAGCCTTCGATACCGTCAACCACAACAACAGACTTAGGGACCTTGGCATTGAAGGTTCTGCACTCAGCTGGTTCCGTTCTTACCTTTCCAACCGATCCCACTTCATCTCTCTCCATAACCACACCTCTGCCACAGCCACTGTCACTCAAGGCGTTCCCCAAGGCTCCGTTCTTGGTCCCCTCCTCTTCATCATCTACATCCTCCCCCTTGGTCATATACTCCGTCACTTCAACCTGGACTTCCACTGCTATGCTGATGACACCCAGATCTATCTCAGCACCAAGTCCCCCCACCACCCCCCTCTCTCCCATATCAACTCCTGCCTATCAGCCATCAAATCTTGGATGCAACTCAACTTCCTTAAATTAAACAGTAGCAAAACAGAATTTCTCCTCATTGGCTCCAAATCAACACTCACTAAAATTAACAACCCCACTCTCACTATCGACGGCACCACTGTCTCCCCATCTCCTCAGGCACGCAACCTTGGCGTGATCCTTGACTCAACCCTCTCCCTTGAGCCTCACATCCGCCATGTTGTCAAAACATCATTTTTTCACCTCCGCAACATTGCAAAAATCAGATCGTCTCTCACACCCCCCGCTGCTGAAAGACTCATCCATGCCTTCATCTCCTCCCGACTGGACTACTGTAACTCTCTTCTTTTCGGAATCAATTCCAGCAGCATCAAACGACTCCAACTGGTCCAAAATGCAGCCGCTCGACTCATTACCCACACCAAATCCTGGCACCACATCACCCCAGTTCTCAAAGAACTTCACTGGCTTCCCATTTCCCACCGGATCACCTACAAAATCCTGGTCCTCACCTACAAAGCCCTCAACAACCTGGCCCCCCCTTATCTCATTGACCTCCTCTCCCCCTACCAACCCTCACGGTCCCTCAGATCCACATCAGCTGGTCTCCTCTCCACTCCGAAATCAAACCTCTGCACTTTTGGAGGCAGAGCCTTCTCCAGGGCAGCTCCCAGGCTCTGGAATTCCCTCCCACAACCGGTCCGAAATTCTGAGTCCCTCACCATCTTCCAGTCCCGCCTCAAGACCCATCTCTTCACCTCTGCATACCCTTAGTCCCATGTTCCCCCCCCCCCTCTGTCTTACTGCTCTGTTTTGTTTATTCCTGACTCTCAATTGTAAAGCGACTTTGAGTCCTGAAAAGCGCTATATAAATAAAATCTATTATTATTATTATTATTATTGTGGGATTTAGAATTGAATTCTATCCATACTTGGATCCTCCAACTCAGCATATTTCAAACCGGACATGTATTTTCTCAAATCAAGAGAATATACAGATTCAAGCAGAACTTGAAATATTGTGTAAAAAAGGTGTAATAGAAAAATCAGTTGACCAACACCACCAATTTGTGTCAAGTATATTTCCTAGACCAAAAAAGGATGGTGGGTGCAGAATCATTCTAGATCTGACAAGTCTTAACCCTTTTGTACAATATAAACTTTTTTAAATGGAGACATTTGCCAATGCCATACAGCTAATTTCAAGAAAATGCTATATGGCTAGCATAGATCTGCGAGATGCATATTACTCTGTGGCTGTGCATGGTAATGATCGGAGGTACTTAAAATTTAGATGGATTAGTCAATTATGGCAATTTAAAGCATTGCCTAATGGTTTAACCTCAGCTCCGAGTATTTACAAAATTGTTAAAAACCAATCTTAGCATTACTAAGAGCTCAGGGCCATTTGCTAATGGCCTATTTGGATGATATTCTGATTGTGGGAGACACTCGGGCTACAACAGAAGCATCAGTGTCAAGAATTAAGCTCACTTTCGAGAGGCTGGGATTTATTATTCACCCAGTTAAATCCAAACTATTACCAAGCACAGTAATTGATTACTTGGGTTTCACTATTAATTCAGAACACATGGTAGTGACTGCCCAAGGATAAAAGGCTGCAGTTAATTGAAGGTTGTATTAAACTCATTACACAGCACCAACCCTCAATTAGGCAGGTAGCAAGCTTGCTTGGCAAACTAATTGCTTCATTTCCAGCTGTACAGTTTGGACCATTGCATTATCAGCAATTGTTTTTTGTTTTTTTTAATTTTTATTTATTAGAAGTACATTACATTACAACCAATTACATTAGTACTCATCACGTATATCTTATTACAATTAATGTACTCCGTCATTTTTTACACTGATAAAAAGGAAAGGTTGAGATTAAGAAAAAAGAGAAAGTGAAGGAAAATAGTGAAGGTGTAAAAATGTGACAACAAGAAAGAACAGAGACCCTGTAGAAAAGAAATTAAAAAGAAAGGATTAAGAGATAGACCCTAAAGAAGAAAAAAAAAGAGAAAGAGGAAAAAAGAGAAAAACAAATACTTTATTATAAGCATCACGCAAATGGGATATACCAACTCTCCAGCTTTCATCCCTCTTTACCAGACCTCAGTTTTTTTTTAAAGTACTTTTGCACCCTATACTTGTAATAATTCTATAAATGCAGACCACATCAGGTGGAAGTGATCTGGTTTACCTGCCAGGAGGAGTCTTATCTCTTCTAGGTGTAATATTTGAAATCCACATGTTTATAGTTGGTATTGGAGCATTTTTCCAGAATTTTCGGATTAACTTTTTTCCAGTTATTAACCCGTAATCTATTAATTTCTTTTGAAACACGTTTAGTTCAGGACTATCTTCCGTTGTTCCGAAGATAATCCATTCTGCTTTTGGTATCAGTTTTATTTTAAATAATTTTGTAAAGATTTCAAAAATTTCAATCCAAAATTTTTGAATTTTTGTACAAAAAACAAATGAGTGCGCTATAGTAGCTTCTTGAGATTGGCATTTATCACAAATGGATGATACATTTGGGAAAATTTTATTAATTTTAGTTTTTGAATAATATAATCTATGTAAAATTTTAAATTGTATTAAAGTGTGTCTTACATTAATCGAACATTTATGCACATATAATAAATGTTCATTCTACCTTTCCTTTGAGATTTTAATAGCTAATTCTTGTTCCCAGTCTCTTCTAATACCTTCCGTAGATGGTATTTCTACATTTAAGATAATATTATACAAATATGATATTAAGTTTTTGATTCAGCTTTTATCTGCATTGCTTCATCCAATACATCTGCTGGGATATTATAATGATCTTTTGTATATTTTTTCAAATAGTTACATATTTGAAAATATTTAAAATATTGATTATTTCCCAGTTTATATTTTACTTGTAATTGTTGGAATGATAGTAATTTTCCAGTTTCATACAAGTCACCGTACGTTTTAATTCCTAGTCTATCCCATTGTATAAAAGATTTGTCTGTAATAGAGGGATTAAACGAAGGGTTATTAACTATTGGAGATAAAAGCAATAGATTTCTTAATTTTAAATTTTGTTTTATTTGTTTCCAAGTTCTGATTGTACTGTGTATAATTGGGTTTTTGTTATAATTTATGTTATTCAGTTTCATTGGTGAGAGGAGGATCGCTCCAATGTTACCAGAGGAGCAGTCCTCTCTCTCCATTACAATCCAGTCCACTTGCTGGGCAGAGTTGTCCATCAGTTGGATCATATTTTTAATATTTACTGACCAATAATAATACATGAAGTTAGGGAGTGCTAACCCCCTAATACTTTAGCTTTGTTCAAGTGTGTTCTTTGTATTCTATGGGATTTATAGTCCCATATAAAATTAGTAATGTCTGAGTCCAGTTTAAAAAAAAACTTCTTTGGTAGGTATATAGGAATCGATTGAAATAGGTATAAAATTTGTGGTAAGAAGATAATTTTTATTGCATTTATTCGGCCTATTAAAGACATCGGAAGCGTTTTCCAAAATTTAATTAATGTATTTAATTTATTAAGTAGAGGATCATAATTTGCTTTGAACATGCCTTGATATGTTCTGGTGATTTCAATACCTAAGTATTTAAATTTTTCTGTAGCTATTTTAAAAGGGAATTTTAAAAGATGTGTTGAGTCTTTCGGTTTTATTGACATAATTTCACTTTTATTCCAATTTATTCTGTATCCAGAAAAGGATCCAAAGTCCTCAATTAGATTTAATATGTTTGGTATAGTAATTTGAGGTTTTGTAATGTACAATAATATATCATCCGCGTATAAAGATATTTTATTATTTGAGTATTTAATATTATACCCATGGATATCTGGATGTGTTCTAATTTTTTCATTAAAAAATTATCAGCAATTGGAGCGAGCAAAGGTACATGCATTGAGGAGACAATCAGGGCATTTTGACAGGCCCATGCAATTGCCAGTTGCAGCTATTACTGAAATACAATGGTGGATCAGGAGTGTCTCTAATGCTTCCAGAGAAATTCTGGTTGAAACACCTTTCATTATTCTACAGACTGATATAAGTGCTCTTGGTTGGGGCACTACTAATACTATTGCCAGCTGTGGAGGTAGATGGAATGTGGAGGAAGTACCTTTGCTCCAAGAACAAGGGATCAATTACCTAGAACTGTTAGGAACATTTTATGGGCTTAAAGCTTATTGTTCTAATATGCAAAATTTGCATGTTCAGGTACAGATTGACAATACTACGGCTGTAGCGTATGTTAATCACATGGGTGGTATCAAGCCAGAATCTTGTGATAGATTGGAAAACGTGATCTGGACCTGGTGTATTACCAGAAACATTTGGCTTTCGGCAATCTACCTACCAGGTAGATTCAACATAGTTGCAGACACAAGGTCACGTAAATTCAATGATAATACAGAATGGATGTTGGATCATGACAAATTTAATAAAATTGTTGCACGGTTCGGGATGCCAGAGATTGACTTGTTTGCATCCAGACTTAACCACCAATTACCTAAATATGTGTCATGGGAACCTGATCCTGGTGCAGTAGCGGTGGATGCTTTCTTGCTGCATTGGGGTAAAATGTTTGTGTATGCATTTCCTCCATTTTGCCTCATTAGTCGGTGTATACAGAAGATCAAACAGGACTCCACTTCAGGGGTTTTGGTGGTACCAGACTGGCCTACACAACCGTGGTACCCTCTGGTGTTAAAATTGATCAAAAAGCCCCTTATGATGAATCCTAAACAGGAAAACCTGCTTGTGCACCCTGTATCTGGTGATTCGCATCCTTTACATGATTGTATTGGTTTGTTGATTTGCAGATTTTAAGGAGGCCATATCTCGGAAGAGGACTATCAGATCGTACTGTGGATGTTATTGCGGCAGCCTGGAGGAATAGTACCGATAAGCAGTACATTTCTTACATAAGGAAATGGGAGGTGTTTTGCTTAAAGCAGAATATTACATATCACACTGCAGACATCTCAGACGTGTTAGAGTTTCTGTCAACTCTTTATTATGATTTACAGTTAAGCTATAGTGCGATCAATACTGCAAGGAGTGCCTTTTCTGCATATCTATGGAGGGAATCAGAACAAAATCCTGTAGGATCACACCCTTGGGTCTGTAGGTTTATGAAGGGAATTTTCAATTCCAAGCCTCCTAGACCCAGGTATACAGAAGTCTGGAATGTAAGAGATATGCTAATGCTCCTTCGTCAATGGACTCCTATTGCAGCTCTGTCCTTGGCCGAAATTACCATGAAGGTAGTCATGCTCATGGCACTGGTTTCAGCACAGAGAGTGCAAACATTGCAGAAACTTTGAATAGATAGGATGAAAATAGCAGCAGATGCCATTACATTCTATGTCTATGATTTGCTTAAACAAAGTAGACCTGGACTCACAGGATGTTTTTTTCAGCATATGTTGTTTTTTTCAGCATATCCTACGGATCCACGTCTATGTGTAGTATCACATTTACGATGTTACATTGAAGCCACCAGAACCTTAAGAGGTGCAGAATCAGCATTCTTTATCTGCCATAAAAAAACGCATAAGAAAGTGTCGGTACAGACTATTTCAAGATGGCTGAAGCAGGTGTTGGTTGATGCAGGTATAGATACTGATAAATTTAAATCTCATTCCACCAGGGCGGCATCAACATCGGCAGCCAAGGATTTGGATGTCCCAATAGACCTTATCCTCGCGGCCGCAGGATGGGAAAGTGAACGGATGTTTCACAAGTATTACCATAAGGAGATTACAGATCCTGGGTTATTTGGTGGTGCTGTTTTGGATTCAGTATTAAGTCCCCCCTTGTGATAAAGGGGTTACTATTGTTGTGATAAATAAACCATTAACTGATTGCATCTATGTTGTAGTTATGCATTGTTGATTGCTTTACTCATTTAGAGTCAATCAATGCAGTGAGACGCCTGGATTTGAATCTACAGCATGAAATCACAGAGCTTTAAAATCTTCATGTAGTCACTCACGTGACTCCGAAGTAAAATAGTAAGATTAAACGAGAACTTACCAGTTTGAAGTTTGATCTTTATTTTATGAGGAGTTACGATGAGGGACTACGTGCCCTCCCACCCCTCATAAAGGTCAAGCTGGTAGTTCTAGTCCTGACGTATCTTACTATCATACTTCAGTAATTATCATCTGTGATTTCACATCGATGCTTTGAAGATTGACGCGTGTGCGGCTGGACGGGCTCTTCTTCACGTAATCCCTCATCGTAACCCCTCATAAAATAAAGATTAAACTTCAAACTGGTAAGTTCTCGTTTAATCTTACTATTATAGTCCAGTTAGCCTGACATCAGTGGTGGGGAAGATGCTGGAGTCAATTATACAAGATGAAATAGTGGCACATTTGGATAGCAGTAACAGGATCGGTCTGAGTCAGCATGGATTTACGAAGGGAAATCATGCTGGACTAATCTTTGGATTTTTTTTGAGGATGTAACTAGGAAAATGGACAAGGGAGAGCCAGTGGATGTAGTGTACCTGGACTTTCATAAAGCATTTGATAAAGTCCCACATAGGAGATAAGTGGGCAAAATTAGAGCACGTGGTATTGTGGGTGGAGTGCTGACAATTGGTTGGCAGACAGGAAACAAAGAGTAGGGATTAACGGGTCCCTTTCAGAATGGCAGGCAGTGAGTAGTGGGGTACCACAAGGCTCAGTGCTGGGACCACTGTTATTTACAATATACATCAATGATTTAGATGAAGGGATTCAAAGTAACATTAGCAAATTTGCAGATGACACAAAGCTGGGTGGCAAAGTGAACTGTGAAGAGGATGCTACACTCTGGAGTTTAGAAGGATGAGAGGGAATCTTATTGAAACATATATTGAAACATATAAGATTGTTAAGGGTTTGGACACGCTAGAGGCAGGAAACATGTTCCCGATGTTGGGGGAGTCCAGAACCAGGACCCACAGTTTAAGACAAAGCCATTTAGAATGGAGACGAGGAAACACTTTTTCTCACAGAGAGTTGCGAGTCTGTGGAGGCCTCGTGAACTTAGGCTGCACTCCCTCAATAGGGTGGGAGATTACAACCTTCACGTGGTCCGCCCTGTTTCGACAAATGCAATCAACCTGGTGTGCACAATCAAATAAGATCTAATAGAACAAGTTGTCCTACAAATTTAGGCTGTGCACGCCATACGCAAGAAGAAGAAGACTCCCTCAATAGCAAGAATGTCCTTCCTCAAATTAGGAGACCAAAACTGCACAGTACTCCAGGTGTGGACTCACCAGGGCCCTGTACAACTGCAGAAGGACCTCTTTGCTCCTATACCCAAATCCTCTCATTATGAAGGCCAACATGCCATTAGCTTTCTTCACTGCCTGCTGTACCTGTATGCTTACTTTCAGTGACTGATGTACAAGGACACCCAGGTCTCGTTGCACTTCCTCTTTTCCTAATCTGACACCATTCAGATAATAATCTGCCATCTTGTTCTTGCCACCAAAGTGGATAACCTCACATTTATCCACATTATACTGCATCTGCCCACTCACCCAACCTATCCAAGTCACCCTGCATCCTCATAGCATCCTCTTCACAGTTCACACTGCCACCCAGCTTTGTGTCATCTGCAAATTTGCCAATGTTACTTTTAATTCCTTCATCTAAATCATTAATATATATTGTGAATAGCTGCGGTCCCAGCACCGAGCCTTGCGGCACCCCACTAGTCACCACCTGCCATTCTGAAAGGGAACTGTTAATTCTTACTCTTTGTTTCCTGTCTGCCAACCAACTTTCTTTCCATGTCAATACCCTACCCCCAATACCATGTGCTCTAATTTTGCCCACTAATCTCCTGTGTGGGATCTTGTCAAAGGCTTTCTGAAAATCCAGGTACACTACATCCACTGGCTCTCCCTTATACATTTTACTTGTCACAGTAAACTCCATGAATTTTTTGTTTTAACACATAGAAGGGTGGCCCAATGGTGCTTGTCTGTACAGAGTTTGTACGTTCTCCCCGTGACCACGTGGGTTTTCTCCGGGAGCTCTGGTTTCCTCACACATTCCAAAGACATGCAGGTTTGTAGGTTAATTGGCTTGGCATGATTGTAAATTGTCCCTAGTGTGTGTATGATAGTGTATGTGCGTGGATCGCTGGTTGGCGTGGACTCAGTGGGCCATAGGGCTTGTTTCCGCGCTGTATCTCTAAACTAAACAAAACTAAAATTGATTCCTTCATTCTTTCATGCATTATGGTCTCTCGTTTGTAGCAAGATAAACAGGTCAGGTCACGCGGTGAAGAGTTTGGGGGAGGGGGGAGGATGCGTGCTGGAGGAGAGTGGGGATTGGAACTTCACGCTTACCGTTCATCCACCTGGTATCAGTTTTTAGCTGCTTGATGTCGTCGTTCTCCCTGTAGCCACTGAATGCCAGCTTGTCCCCATCAAGAGGGGCCGCAGAGTAGATCCTCTGGTCTGTAGTGCAAGATTAAAGCACACACACACTCAGTAGACCGCCCCTGGAACTGACGTAATGTTAATTGAAGTTGCAAAGGTACTTACCAACAACTAAAGAAGCAAAGCCTTGTCGTGGAGGACTGGGGAGAATCTGTTGTTTCAAAACACGGTTCTGTTCATTGATAAATTCCTTCAACTCATTTTTAAACTGTAAAAGAGAGTAGTTTGCTGGTTTTACCATTTAAATTTGATGGCCTTGCCTCTTTTCATTGACCAATAGACTCTGTGAGACGGCAACACTTTGAGTGCTCAGGTCTCGACCCGAAATGTCACCCATTCCTTCTCTCCAGAGATACTGCCTGACCCATTGAGTTACCCCAGCATTTTGAGTCTATCTTCCTTTCTACACATTTCGAATGCTCGTTTAGTTTAATTTAGAGACACAGCGCGGAAACAAGCTCTTCGTCCCACCATGTCCCCGTTGACCAGCGATCCCCGCACACTAATATTATCCTACACGCACTAGAGCGGATTTACAATTATACCGAAGCCAATTAATCTACAAACCAGCTCGTCTTTGGAGGGTGGGAGGAAACCGGAGCTCCAGGAGAAAACCCACCCAGGTTACGGGGAGAACGTACAAACTCTGTACAGACAACACCCATAGTCAGAATCAAACCTGTGTCTCTGGCGCTGTAAGGCAGCAACTCTAACGCTGCGCCACTATGCCACCCTAAAATGCATATGGCGGGCATAGACTCAATGGGTCAAATGGCCTTTTTCCAATGTGCAACCTTTGTAAAAGTAATGTTGTTGGGTTAACTCCTCATCTTTAAACAGTGGCCAGGACAGTAAATATTTAAGAAAGAACTGCAGATGCTGGAAAAATCGAAGGTAAACAAAAATGTTGGAGAAACTCAGTGGGTGAGGCAGCATCTGTGGAGCGAAGTAAATAGGTGACGTTTCGGGTCGAGACCCTTCTTCAGACTCAGGACAGTAAATGGTGAGTATGCTTGATCTCGGTTTGAAGATTTACTGTAACTGGGTTTCCTGTCTTCAAACAAAGCGTTCTCAGCAACAGTGCAGTCTCTGCGTTAAGTGAGAAATGAAATTAAATTGAATCTTGAAACTTGAAATACTCTTCCTGACAATTTGGCTCCTTCCTTGGAAATGTGGTCAGACATTTCAGAGACTACGTCAATAGTGTATATCCGTTCAAATTGTTGCAAACAGGGTTAATATTGCACCCAGCTGGAGGAACTCAGCTGGTCAGGCAGCATCTGTGGAGGGAACAGACTGACGATGTTTCGGGTCGGGACACTTCTTCAGACTGAAGTAGTTCTTCAGAACATTGACGAAGTTCTCCCCCTCAGTCTGAAAAAGGGTCCCGAACCAAAACATCACCAGCCCATTCCCTCCACAGATGCTGCCTGACTCGCTGAGTTCATAAGTTCATGAGTAATAGGAGCAGAATTAGGCCACTCGGCTCATCAAGTCTACTCCGCCGTTCAATCATGGCTGATCTATCTCTCCCTCCTAACCCCATTCTCCTGCCTTCTCCCCATAACCCCTGAAACCCGTACTAATCAATAATCTATCAATCTCTGCCTTAAAAATAGCCATTGACTTGGCCTCCACAGCCTTCTGTGGCAATGAATCCCACAGATTCACCAAATTGGCTAAAGAAATTCCTGCTCATCTCATTCCTAAAGGAACGTCCTATAATTCTGAGACAATGGCCTCTAATCCTAGACTCTGCCACCAGTGGAGACATCCTCTCCACATCCACACTATCCAGGCCTTTCATTATGCCTCCAGCGCTTTGAGTTTTATCTCAGGATTTCAGCGTCTGCAGCATCTTGGTAATATTGCCACCATCTTGTTTCCATCTGCCTCCCCCAAACTTTAAGGTGTAAAGCATGATTCATATAAAGATGTTGCAGAATTAGTCCACAGTTACTTACCAACAGCCAGCATCGTGAGGTGGGCGAGCCAGTTGCACACACTAGGTGGTGACTTGTATTGAACCTCTGCAGGACCATGATATAATTCCCACAGGAATCCTGGAATATAAAGGATATGATCAGTAACAGAGGCAAAACAATTGGTTCCTTTTGCATGCTGATATGGATCCAAGGAGAAGGTTTAATGAGAAATACCCATTCAAGAAAACAGCTCCATTGGGAAGGGAAGGAGAGGTGGGGGCAGGACAAAGCCAAGCAAGTTGAGATTAGTCGTGTTAGATAGTTGAGTTAGTCAAGAGTTAGTTAGATTTAGCTCTTAGGGCTAAGGGAATCAGGGGATATGGGGAGAAAGCAGGAACGGGATATTGATTTTGGATGATCAGCCACGATCATATTGAATGGCCTACTCCTACACCTATTTTCTATGGTTCTATGTTCTCTGTTGCTATGAGTTTAGTTTAGTTGAGTTTAGTTGAGTTTAGTTTATTGTCACGTGTACAGTGAAAAGCTTTAGTTGCGGCTAACCAGTCAGCGGGAGACAATACATGATTACAATCGAGCCATTTACAGTGTACAGATACATGATAAAGGGAATAGCGTGAATAACATTTAGTGCAAGATAAAGTCCAGTAAAGTCCGATGAAAGATAGTCCAAGGGTCTCCAATGAGGTAGATGGTAGCTCAGTAGCCCGAGTGATGGGTGGATACAGATGACTGGTAGATGGGTGAAGTGACAAAGGCTGGAGGTGAAAGGAGACAAAAGGGTGTCGGAAAGGGAGAGGAGGAGTGAAATGCTTTGGTTTGGTTCCAAGGAGAAAGTTTAATGACAAATACCCATTCATGAGAACAGTGAGAGAGGGATGGCATAAATACGTGGTGCCGGGATCATCTTTGAGCCTTGTGCCAGGATATTGATTCCCCAGTGTCTAAACAAATGGACGGACTCTGAGCGATTCTGGAGCAGAAACTCACCGAGTTTTGCCCTTGACATTTCCCAGCAACATCGGACAGGCGGATCTATAAGGTGAAGAGACAGGAAAAATGATCACTACAGGACAATCCTCATTAATACAACACCGGGGCATCATGGTGGCGCAGCGGTAGAGTTGCTGCCTTACAGTGCCTGCAGCGTCGGAGACCAGGGTTCGATCCTGACTGCGGGTACTGTCTGTACGGAGTTTGTACGTTCTCCCTGTGACCTGCGTGGGTTTTCTCTGAGATCTTCGGTTTCCTCCCACACTCCAAAGATGTACAGGCCTGTAGGTTAATTGGCTTGTTATAAATGTAAACAATTGTCCCTAGTGTGTGTGGGAGGAAACTCACAGGGAGAACGTGCAAACTCCACACAGACAGCATCCGAGGTCAGGATCGAACCCGAGTCTCTGGTGCTGAGACAGCTCAACAGAAAGTTACCAATAAGTTGTAAAATAGTGGGACTGACAGCATCTCTGGAGAGGAGGAATGGGTGACGTTTCGGGACGAGACCCTTCGTCAGACCCGAAACGTCACCCATTCCTTCTCTCCAGAGATGCTGCCTGTCCCGCTGAGTTACTCCAGCATTTTGTGTCTATCTTTGGTGTAAACCAGCAACTGCAGTTCCTTCCTACACAATAGCTAGGGTCATGCCTTGAGTATTAAGTAAGAATTGGAGAAACAGGGAAGATAAAAGCTTAGAACGTAAACAGCTTAACTTAAACTGGCAGCCAAGAGAAACATGCACTTCCAATCATAGCTTAAGGATAGGGAGTTTTTTTACAAAAAAAGGAGCGAACAGATTTTAGATTCGGCTTTGTTCTGATGTCAACATCTGCAGGAGTCAACAGTCACCCCAAGGACATCTATTTTCTGTCAATTATTGAATGCTGCGTCATCTAGCTCTTATGCCTTTGATTCAAATAATTTAGTTGGGAGAGAAAATGCTAATACTGTTTGAAGAATAACTCTGCCCACCCTTATCTTAGAATGTACATTGGTGCAAGTTCCTTTCTCTGAAACGCATTGTTCCCAAATCTTGTTCATGTCTGAAAACACAGTGGTCCGTGAACATAACACTTCCAAAAGCACTGATTATTAAACCAACCAAATAGCCAATATTTTGAATTAACAAAGGCACAAAGTGCTGGAGTAACTCAGCGGGTCAGGCAGCATCTCTGGAGAAATTACATTTCGGGTCGGGACCCTTCTTCAGACATTTCTTCAAGTTGCTGTCTGACCCACTGAGTCACTTTGTGTCTTTTTTTGCAAGCCAACATCTGCAGTACCTTGTTTCTACCGCCAATATTTTGATTCAAGACCAAGCACGGTGGCGCAGCGGTAGAGTTGCTGCCTTGCAGCGAAAGCAGCGCCAGAGACCTGGGTTCGATCCTGACTACGGGTGCTGTCTGTACGGAGTTTGTACGTTCTCCCCGTGACCTGCGTGGATTTTCTCCGAGATCTTCCGTTTCCTCCCACACTCCAAAGACGTACAGGTTTGTATGTTAATTGGCTTGGTATAAATGTAAATTGTGCCTAGTGTGTGTAGGATATTGTTAATGTGGTTGGTTGGTACAGACTCAGTGGGCCGAAGGGCCTGTTTCCGCCCTGTATCTCCAAACTAAACTGAACTAAACTAAAAAGGCACAAACTGCGGGAGTAACTGAGCGGGTCAAGCAGCATCTCTGAAGATGTGACCTTTTGGGTCGGGACCCTTCTTCAGACTCTTCTTCGAGGTGCTGCCTGACCCACTGAGTCAACTCAGCACTGTGTCTTTATTTTTTGTTAGCCAACATCTGCAGCACCTTCTTTTCACAGCCAATATTTTGACTCAAGACCAACTGAAATTAATTGAAACCAAGTGAAAGGAATGTCAGCGGATTCACAACAACCCTATACGTTTATGAGCCAAACATAAAGTGTTGGAGGAACCCAGCGGGTCAGGCAGCATCTGGGGAGGGAATGGACAGGCGACGTTTCAGGTTCGGACCCTTCTTCTGACTGATTGAAGTAAGGGGGATGAAAGGTGGAAAAGAGAGGTGGGGGCAGGACAAAGCTTGGCAAGTTGAGTTTAGTGGAGTTTAGTTTATTATCATGTGTACCGAGGTACAGTGAAGAGCTTTTGTTGCGGCTAACCAGTCAGCGGGGAGACAATACACGATTACAATCGAGCCATTTACAGTGTACAGATATATGATAAAGGGAATAGCGTGAATGACATTTAGTGCAAGATAAAGTCCATTCGAGTTCGAACAAAGATAGTCTGAGGGTCTCCAATGAGGTAGATGGTAGCTCAGTAGCCCAAGTGATAGGTGGATACAGATGAGGGGGCTGACTGGCAGCTGGGTGAAGTGACAAAGGCTGGAGGTGAAAAGAGGGCAAAAGGGTGTCGGAAAGGGAGAGGAGGAGTGAAATGCAAAGCTGGCGGGAGGAATGTGGGTTGAAAGGGATGGAGGAAGGGGAAGGAGGACTGGTAGAAAGGACACAAAGTGCTGGAGTAACTCAGCGGGTCAGGCAGCATCTCTGGAGCAGATGCAGAAACTAGGAACTGTAGATGCAAGATTCCAAGATGGCGCCCAGCCCAGGTGACTATTTGTGTGCTCGCCACAGAAGCAGATCTACAAACTCATATTGCAATCGCTCCACACTCTTAAATCTCTACTTCTTACTTTAACTGTGATCATTACACATTATTCCCTTATCATGTATCTATACACGGTAAATGGATCGATTGTAATCATGTATTGTCTTTCTGCTGACTGGTTAGCACGCAACAAAAGATTTCACTGTACCTCGGTACACGTGACAATAAGCTAAACTGAACTGAACTGAACTGGTTAACACAAAAGGACACAAAGTGCTGGAGTAACTCAGCGGGTCAGGCAGCATCTCTAGAAGACATGGACAGGTGACTTTTCGGGTCGAGACCCTTCTTCAGACTGATTGTAGAGTGGGGGGAGGGGGGGAAGAAAGCTAGAAGAGGGGAGAGGTGTATCCATGTTCTCCAGAGATACTGCCTGACCTGTTGAGTTACTCCAGTACTTTGAGTCCCTCCGGAGAACATGGATAGGTTGGAACTCTTCTTCAGACAGGAAGCTGGGGAGGGATGGGGACAAGTCACAGGTGAGTACAGGTGAGGGGAATTTGATTTAAATCTGTATCCACCCATCACTTGTGTTGGAAGGAACTGCAGATGGTAGTTTAAATCGAAGAAAGACACAAAATGCTGGAGTAACTCAGCGGGACAGGCAGCATGTCCGGAGAGAATGGGTGGCCCATCCCTTCTCTCCAGAGATGCTGCCTGACCCGCTGAGTTACTCCAGCACTCCAGTGTGTTTTTGCTCAAGATTTCTGCATCTGCAGTCCCTTGAGCCTCCAAGCCAATGGTTTAGTTTGATGGCCTCTCAATAACCTGAAACGTTAGCCCCTGATCCGAGCTGTGCGAGAAGGGGAAGAGCAGCACGGTGGCGCAGCGCCAGAGCCCCGGGTCCCCGGTTCAATCCTGACTGCCTGTGCTGTCTGTACGGAGTTTGTACGTTCTCCCTGGATTTTCTCCGAGATCTTCGGTTTACTCCCACACTCCAAAGGCCTACAAGTTTGTGACTGATGTGACACATAATAAGCCCTTCAAAGCAGCTCTGCCATTCAATAAGATCATGGCCTTGTCCTCCTCCTCTCCATTTTAATTATTCTAATCTTCAGGATTCGACCGCTGACAACATCCCAATCTAAATCAGCGCTTCCTTATCTTACGCTGGCCGTTTACTCAGAATTGACGGCCCGTGTTTTGAAATATACTATTTTTTAACATCGTTTGAAGGAAGAAAATCCCGCTACCATCACATTCATGGTAAAACTCTATTTTAGTTTATTGCATCAAGGACAACTGTTTTTGATGATGTGTTTTGTGGCTTTCTTTGGTCTGTTTTAGTCGGCATGGAGATGCTCGGACTTGGGGAGGGTTGAATCCCGGTGAAAGGAATTCTGGCAAGACTGGCACGCCATCCACCGGGGATCCGGGAACCTGCCGGAGAGGGAAGCCACGGAGACGGGGATGGAGGGAGATGGCAGCGGATGTTGGATACAGGGCCTGGTACTGGTGGCACGGTGGCACAGTGGTAGAGTATGGCCGACAGATGGCGCAATGGGCTAAGTGTTCGGCTGGCAACCGGAAGGTAGCCAGTTCGAATCCCGCTTGGAGTGCATACTGTCGTTGTGTCCTTGGGCAAGACACTTCACCCACCTTTGCCTGCGTGTGAATGTGTGTGGATGTGTGTGAATGTGTGTGAGTGATTAGTGGTGGTCGGAGGGGCCGTAGGCGCAAATTAGCAGCCACGCTTCCGTCAGTGTGCCCCAGGGCAGCTGTGGCTACAGAAGTAGCTTACCACCACCGAGTGTGACTGAGGAGTGAATGAATAATGCGATGTAAAGCGCCTTGAGTATTAGAAAGGCGCTATATAAATATAATCCATTATTATTATTATTAGAGTTGCTGCCTTACAGTGCCGGAGACCCGGGTTCGATCCTGACTACGGGTGCCGTCTGTATGAAGTTTGTACGTGTAGGAAGGAACTGCAGATTTAAATCAAAAATAGACACAAAATGCTGGAGTAACGCAGCGGGACAGGCAGCATCTCTGGCGAGAAGGAATGGGTGACGTTTCGGATCGAGACCCTGCTTCAGACTGAGCTGATCTCGATCCGACCCGGTGTTTCCGCGCTGTATCTCTGAACTAAACGACACTCTAGAAACTGCTTTCTGCCCGAATCATCGATTTTCAGGAGATTTTTTTGATACCGACATCAACATTTCAGAAGTTGAACCAAATACTAGTTGTGTTTAAAATGTGCAGGGTGACAATGCAGAACTCTATCAAGTCAAGTCAAGTCAATTTAATTTCTATAGCACATTTAAAAACAACTCTCGTTGACCAAAGTGCTTTACATCAGTGCTTTACAAAATGCTTTCTATAGACTATCAAGCCTGAATCATACATCCAGCCCCCTTCCTCTCTGCAATGTGGCTGAAGCCGTTATGATGTGGTTTGCTCTTGCCACACAACAAATATTTTATTTATTTTTTGATGAATCAGAATTTATTTCACTAATTTGAGGAAGGACATTCTTGCTATTGAGGGAGTGCACTGTAGGATCACCAGTTTAATTCCAGGGATGGCGGGACTGCCATATGTTGATAGAATGGAGTGGCTGGACTTGTATACTCTGGAATTTAGAAGGATGAGAGGGTATCTTATTGAAACATAAGATTATTAAGGGTTTAGACAATAGGTACAGGAGTAGGTCATTCGGCCCTTCGAGCCAGCAATGCCATTCACTGTGATCATGGCTTATCATCCACAATTAGTACCCTGTTCCTGCCTTCTCCCCATATCCCTTGACTCTGCTATCTTTAAGAGCTCTATCCAACTCTCTCTTGAAAGCATCCAGAGAATTGGCCTCCACTGCCTTCCGAGGCAGAGAATTC
This sequence comes from Malacoraja senta, assembly GCA_038087875.1. Lineage (NCBI taxonomy): Eukaryota > Metazoa > Chordata > Chondrichthyes > Rajiformes > Rajidae > Malacoraja > Malacoraja senta. The sequence continues at coordinate 6,563,071 of CM075993.1, forward strand.
CACAGATTCACATCTCTCTGGGGAAACTAGAGGTATAAAAAGGATCAGCACAAATCAGAGCCGAATTGGTTCTGAAGCTGAATGACCAAGGAAAGGTGGAGCCCACAATGGTCCATTGTTGGCTGTGGGAGAGGTGATAATGAAAGGATATATGGATGCAAAGAGTGGAACTAGCAGGATGACCAGGGTGGGGAAGGGGTAGAGAGAGGGAATGAAGGGGTTACTTAAAATGTTGAGAAACCTCAATCACACCACTGGGTTGTAAGTTGGCCAAGCGGCTTCGATTTGCCGTCAATTTGCCTGACCCACTGAGTTATTCCAGCAATTTGTGTCTATCTTTGGTATAAATCAGCATCTACGGTTCCTTCCTACACAATTAAGGAACCTAGCTGAGTTATCCTTTCATATTTTAGTGGTGCAAAATGTCATGATAAATGGTATTCCCGCCATAGCCTACTGAATTACTGCTTCCCACATTTCATACTGTTAAAGAAACTTGTCACTAGAGGTGTAGGATAGTGCTGGTGTACTGGGTGATCGCTGACAAAAAACTTTCAGGAAAAATCCCAATTGTACAGGACCTATTCTCTCCGTTTCTCACTCCATCTCTGTCCAACCATCTCCCAATCAATAACCACCCTCACCTGTATCCACCTATTACTTGTCAGGTTAGACACAAAATGATGGAGTAACTCAGCGGGTCAGGCGGCATCTCTGGAGAGAAGGAATGGTGAAAGGATTGGGATCGAGACTCTTCTTCAGCGAGGTATGGAGCGAAGTGGAGGATAAATGTGTGGCTGAAGGACTGGTGCAGTGGACAGGGATTCAAGTTTCTGGATCATTGGGACCTCTTTTGGGGAAGGTGTGACCTGTACAAAAAGGATGGGTTGCACTTGAACCCGAGGGGGACCAATATCCTGGCGGGGAGATCTGCAAAGGCTACTGCGGAGACTTTAAACTAGAACGGTTGGGGGGAGGGACTCAAATAGAGAAAGCTTGTAGACAGTGTGTGAGGCAGGAGGCAGAGAAGGGAAGCACTCAGACCCAACAGGTAGGGGGGGAAAGAAGAAAAAAATAATAAACAGAGAATAAGAGGTGGTGGGTTTCTTAAATGTGTGAGCAGAGAGACAGAGGGGTGTAAAATGAGGGTAGAAGCAATAGGTAGCAAGGTGGAAAGTAAACGTGGCAGGCAGACAAATCCAGGGCAAAAATCAAAAAGGGCCACTTTTCAACATAATTGTATAAGGGGTAAGAGCGTTGTAAAAACAAGCCTGAAGGCTTTGTGTCTCAATGCAAGGAGCATTCGTAATAAGGTGGATGAGTTGAATGTGCAGATAGCTATTAATGATTATGATATAGTTGGGATCACGGAGACATGGCTCCAGGGTGACCAAGGCTGGGAGCTGAACATCCAGGGATATTCAATATTCAGGAGGGATAGACAGAAAGGAAAAGGAGGTGGGGTAGCGTTGCTGGTTAGAGAGGAGATTAACGCAATGGAAAGGAAGGATATTAGCTTGGAGGATGTGGAATCGATATGGGTAGAGCTACGAAACACTAAGGGGCAGAAAACGCTAGTGGGTGTTGTGTACAGGCCACCTAACAGTAGTAGTGGAGTTGGGCATGGCATCAAACAGGAAATTAGAAATGCATGCAACAAAGGTAAAACAGTTATAATGGGTGACTTCAATCTACATATAGATTGGGTGAATCAAATTGGCAGGGGTGCTGAGGAAGAGGATTTCTTGTAATGTATGCGGGATAGTTTTCTAAACCAACATTTAGAGGAACCAACGAGAGAGCAGGCTATTCTAGACTGGGTATTGAGTAATGAGGAAGGGTTAGTTAGCAGTCTTGTTGAGCGTGGCCCCTTGGGCAAGAGTGACCATAATATGGTTGAGTTCTTCATTAGGATGGAGAGTGACATTGTTAATTCAGAAAAAAGGGTTCTGAACTTAAAGAAAGGTAACTTTGAGGGTATGAAACGTGAATTGGCCAAGATTGACTGGCAATTGATTCTTAAATGGTTGATGGTGGATATGCAATGGAAGGCATTTAAAGACTGCATGGATGAACTACAAAAATTGTTCATCCCAGTTTGGCAAAAGAATAAATCAGGGAAGGTAGTGCATCCGTGGATAACAAGGGAAATCAGGGATAGTATCAAAACAAAAGATGAAGCGTACAAATTAGCCAGAAAAAGCAGCATACCAGAGGACTGGGAGAAATTGAGAGTCCAGCAGAGGAGGACAAAGGGCTTAATTAGGAAAGGGGAAATAGATTATGAAAGAAAACTGGCAGGGAACATAAAAACTGACTGCAAAGGTTTTTATAGATATGTGAAGAGAAAGAGATTAGTTAAAACAAATGTAGGTCCCTTGCAGTCAGAAACCGGTGAATTGATCATGGGGAACAAGGACATGGCAGACCAATTGAATAACTACTTTGGTTCTGTCTTCACTAAGGAAGACAAAAATAATCTGCCGGAAATAGCAGGGGACCGCGGGTCAAATGAGATAGAGGAACTGAGTGAAATCCAGGTTAGCCGGGAAGTGGTGTTAGGTAAATTGAATGGATTAAAGGCCGATAAATCCCCAGGGCCAGATAGGCTGCATCCCAGAGTACTTAAGGAAGTAGCCCCAGAAATAGTGGATGCATTAGTGATAATTTTTCAAAACTCCTTAGATTCTGGAGTAGTTCCTGAGGATTGGAGGGTAGCTAATGTAACCCCCCTTTTTAAAAAGGGAGGGAGAGAGAAAATGGGGAATTACAGACCAGTTAGTCTAACATCGGTAGTGGGGAAACTGCTAGTCAGTTATTAAAGATGGGATAGGAGCACATTTGGAAAGTGGTGAAATCATTGGACAAAGTCAGCATGGATTTACGAAAGGTAAATCATGTCTGACGAATCTTATAGAATTTTTCGAGGATGTAACTAGTAGAGTGGATAAGGGAGAACCAGTGGATGTGTTATATCTGGACTTTCAGAAGGCTTTCGACAAGGTCCCACATAAGAAATTAGTATACAAACTTAAAGCACACGGTATTGGGGGTTCAGTATTGATGTGGATAGAGAACTGGCTGGCAAACAGGAAGCAAAGAGTAGGAGTAAACGGGTCCTTTTCAGAATGGCAGGCAGTGACTAGTGGGGTACCGCAAGGCTCAGTGCTGGGACCCCAGCTATTTACAATATATATTAATGATTTGGACGAGGGAATTGAATGCAACATCTCCAAGTTTGCGGATGACACAAAGCTGGGGGGCAGTGTTAGCTGTGAGGAGGATGCTAAGAGGCTGCAAGGTGACTTGGATAGGCTGCGTGAGTGGGCAAATGCATGGCAGATGCAGTATAATGTGGATAAATGTGAGGTTATCCACTTTGGTGGCAAAAACAGGAAAGTAGACTATTATCTAAATGGTGGCAGATTAGGAAAAGGGGAGATGCAACGAGACCTGGGTGTCATGGTACACCAGTCATTGAAAGTAGGCATGCAGGTGCAGCAGGCAGTGAAGAAAGCGAATGGTATGTTAGCATTCATAGCAAAAGGATTTGAGTATAGGAGCAGGGAGGTTCTACGGCAGTTGTACAGGGTCTTGGTGAGACCACACCTGGAGTATTGCGTACAGTTTTGGTCTCCAAATCTGAGGAAAGACATTCTTGCCATAGAGGGAGTACAGAGAAGGTTCACCAGACTGATTCCTGGGATGTCAGGACTTTCATATGAAGAAAGACTGGATAGACTCGGCTTGTACTCGCTAGAATTTAGAAGATTGAGGGGGGATCTTATAGAAACTTACAAAATTCTTAAGGGATTGGACAGGCTAGATGCAGGAAGATTGTTCGCGATGTTGGGGAAGTCCAGGACAAGGGGTCACAGTTTAAGGATTAAGGGGAAATCCTTTAGGACCGAGATGAGAAAAACATTTTTCACACAGAGAGTGGTGAATCTCTGGAACTCTCTGCCACAGAAGGTAGTTGAGGCCAGTTCATTGGCTATATTTAAGAGGGAGTTAGATGTGGCCCTTGTGGCTAAAGCGATCAGGGGGTATGGAGAGAAGGCAGGTACAGGATACTGAGTTGGATGATCAGCCATGATCATATTGAATGGCGGTGCAGGCTCGAAGGGCCGAATGGCCTACTCCTGCACCTATTTTCTATGTTTCTATGTTTCAGACTAGTCAGGGGAAAGGGAAACGAGAGATATGGACGGTGATGTAAGAAGATATGGAACAAATGAATGAAAGATATGCAAACAATCTACAATGATAAAGGAAACCGGCTATTATCTGCTGTTTGCTAGATGAGAACGAGAAGCTGGTGCGACTTGGATGGGGGAGAGATGGAGAGAGAGGGAATGCAGGGGTTACTTGAAGTAAGAGAAATCAGTATTCATACCATTGGGCTATAAGTCTTTGTCCCGCCCCTCCTCTCTTCCCGTTTCCTCCCCCATCCCACCGCAATCATTCTGATGAAGGTTCCCTACCCCAGAATGTCACCAATCCATGTTCTCCAGGGATGCTGCCTGACCCGCGGAGTTACTCCAGCACTTTGTGTCTGGGAAATCCATCTGCAGATGCTGGTTTAAACCGAAGATAGACACAAAATGCTGGAGTAACTCAGCGGCAGCATCTCTGGAGAGAAGGAATGGATGACGTTTCGGGTCTGAAGAAGGGTCTCGAGCTGAAACGTCACCCATTCCTTCCCTCCAGAGATGCTGCCTATCCCGCTGAGTTACTCCAGCATTTTGCGTCTGTATTCATACGAAATGAGGTGATCTAGGTTTCGACAACCTGTTGGTGAATTCAGGAGCAGGTTGGTTCGACTGTACCTTATTCAGGGTGGACGAGTCATCGAAGTTAATCCGATAGAGAACTCCGTTTCCACCAACATATAGGTTCCTTCCTTCGAGGAGTGTGGTGGCAAATTGTTCAACTTGCTGAAAGTTAGCCCGTTTTGTGTTGTGATCTGTAGGGACACAGAGCAGCATATCGTTAATGACCTTGGTTTAGTTTAGAGATACAACGCTGAAACAGGCCCTTCGGCCCACCGAGTCTGCGCCGACCAGCGATCCCCACACACTATCCTGCACACACTAGGGATAATTCTACACTTATACCAAGCCAATCAACCTACAAACCTGTAGGTCTTTGGAGTGTGAGAGGAAACCGAAGATCTCAAAAAAATACAGGCGGTCACCTGGAGAACGGTAAAACTCAATAAAGAAAGCACCAGTGCTGGAACCTGGGTATCTGCCGCTGTGAGCTCTGTAAGGCAGCAACTCTACCACTGCCCCACCATGCCACCCCTTAAACTAATTGCATTAATCACAAAGAAGAACAAGGCTTCCCTTGACAAAATGTCAGTCACAGTAAGTGGAAATCAAGTACTCGAAGTACTTAGGGACGACAGATGGCGCAATGGGCTAAGTGTTCGGCTGGCAACCGGAAGGTAGCCGGTTCGAATCCCGCTTGGAGTGCATACTGTCGTTGTGTCCTTGGGCAAGACACTTCACCCACCTTTGCCTGCGTGTGAATGTGTGTGAATGTGTGTGAGTGATTGGTGGTGGTCGGAGGGGCCGTAGGCGCAGATTAGCAGCCACGCTTCCGTCAGTCTGCCCCAGGGCAGCTGTGGCTACAGAAGTAGCTCACCACACCCTTTCAGCGAACAGCTCACTTTTAACAATACTAAAACCAATTCAAAATAGTTAAGAGATAAAGAGTGAGGAATATATGTAACTGAATACAATTGAAGTCAGAATGAAACATATATATATATGCTGTAACTAGGGTGAAATAGAACTGATTTGGAAACGGTACAGACCCCCTAGGTTTTGGGTAATAAAGGCAGCGCGGCTAACGTCATAACATCTACGCCGGAAGCGATATAGATGTCGTACCCCACAGACGAGTGGGACACTCACTACGGTGTTGAAATCTCAGACACCGTACACTTATTTGATATACTTTTATTTTTTATTTTTATCACAATACGTCACATCTATGTGTTTTCTTTCCAAGGACAATCGCGGAGGAGAACTACCAAGGAAGTCTATAATAGAAATGCCCCCAAAATAACCAGTCCTGAGGTATGAATGCACCATAATAAATAAGATCATTAAAATTGGTAAAAATGTATGATGATAATCAAAACAAAATGGGAGGAATCACACTATGTAGCTGGAATATAAGGGGTATTAATGAACCTATTAAAAGGAGCAAGGTACTAGCTCAGTTGAAATCATACAACACGGACATTTCGTTTCTACAGGAAACGCATCTTAAACATCAAGATCAGACGAGATTGAGGGCGAACTGGATAGGACAAACATTTCACTCTTCATTCACCTCCAAATCTAGAGGCACTGCAATCATCATTCGTAAAGGAATTCCATTTAAATCAAAGAATACTATTTTAGATAAGGAAGGGAGATACCTTATAGTAGCAGGAGAGATCAATAATACGCCAATTACGCTGGTAAATATATACGCGCCCAATTTCGATAACCCTCAATTTTTAAATAAAATTCTGAATATAATTGCAGAATTTAATTTTCAAAATGTTATAATTGGAGGAGACTTTAACTGTGTTTTAGACCCTTATCTAGATAAATCGATGCAAAAACAAAAAGGTAATATGAAATCTAAAACCAGTGAACTTTTACATACATATATGGAAAACACAAATATAGCAGATGTGTGGAGGATTGCAAACCCGACGGGAAGGGATTATTCGTTTTATTCAACGGTGCATAAAACATACTCACGGATAGACTACTTTCTTGTGGATACAAAATTAATTCCGCACACTATGAACGCTAAATACCACACTAATGCGATCTCAGACCACTCTCCGTTAACTTTTGTTTTAAAACTAGAAGGAATGTCTATGAATAAATCGTTCTGGAGGTTTAACTCGCAAATTTTAAAAGACCCACAAGGGAGTATATATCTAAAAAAACAGATGGATCTATTTTTTGAGATAAATGATACACCAGATATTTCCCCCACGCTATTATGGGAATCCTTCAAAGCATTTATTAGAGGAGTCATTATTTCATTCCAAGCTTATCAAAATAAAAAGAATAAGAATGAACAAAGACATTTAGAAGAACAAATAAAACAATTAGATACAGATAATGCTAAAGACCCAACTATGGATAAACATAATAAAATCCTACTATTGAAATTCAAGCTAAATAAATTACTGTCAGAGAAAGTTATAACATTATTTCAAATCACAAAACAAGAACACTTCGAATTCGGGGACAAACCCCACAAACCCCTAGCACGGCAACTGAAAAAACGGGAAAAAGAGAATGCAATATTAAAGATTAAATCAGACAGAGGGGAATTATTAACACTACCCAAGGATATCAATAAAAGATTTGCTCAATTTTACCAGAATCTATACACATCTAAAACGTTAATAGACAATAATAAAATCTCAGAATTTTTAGATAACTGTAACCTACCACAATTAGAACTGAGGGAACAAGAGGAACTGGGAGCACAAATTACTTCTAAAGAGATAGAAGACACAATAAAAACACTAAAGAATGGAAAAACACCAGGACCAGACGGATTCAGTAATGAATTTTATAAATCTTTTTATGACATAGTTACTCCACGTTTACAGAAAATGTATACACATGCTTTTAAAGAGCAAAACTTACCTGAAACACTAGCAGAATCAACGATCATATTAATACTTAAAAAAGATAAAAATATAGAAGAACCAGGATCATAGAGAGCTATAGCTTTGTTAAATACGGATCAAAAAATAATAGCGAAAACACTAGCCAGTAGACTAAGCAGGTATGTTAGTAGACTAATAAATGAGGATCAAACAGGATTTATACCTAAGAGACATTCATTTAATAATTTGAGACGTTTGCTTAACATAATGCACTCGCATAAATCTCAGGACCAAGAGTTATCTATCATCTCATTGGACGCAGAAAAAGCGTTTGATCAAGTAGAATGGGACTATATGTTTAAAGTATTGCAAAAATTCCAATTGGGAGAGAACTTCATTGCATGGATAAAACTATTATATAACAAACCTACGGCTAGAATACTAACTAATAATATATTATCCTCGAAATTTGAACTATCAAGGGGCAATAGACAAGGATGTTCATTATCACCGCTGTTATTTGCTTTAGTAATTGAACCCCTTGCTGAAAAAATAAGAACACACATGGATATTTACGGTTATAATACAAAATATTCAAATAACAAAATATCCTTATATGCCGATGACGTACTATTGTACATCACAAAACCACAAATTAGTATACCAAATATATTAAATTTAATTGAGGACTTTGGATCCTTTTCAGGATATAGAATAAACTGGAACAAAAGTGAAATTATGTCGATAAAACCAAAAGACTCAACACCTCAGGAAAATCCCCTTTAAAATAGCTATAGAAAAAAATTCAAATATTTTGGGAATTGAAATTTACTAGAAATTACCAGGATATGTTTAAAGCCAATTATAATCCCTTCAGAAATTAAATAATATGATTAAATTCTGGAAAACACTTCCGATGTCCTTAATAGGCAGAATAAATTGCTATAAAAATGATTTTTCTTACCACAAATTCCTATACCTATTTCAATCAATACCTATATATCTCCCAAAAAAGTTTTCAAAAAATTGGACTCAGACCATAACAAATTTATATGGGATTATAAATCCCATAGAATACAAAGAGCACACCTTAATAAACGAAAAGAGTTTGGGGGGTCTCACGCTCCCTAACTTTATGTATTATAAATGGGCAGTAAATATTAAAATATGATTCACCTGCTGGACAATTCTGCCCAGCAGGTGACCTGATTATAATGGAAAAAGAGGACTGTTCCCCCGAGTAATATAGGAGCGATTATTCCTCTCCCAATAAATTTGAATAATAAAAATTATAATAAAAACCCAATTATAAATAGCACAATTAGAACATGGAAACAAATAAAACAGAATCTAAAATTAAGAAACCTATCTCTCTCAATACCAATAGTTAATAACCCATCGTTTAAACCTTCAACCATAGACAAATCATTTATACAATGGGAAAAGAATGGGAATCAAAACGCTCGAAGATCTGTATGAATTGGGAAAATTTACTATCATTTCAACACTACAACTGAAATATATCTGAAAAATAATCAATATTTTAAATATCTACAAATTCGTGATTACCTGAAAAAATACACAAAAAGACTATCATAATATGCCTTCCGACTTACTAGATGAAGCAATGAAGACAAAGGCGGAATCAGCTAATCTAATATCGTACTTATATAATATCATTTTAAACATAGAAATACCCACAACAGAAGAATTAGAAGAGACTGGGAACAAGAATTAGCTATAAAAATTTCAAAAGAGAGCTGGGATAACCACTTACTACAGGTGCATAAATGTTCGATCAACGTACGACATACGCTCATCCAATTCAAAACATTACATAGACTATATTTATTCAAGAACTAAATTAAATAAAATCTTTCCTATGTTCACCAATCTGTGATAAATGTCTATCTCAAGAAGCTACCATAGCGCATTCTTTTGTTTTTTGTACAAAAATCCAAAATTTTTGGTATGAAATATTTGATATTTTCTCAAATTAATTAAAATAAAACTGGTACCAAAACCAGAATGGATCATTTTTGGAATATCGGAAGGTATCCCTGAATTAAACGTGTATCAGAAGAACTTAATTCAATTACGGGCTAATAATGGGAAAAAGGCTCATACTTAAATTCTGGAAAAATGCGCCCACACCAACAATAAAAATGTGGACATCAAATATGTTGGAAACATTACATCTGGAAGAGATGAGATTCCTCTTAGCAGGGAAAGCAGACCAATTCCAAAGACGTGGTCTACGTTTTTTGGACCCATTACAAGCATGAGGTGCAATAGTAATTTAAAAAATAAATAAATAAGAATGGTATCAGGACCTGGTAATGGGAGGTAAAACAATAAAAACAGACTTGGTTGGTGGTTCCCTTTCTGCGATTGTTCCTACTTTCTTTTTCTTTCTTTTCTAGGATCTACTTTCTTACTTTACTTCCTTCTCTAACTTCTTTCTAAGGGGCTTTCTTTTCACAACACTCTTTTGCACCTCACGACTCTTGCGCACTTTCTTTACTTTTCTTACTTCTATCTTTCTCTTAAAGCTCAAAAAAATGAAGCGGTATAAAAAATGTATTAAGATATAAGTGTTGTGTATTACTGTAATTTACCGTACTTCTAATAAAAATAATTTAAAAAAAAAAAAAAAAAAGTAGCTCACCACCACCGAGTGTGACTGAGGAGTGAATGAATAATGCGATGTAAAGCGCCTTGAGTATTAGAAAGGCGCTATATAAATCCCATCCATTATTATTATTATTATTACTCGGTTCATTAACTATGTTCTCCAGATCATGTTCTAGGAGCAGAGTTAGGCCATTCGGCCCATCAAGTCTACTCCGCCATCCAATCATGGCTGATCTATCTCTCCCTCTCAACCCCATTCTCCTGCCTTCTGCCCATAACCCCTGACACCCAGGATACTCTCAATGGAAAATATTGAAGCATATTAGTATCAGGTTGGCCCTGGGAAAATAGTTAAGGCAGGTACAATAACAGCATTGAAAATCATTTAGATTGGTATATGGATAAGAATGGTATAGAACAGAACATAGATCAGTACAATAGACAGACACAAAATGCTGGAGTAACTCAGCGGGACAGGCAGCATCTCCAGTTCGAAGAGAGGTCTCGACCAGAAATGTCGCCTATTCCTTCTCTCCAGAGATGTTGCCCGGCCGCTGAGTTACCCCAGCACTTTGTTTTTCTCAAGACTCCAGCATCTGCAGTTTCTCGTGTTTGCAAGAGAGACATAGATCAAGAACGATGTAGATAGGATATGAATGAAATGAATGAATGAATGAATGAATGAATAAGTTTATCGGCCAAGTATTCACATACAAGAATGTCCTTGGTGTGGCGTGGTGCATGGATCAAGTGCGGCGCTAATCATTAGTTGGCGAGGAGGGCAGTAAATATGATGGGAATATTGAATAACGGTTGCAGAGAAAAATGACTTAAGATAGATCAATGGATACAGAGAGGTATTTGGAGACAAATTAATATCGCAACCGATCTGGGCCTCGTCGCCCGCTCAGTTCAAGGACAAATCTATAAACAGCGGCGGGTCTGTGGGCTGGAAGGGGATCACCCACCCGGCGATTGAGGTCCAATCCCGGGACCCCACTGCTATCCCGGAGACCATCAGCTCCTTATACCCGGGGTACACGGGCTCCCCGGCGCTCCCTCACTGACAGACCCCGGCGCTCCCTCACTCTCCATCTCCAGGGGATAGATACCCGGTCGCGGACACTCACCCGTCAGTGTGTGTTTGAGCCGCGGGCTGGTGGTGGTGGCGGCGCCGGCGATGAGCAGCAGTAGAGCGGGCAGCAAGAGGACCATGACCACAGAGCAGTGACAGCCGGCTGCGGGGAGGGGAGGGGAGTGGAGGGGGCAGGGGAGGGGAGGGGAGGGGAGGGGAGGGGGGACGGGATCCGATTCGACGCTGCAGGACTGGGGGAGGATCATAGAGATCAGTATTCCAAGTACACTGCCCGGTTAGCACCAAAGATTTATATAGACTGTGGGAGGAAACGAGCATCCGGAGAGGGCATGTATATGTATGGGTCTCTATTGGAGAAGGTAAAGGTTTTTAAGTTTTTGGGTGTTTGGTTTGAAGAGCGTATGACTTGGGCTGTGCATGTAGGTAAAATTGTGTTGAAGTGTGAAAAAGTTCTGAATGTTATGAGAAGTCTGGTTGGGTGTGAGTGGGGGCCAACAGGGAGACAATGTTGCTAATTTATCAGGCCATGATCAGATCTTCTCTTGACTTATGGGTGTTTTGTGTATGGGTCTGCGTCTAAAACTGTTCTGGCTAGGCTAGATGTGTTGCAGGCAAAGGCTTTGAGGCTTTGCTGTGGAGCCTTCAGGACTTCCCCAGTCCCTGCCCTGATTGTTGAAATGGGAGAAATGCCCTTATGGTTAAGGCGCATTAAGCTAGGGTTACATTATTGGGCTAAACTTTGTGGGTGTAATGATACCTTCCCCAGCAAGGTGTTTGTTGCAAGAGGTTGATGATGGTAACAAATATAACACATTTTTTTGTCGTTATAAATCAGTGGGCTAGGAAGCTGGGTTTGGAACAAGGGGGTATTATAGAGCATACAATAAGGCTACCTGTGCCCTATTTGGTTCTTCCTGAACTGTTTATTGAGCTTGCTTTTCTTCAGGAAAAGGATAAGCGCGAGGTGACTCCAAGAATAGTGGAATATCTTAATTCAATCAGTGAGAGTACTTTGATTGTTTTTACAGATGGATCTAAAGATCCAGTTAGTGGGAGAGCTGGGTTTGGAGTGTATGTGGAGCAGCTTGGGTTGAAGATTGGCCGGCGCATTTCTGATGGAAGTTCTGTTCTCACGACTGAATTAATGGCAATTCAATGGCCTCTATGGTGGATTGAGGAAGCCAGTTTTAGAGAAGTCATTATCTGTTCTGATTCTGCAGCTGCTCTTGAAACTTTAAGAGTAGGGAAATCTAAAGCTCGTCCTGACATTCTAAATGAAATCTTGAGTGTGTTTTCTAGAATTGGGTTTGCGTGTAACATCACTTTTTGCTGGGTTCCCGGGCATGCTGGGGTGAGGGGGAATGAGCAGGTGGACCTCATAGCAAAGGAGAGTTTAAGAAGAGAAATAGATATCCATGTATCATTGGGGAGAGTGGAACTGAGAGAAATAATTAAAGAGGGGCGTAACAAAAGAATGGCAGAGAGGATGGGAAATGGAAGTCAGGGGTAGACACTACTTTTCTATACAATCTGAAGTTAGGAAAATATGTTTCTGTACATCTCTGTCCCGTAGGGACTCAGTTAAACTGTGTAGATTGAGGTTGGGACACTGTGGGTTAAATTACTATTTGTGCATTGGTAGGGAAACATGTTCTGGCTTGTGTGAATGTGGGAGTAATGAGACAGTTAAGCATGTTTTCCTAGAATGTAAAAATATAGGGTAGAAAGAAAAGTATTGTTTGTTAGACTGACAGGACTTGGAGTTGAGGCTTTTTCTGTTTTATCTTTGTTTGGACACAATGAGAAACATCAACTGATATCCAGGGCTGTCTTCAATTCCTGCAAGTTACAGGACTGTATAATAAGAATTTAGTTCAAACTTTGACCTGTGGAGGGCAGTAATACGCTTAGCAGCGTCTACACTGCCGGAATCCTACAAGAAGAAGAAGAAGAAGAAGAGCATCCGGAGTTACGTTCTCCCCGTGACCACTGTGGTCATAGTTACAATCTCTGTGCAGACAACGATAGTCAGCATCAACGGTGACTCAAACTTGAATCCCTCAGCTCTCTCTGGTTATGCTTTTCATGTGGTTGCTCAGGAAGATTTAATATGATTAATGTGATACTTTCTATACATAGTGTACTGCAAGCCACCCATGTAATCATTCACTTTCTTATTCAGGGTGCATCCCCAAACCTCATCTACTGCATTTGATGCTCTCCGATGTGTCCTCCTTTCACATTGGCGAGACCAGGCGTAGACTTGGTGAACGATTCGCCGAACCATTTGCCGAACTAGGCCACTCTCCGTGACCACGTGGGTTTTCTCCGGGTGCTCCGGTTTCCTCCCACACTCCAAAGACAGGTGTGCGGGTTAATTGACTCCAGTATAATAGTAAATTGTCCCCCAGGCGGTCACGGGGAGAACGTGCAAACTCCACGCATAGACAGCACCCAAGGCAAGGATCGAACAGCGGACTCTGGTGCTGTGCGGCAGCAGTTTTACCAGTTGCGCCACCATATCTTTCGTTAGATCAGTAAATACTCACACAGGCCTCAGATTAGTATATACACTAACAAAACAGCAACACATCTCAGGTTTCTTCTTTCCACGATACATCCATGAAATATCAGGGAGGTTGTTAGGCAGCATCCCGCCTCTTTGCAGCGGCACGGTGGCGCAGCGGTACAGTCGCTGCCTCACAGCGCCAGAGACCCGGGTTGCTGTCTGTACGGAGTTTGTACATTCTTGGTTTGCAGGTTAATTAGCTTGGTATGAATGTAAATTGTCCCTAGTGTGTGTGGGATAGTGTTAATGTGCGGGCAATCGCTGGTCAGTGCGGGATCGGTTGGCCGAAGGGGCAGTTTCGGCGCTGTATCTCTAAACTAAACTACACTAAACAAGGACACAAATGGGAATAAGAGTAGGCCACTAGGCCCCTTCAACCATGTACTGCCATGCAATATGATTATAACATAGATGCTGCCTCAGCTCCTCTTCTGCACCAGTTCCCAATAACCCTCAATTCCTTCAACTTTCAAAAATGTATCTATTTCCATCTTCAATATATATAATTACCTAGTCTCCATCATTCTGGGGAATCAGAGAATTCACAAGATTCCAAAAAGCCGTTCAAATAAAGTCACAAAATAAACATATTCACCAATCGACATGATATATACCACAATGACATGCAGCAAAATTATAATACAGTATCTAACTCTTTTACATGTTGCAATGAATGCAATTTCTATTTCACTCCACTTCCAAACAAAAATGTGGTTGGATTATTCAGCCAATGAGCCACCTCGGTGAGACCAAGCGCAGGCTTGGCAATCGCTTCGCACAACACCTCCACTCAATTTGCAATAACCAACCTGATCCCCCGGTGGCTGAACACTTCAACTCCCCTTCCCATTCCGAATCCGACCTTTCTGTCCGGGGCCTTCTCCATGGCCAGAGTGAGGCCACCGCATATTGGAGGAGCAGCACCTCATATTTGCTTGGGTAGTTTACACCCCAGTGGTATGAACATTGGCTTCTCTAATTTCAGGTAGTCCTTGCTTTCTCCCCTCCTTCCCCTCCCATTCCCAGCTCTCCCACAGCCCACTGTCTCCACTTCCTTTCTTTTTCGTATACCCCCTCCCCCCCGACATCAATCTGAAGAAGGGTCTCGACATAGATGCTGCCTTACCCGCTGATTTTCTACAGCTTTTATGTCTACCAATGGGATCCCACCACTGGCCACATCTTCCCATCTCCTCCCTGTTGGCTTTCCGCAGAGACCGCTCCCTCCGTAACTCTCCCTGTCAATTTGTCCCTTCCCACCCAAACCACCCCTCTCCTGGCACTTTCCCTTGCAACCGCAGGAAATGCTACACCTTGTCACTTTTACCTCCCCCCTTGACTCCATTGAAGGACCCAAGCAGTCTTTCCAGGTGCGGCAGAGGTTCACCAGCATCTCCTCCTACCTCATCTATTGCATCCACTGCTCTAGGTGTCAGCTGCTCTACATCTGACACCTAGATGTAGATATCTAGGTGACCAAGCGTGGGCTTGGCGATCGCTTCACCCAACACCTCCGCTTGGTCCACCACCTCCAGTTTAAATTCCATTTAGAATATTTATGGAGGACCAGGAAACCAGAAGCAAGAGTTACTCCAGGGAGTTACTCCAGATCCAGGGTCAGGGAGTGATTCTGCATTGATTTTCAGCTGTCGCGGCGAGGCGGCGACCGGACGGCAATGGCGGCCAGATCCCCCACAATTCAAAGCGAGGGAGAAAGTGCCCAGCGCCGACCAGTTGCCATGGCAGTGCACATGCGCAGGGCGGCCGATGATGTGAGGGCCGTGGTTGTGCGCATGTGCTGGGGGAGGGTGTGCTGGCCGTAGCAGTGCGCATGTGCAAGGCGGCCTGCCGTGCCGGCGGATGAGAAGCGAGCGGAGAGCGGAGACCCGGCGGCCCGGACACGGATACGGATGGCGGGGGGAGATGGAGAGTTGACAGACAGAGAGATAGAGAGGGGGACCGCCCAGAGCTGAACGGCAGGTGTCTGCCTTGGCCGGAAGCCCCATAGATTTCGAGGCCCAAGGCTTCAGCCTATGAAGCCTAGTAAAGTAAAAGTAAATAAAGTAAAGTAAATTTATTTATATAGCACTTTTCAATCAATTTCAATCAAAGAAGTCAAAGTGCTTTACAGAGAAAATTATCCATATAAAATAATAAAAAAGAGGTAGAAAAAAAAGAACACAACACACTATAAGAGATTCAACACGAACATTCCCCCCACAGCAGAATCTACACTCTCCACTGTGAGGGAAGGGACCAAATGTCAGTCTCCTCCTCTCCTAGTCCACCCGAGGTCGGGGCCAGTTTGAGGTCACCGCAGCCAGTCGCCGCAACGACAGCCCGACGATTATAGGCCCCACCCGCCGGGAAGCTGGAACCACGGCATCGGGTGGAAAAGTCCTAGTGGTAAATCGGCTCTGCGAGGCCCCCCTAGATCTTGACGCCCTAAGCTTAAGCTTGTCAAGCTTATACGTAAATCCGGCCCTGCCTCTCAAGTTCCACTCAGTAACAAAAGGGAAAGTTCAGTTCCCAAACTGAAGAGGATCCTCCATGCCAAGAATAACGTCAACACTGCCTTTATCTGGGCAAGTACATCTCCAACAACATGTCCTCCAGAGATGCTGCCAGAAACCGCAGAGAGTTGTTGATGTAGCCCAGTCCGTCACACCAACCAGACTCCCCCCTCTCCCAATAGCACCATCTGCACCTCACGTTGCCTCGAGAAAACAGGCAACATAATCATTGAGTCACAGGTTGATGAATCTGTGGAATTCATTGCCACAGAAGAGGTGTGGAGGCCAAGTCAATGGATATTTTTAAGGCAGAGATAGATTCTTGATTAGTGCGGGCATCAGGGGTTATGGGGAGAAGGCAGGAGAATGGGGTTGAGGGAGGGAGAGATAGATCAGCTATGATTGAATGGCGGAGTACTTGATGGGCCGAATGGCCTAATTCTGCTCCTATCACTTATGACATAATGAATATTGATCCCTCACACCCACCCGGTCATTTCTTCTTCCCCCGCCCTTCCGGCAGGAGATACAACAACAGCTTGAAAGCACGTACCACTGGCCTCAGGAACAGCTTCTTCCCCGCTTGTTCTCAGAATTAAGTTTAGAGATGCAGTGTGGAAACAGACTCTTTGGCCCACTGAGTCCACACCGACCAGCGATCACCCATACACTAGTTCTATGCTATCCCATTCTACACATTAGAGGCAAATTTACAGTAGCCAGTTAACCTACAAACCTGAGTTAGACACAAAAGCTGGAGTAACTCTGGAGAGAAGGAATGGGTGACCTTGTACGTCTCTGGAGTTGGGAGGAAACTGAAGATCTCGAAGAAAACCCACGCAGATCACGGGGAAAACGTACAAACTCCGTACAGACAGCACATGTAGTCGGGATCGAACCCGGGTCTCTGGCGCTGCATTCGCTGTAAGACAGCAACTCTATCGCTGCGCCACCGTGACCGCCGAGTTTATGCACCCACACCTCCCCAGCTGCCGATATCTGCCCGGCAACAGGCCAATGAGCCACGGAGGTGATCAGTCTCCTAAAACGAGAGGGAGTCGGGTTTAGTCAGTAGAAACAAGGAAATGCAGGCGCTGGTTTACAAAAAAAGGACACAAAGTGCTGGAGTAACTCAATGGGTCAGGCAGCTTAAGGTCATAAAGTCAATAGGAGTAGAATTAGGCCATTCGGCCCATCAAGTCTATTCCGCCATTCAATCATGGCTGACCTATCTCTCCATCCTAACCCCATCTCCTGCCGTCTCCCCATAACCGCTGACAGCTGTACTAATCAAGAAATCCCTGGAGACCACGGATAGCTGACGTTTCGGGTCTTCAGACTCCAAGTTTAGGTTGACTCAATTCAGTTTAGAGATAGTTGCTTTCATTTTAACACATAGATGGGAGGCACGGTGGCGCAGCGGTAGAGTTGCTGCCTCACAGCGCCAGAGACCCAGGTTCAATCCAGACTACGGGTGCTGTCTGTAGAGAGTTTGTACGTTCTCCCCGTGACCGCGTGGGGTTTCTCCCTCTCCGGGTGCTCTTGTTTCCTCCCACATTCCAAAGATGTGCCAGTTAATTGGACCCTTTTATAGACTGATGTTGTCGTGCTGCCCGACCTGCTGAGTTACTCCAGCACTTTGTGATCTACATCCTTCATCAGCACTGTGGCAGCATCTTCAGCAGAAGTTCAACACTAGGTCAAGTAGGCAGCTCACTGACACCATATCACTTTCTTCCCCCACTACAATCAAATCTAAATCCACTCCCTTCCTCTTCCCCTCTGCCCTGCCACCTTTCACAGACACAGAAATGCTGGAGTAACTCAGCGGGACAGGCAGCATCTCTGGAGAGAAGGAATGGGTGACCTTTTGGGTCGGGACCCTTCTTCAGACTGCAGACGCTGGTTTGCAAAGAAGGACACAAAGTGCTGGAGTAACTTAGCGGGAGTCTGAAGAAGGGTCCTCAAACCGAAACGTCACCCATTCCTTCTCTCCAGAGATGCTGCCGGTCCCGCTGAGTTACTCCAGCTATTTGTGTCTATCTTCGGTTGAAACGAGCATCTGAAGTTCCTCGCTACACATTGTGAAAGGTTCAGATGGGTTTCAGTTTCAGTTTGGTTTATTGCCACGTGTACCGAGGTGCAGTGAAAAGCATTTCGTTACGTGCTAACCAGTCAGCAGAAAGACAAATACATGATAACAATCGAGCCATTTACAGGTACAGATATATGATAAGTGAATAACGTTTAGTGCAAGGTAAAGCCAGTAAAGTCCCATGAAGGATAGTCCGAGGGTCACCAATGAGGTAGATAGTAGTTCAGCACTGCTCTCTGGTTGTGGTGGGATAGTGACATTGCCTGGTGACAGCTGGTAAGTAACTGTCTCTGGAGAATATTGGAAAACGTTTTGGGGGAAGGGGGAAGGGGGATTTTGTAGATTTCTAAAATGGTGGGATTTTTCTCACCATTTCAGTAACAGAATATGAATGTTGCTTATTTTGAAACCCAT
>CM075993.1:6582227-6612997 GCA_038087875.1 Malacoraja senta
ACTCCAGGTAATTCCATTCGTTGAAACAGGGCGGACCACGTGAAGGTTGCAATCTCCCACCCCGTCCTCTGCATGAAACCCAGACAAGCTCCAGTGAAGTACTGAGGGGGCGCTGCCCTGCTAGACCTGTCCACCCTCCAACTGGTTCATTCACCGCCCCGTCCGTTCTGGCAACTGGCCGTTAAACACGTCACAGCGGATTGTCCGTTAAGGACGGGTTGTCCCACCTCTGTCTCTTCATCTCGTGTCGTTGAGACGCGCTGGCTGGTGATTTTCACCTGGTTGGATTGTGCTGCATTAATTTGGTTCAGTCGTTCAAGATTCAGGAGTCCAGAGTTTTATTGTCAACTGTCCCAGATAGAACAATGCAGTTCTGCATTCAACAGCACAACACAATCTGTGATCATAGTACTCGGTAAACAATACAATAAATGAGAGAAACAAGTTCAGTGTGTGTGTGCGTGTGCGCGTGTGTGCGCGTGTGTGTGTGCGCGTGTGTGTGTGTGTGCGTGTGTGTGTGCGTGTGCGCGTGTGCGTGAGTGAGTGAGTGCATGCGTGTGTGTGTGTGCATGTACCTGTGTGTGTGTGCGTGCGTGTGCATGTACCTGTGTGTGTGTGTGTGCATGTGTGTGTGTGTGTGTGTGTGTGCATGTACCTCTGTGTGTGCGTGTGCGTGTACGTGTGTGTGTGTGCATGTACCTGTGTGCGTGTGTGTGCGTGTGCATGTACCTCTGTGTGTGTGTGCATGTACCTCTGTGCGTGTGTGTGTGCATGTACCTGTGCGTGTGTGTGTATGTGTGTGCGTGTGTGTGTACGTGTGTGTGCATGTACCTCTGTGTGTGTGTGCGTGTGCATGTACCTCTGTGTGCGGGTGTGTGTGTACGTGTGTGTGCATGTACTTGTGTGTGTGTGTGCGTGTGTGTGTACGTGTGTGTGCATGTACCTGTGTGCGTGTGTGTGTACGTGTGTGTGTGCATGTACCTGTGTGCGTGTGTGCGTGCGTGTGTGTGTGCATGTACCTGTGTGCGTGTGTGTGTACGTGTGTGTGTGCGTGTGTGTGTGTGTGTACGTGTGTGTGCATGTACCTGTGTGCGTGTGTGCGTGCGTGTGTGTGTGCATGTACCTGTGTGCGTGTGTGTGTACGTGTGTGTGTGCTTGTGTGTGTGTGTGTGTACGTGTGTGTGCATGTACCTGTGTGCGTGTGTGTGTATGTGGTGTGCATGTACCTGTGTGTGCGTGTGCATGTACCTCTGTGTGCATGTGTGTGTACGTGTGTGTGCATGTACCTGTGTGCGTGTACACACATTTCCAACATAGACATTTCATTTCTGTTCGCAGGAAATTCATTCAGAATCTCACGAGTGGTGATGGCTGTTTCACCAACGAAGGTAAGGTTGCTTTGAAACATGTTCATATAATGCATGGTTTTACTCCACTGCTCACAGGTTCAGTTAAAACATAGAACAGTGCAGCACAAGAACAGGCCCTTCAGCCCACTACGTCTGTGCCGAACATGATGCTAAGACCATCTCCTCTCTACCTAGGCATCCATGTCCCTCCATTCCTTGCATATATTATGCCTAACCAAAAGTCTCTTAAAGGCCACTATCGTATCTGCCTCAACCACCCAC
Source organism: Malacoraja senta (assembly GCA_038087875.1). NCBI lineage: Eukaryota > Metazoa > Chordata > Chondrichthyes > Rajiformes > Rajidae > Malacoraja > Malacoraja senta. The sequence goes on from CM075993.1 coordinate 6,583,859, forward strand.
CCTGGCGATGCGTTCCAGGCACCCACCACCCTCTGTGTTTGAAAAAAGTTGCACCTCACATCTCCTTTAAACTTTGCCCCTCTCACAATTAACCTGTGCTCTCTAGTATTTGATTTTTCCATCCTGGGATAAAAGGTTCTGACTGTCTACCGTATCTATGCCTCTCATAGTGTTAAATACTTCCATCAGGTCTCCTAGCGACCCCCTGCGTTCCGGAGAAAGCAATCCAAGTTGGTCCAACCTCAGCTTGATGCTAATACGCTCTAATCCAGGCAACATTCTGGTAAACTTCCTTTACTTTAGTTAAGAGAGAAAGAGCGGAACAGGCCATTCGGCATGTGGGAGGAAACCGGAGCACCCGGAGAAAACCCACGCAGGTCTTGGGTAGAATGTACAAACTCCATAGAGACAGCACCTGTAGACAGGATCTAACCGGGGTCTCTGGCGCTGTAAGGCAGCAACTCTACTGCTGCACCACCGTGCCACCCTGACCCAATTCCTCTGCACCCTTTCCAAAGTTTTGGTTACGGATTCAGCTCTCATCACTTCAGACATACAGCACTTGGCCTGAATCCCATGGAGGTTGTGTTGTTAGGATGTGTCACTGGGACCTTTTGTAACTACTGGGACTATATATAATCAGATATGTCTAAACATAGTGCCTGTCTTTAAAGGGAGGCTATTTTTTATATCCCTTAGCTCTGTAATTTTGTTTCTAAGTGAGGACATGAGACTGACTTCCTCTTTCTGTATGAAGGGGAAAAAATAGGAACAAGAGTTTCATAAGATTAATTCATGATAGCAGCAGAATTAGGCCATTTGGTCTACTCCGCCATTCAATCTTGGCTGATCTATTCTATCCCCATTCTTCTGCCTTCTTCCCATAACCCCAGACACCCGTACTAATCAAAAATCTACAATGCCCTCCATAATGTTTGGGACAAAGACCCATCATTTATTTATTTGCCTCTGTACTCCACAATTTGAGATTTGTAATAGAAAAAAATCACTTGTGGGTAAAGTGCACATTGTCAGATTTTAATAAAGTCCATTTTTATACATTTTGGTTTCACCATGTAGAAATTACAGCAGTAATACATAGTCCCCCCATTTCAGGGCACCATAATGTTTGGGACACAGCAATGTCATGTAAATGAAAGTAGTCATGTTTAGTATTTTGTTGCATATCCTTTGCATGCAATGACTGCTTGAAGTCTGAGATTCAAGGACATCACCAGTTGCTGGGTGTCTTCTCTGGTGATGCTCTGCCAGGCCTGTATTACAGCCATCTTTAGCCTATGCTTGTTTTAGGGGCTAGTCCCTTTCAGTTTTCTCTTCAGCATATAAAAGGCATGCTCAATTAGGTTCAGATCGGGTGATTGACTTGGCCACTCAAGAATTGACCATTTTTTTAGCTTTGAAAAACTCCTTTGTTGCTTTAGCAGTATGTTTGGGATCATTGTCTTGCTGTAGAATGAACCACCGGCCAATGGGTTTTGAGGCATTTGTTTGAACTTGAGCAGATAGGATGTGTCTATACACTTCAGAATTCATTATGTTACTACCATCAGCAGTTGTATCATCAATGAAGATAAGTGAGACAGTACCTTCAGCAGCCATACATGCTCAGGCCATAATACCACCACCACCACCGTGTTTCACAGATGAGGTGGTATGCTTTGGATCTTGGGCAGTTCCTTCTCTCCTCCATACTTTGCTCTTGCCATCACTCTGATATAAGTTGATCTTCGTCTCATCTGTCCACAAGACCTTTTTCCAGAACTGTGGTTGCTCTTTTAAGTACTTCTTGGCAAACTGTAACCTGGCCATCCTATTTTTGTGGCTAACCAGTGGTTTGCATCTTGCAGTGTAGCCTCTGTATTTCTGTTCATGAAGTCTTCTGCGGACAGTGGTCATTGACAAATCCACACCTGACTCCTGAAGAGTGTTTCTGATCTGTCGTACAGGTGTTTGGGGATTTTTCTTTACTATAGAGAGAATTCTTCTGTCATCAGCTGTGGAGGTCTTCCTTGGCCTGCCAGTCCCTTTGCAATTTATAGGCTCACCATTGCTCTCTTTCTTCTTAATGATGTTCCAAACAGTTGATTTTGGTAAGCCTAAGGTTTGGCTGATGTCATTTACAGTTTTATTCTTGTTTCTCTGTCTCATAATGGCTTCTTTGACTTTCATTGGCACAACTTGGTCCTCATGTTGATAAACAGCAATACAAGTTTCCAAAGGTGATGGAAAGACTAGGTGCTGAGAGCTCTCTTATACCTGCATTATGGAGGCATTTAAACACACCTGAGCAATTACAAACACCTGTGAAGCCATGTGTCCCAAACATTATGGTGCCCTGAAATGGGGGAACTCTGTATAAACACAGCTGTAATTTCTACATGGTCAAACCAAAATGTATAAACCTTTAATAAAATCTGTTTTTTTTTCTATTACAAATCTCAAAGTGTGGAGTACAGAGGCAAATAAATAAATGATGGGTCTTTGTCCCAAACATTATGGAGGGCACTGTATCTATCTTTGTCTTAAAAATATCCATTGACACGGTCTCCACAGCCTTCTGTGGCAATGAATTCCACAGATTTACCACCCTCTGGCTAAAGAAATTCCTCCTCATCTCCTTCCTAAAGTAACGTCCTTTAATTTTGAGGCTACGATCTCTAGTCCTAGACTCTGCCACTAGTGGAAACATCCTCACCACATCCACTCTATCCAGGCTGCAGCTTATTTGTTGAACTCCAATTGAGGGAGAGATCACTGCGATCATTGTTTAAAGCAGAGATGCAGATTTGGGAAGGACACAGAGGGGTAATGGGCTTGCATGGGTACGATAGGCCGAATGACCTTTAGTGATGGTAATATTTACTACACGCTGAGGTTGGATGTCGAAACTGAAAGTGGTTGAGTCTGGATGGATGTAAAGTCTCAAATACTTATTTTAGTTTGGAGATACAGTGCAGAAACAGGCCCTTCGGCCCACCAAGTCCGCGCCAACCAGCGATCCCCGTACACTAGCACTATCCTACACACTAGGAACAATTCACAATCTTTACTGAAGCCAATTAACCTTAAATCCTGTAGGTGTTTGGAGTTTGGGAGGAAACCAGAGCACATGGAGTAAACTCACGCAGGTCACGGGGAGAACGTACAAACTCCATAAAGGCAGCACCCGTGGTCAGGATCGAACCTGGGTCCCTGGCGCTGTAAGGCAGCAACTCTACTCCTGCGCCACCGTCCCGCCCTTAATCCCTTTATCTCTAAACTAAACTAAACTAGAGTCTGAAGAAGGATCCCAACCCGAAACAGTTGCTGCCTCACAGCACCAGAGATCCAGGTTCGATCCCGACTACGGGTGTTTGTCTGTACGGAGTTTGTACGTTCTCCCTGTGACCTGCGTGGGTTTTCTCTGAGATCTTCGGTTTCCTCCCACACTCCAATGACGTACAAGTTTGTAGGTCAATTGGCTTGGCATAAGTTTAAAATTGTCCCTGGTGTGTGTAGGATAGTGTTAATGAGCGGGGATCGCTGGTCCGCATGGACTCGGTGGGCCTGTTTCCTCGCTGTATCTCTAAAGTAAGCTAAGCTAAACTAAACTAAACTAAACTAAACTGAACTAAACTAAAGATGCTAGGTACACAAAAAAGCTGGAGAAACTCAGCGGGTGCAGCAGCATCTATGGAGCGAAGGAAATAGGCAACGTTTCGGGCCGAAACCCTTCAGTCTGATAGGGGGTGGGGGGAGGAGTGGAGAAGAAAGGAAAAAGGAGGAGGAGGAGGAGCCCGAGGGCTGAGGAAGAGGTAGGAAGAGAATTCAATGTTCATGCCACCAGGATGCAGACTCCTCAAGCGGAATATGAGGTGCTGTTCCTCCAATTTCCGGTGTTGCTCGCTCAGGCCGTGGAGGAGGCCCAGGACAGAGAGGTCGGATACGGAATGGGAGGGGGAGCTGAAGTACTGAGCTACCGGGAGGTCAGGTTGGTTAGTGCGGACCGAGCGGAGGTGTTCGGCGAAACGATCGCCAAGCCTACGCTTGGTTTCATCGATATAGATCAGCTGACATCTCGAGCAGCGGATGCAATAGATGAGGTTGGAGGAGATGCAGGTGAACCTCTGTCGCACCTGGAACGACTGCTTGGGTCCTTGAAAGGAGTCGAGGGGGGAGGTAAAGCGACAGGTGTAGCATCTCTTGCGGTTGCAAGGGAAAGTGCCTGGGGAAGGGGTGGCGGGAGGGAAGGGAAGAATTGACAAGGGAGTTACGGAGGGAGCGGTCTTTGCGGAAGGCAGACAGGGGGGGAGATGGGAAGATGTGGCGAGTGGTGGGGTCACGTTGGAGGTGGCGAAACTGACGGAGGATCACTTGTTGTATGTGCCGGCTAGTGGGGTGAAAGGTGAGGACCAGGGGGACTCTGCCCTTGTTGCGAGTGGGGGAATGGGGAGAGAGAGCAGTGTTGCGGGGTATGGCAGTGACCCTGGTGCGAGCCTCATCTATAGTGGGGGAGGGGAACCCCCGTTCCCTGAAGAATGAGGACATTTGCGATGCCCTGGTATGGAACACCTCATCCTGGGAGCAGATAATAATAATAATAATAATAATAATATCTTTTATTGTCATTGCACGTCAGTGCAACGAGATTTAGTATGCAGCTCCACCGATGTACAGGAAAAGTAAAATAAATAAATAAGCAAGTTGAGTGACGTGACCATCCGAGGGAGACTGTCCAGGGGGGGTGGGTGGGGGGGCACTCAGCAGGGCCGGTTCAGAGCCGCTATAGCTCTTGGAATAAAGCTGTTTCTGAGTCTGGAGGTTCTGGCGTAGAAGGCCTTGTAACGTCTGCCGGAGGGAAGTAGTTCAAACAGTCCGTTACAAGGGTGTGATGAGTACTTATGGATGCTGACGGCCTTCCTGAGGCACCGTGTGTGGTAGATGCCCTCCAAGGCTGGTAGCTCTGTCCCAATGATCCTCTGCGCTCTGTGGACGATGCGCTGAAGAGCTCTCCTCTCCGCCTCCGTGCAGCTGAGATACCACACAGAGATGCCGTACGTTAATATGCTCTCTGTGGTGCAGCGGTAGAATGTTGTCAGCAGCTGTTGGGGCAGACCAGTCTTTTTTAATGTCCTCAGGAAGAACAGTCGTTGCTGTGCCTTCTTGACCAGCGCAGCGGTGTTGGTGGACCATGTGAGGTCCTCTGAAATGTGAGTGCCCAGAAACTTAAAGCTGGACACTCTCTCCACACTTTCCCCGTAAATGGAGATTGGGACGTATTCTCCATTATGGGACCTCCTGAAGTCAATAATCAGCTCCTTGGTCTTGGAGGTGTTTAGTGACAAGTTGTTATGAGCGCACCAGTCCGCCAGGTTCTGCACCTCCGCTCTGTATTTTGTATCATAACCGTTGGTGATCAGCCCAATCACTGTTGTGTCGTCTGCAAACTTCACGATGGTGTTGGTGTCGAATGCAGGGACACAGTCGTGAGTGAAGAGGGAGTAGAGCATGGGGCTTAGTACACAGCCCTGTGGTGTGCCGGTGCTCAGGGTGATAGTGGAGGACAGGTGCGGGCCCAGTCTCACTGCCTGCGGTCGCTCCGTCAGAAAGTTCAGGATCCAATCGCATATCGGCGAGCTGAGGCCTAGCTGGTGGAGTTTGGTGGTGAACTTGGTGGGGATGACCGTATTGAATGCAGACCTATAGTCAATGAAGAGCATCCTCACATACGTGCCCTGTCTGTCCAGGTGAGTCAGGACAGTGTGAAGAGCCAGAGAGATGGCATCCTCTGTTGATCTATTTGCCCTGTATGCAAATTGATGGGAGTCCAGTGAGGCAGGGATGCTGGATTTGATATGGGAGAGGACCAGCCTTTCGAAGCACTTCATTGGGATTGGAGTTAGGGCAACCGGACGGTAGTCGTTCAGGTTGGTGACTTTGGACCTTTTCGGCACCGGCACTATGGTGGCTGTTTTCAGGCACTTGGGGACTGTTGCCAGAGATAGAGACAGATTGAAGATTCTCGTGAATACCTCCACCAGCTGTACAGCACAGTCCTTTAGTACCCTTCCCTGGACTCCATCTGGGCCTGCAGCCTTGCGTGGATTGATCCTACGCAGAGCGCACTGTACCTCCTGGGTGCTCAGTGTTAAGGCCTGTCCCTCCGCCATGGCCGGAGTTATTCCACTCCTGGTGGTGTTGCCAGTTTCGAAACGGGCAAAGAAGGTGTTTAGTTCGTTGGCCAGTGTGATATCACCGTGGGGGCAGGCGGGGCTGCTCTTGTAGTCGGTGATGTCCCTGACACCCTGCCACATGCTTCTGGTGTCCGCGGTGTTGAAGTGGTCTTCTACCCTTTGCCTGTGGACGTCTTTGGCCTTTTTTATGCCTCTGTTCAGGTTCGACCTGGCCGCACTGTAAGCAGAAGTGTCCCTGGATTTAAAGGCATTGTTGCATGCCCTTAGCATATCCTGAACCTCCTTGTTCATCCAGGGTTTCCGGTTTGGGAACATCTTTATTTGCTTGTCCACTGTGACAGTCTCCGCACAGCAGTTGATGTAGGGGAGCACAGTGGATGTGTACTCCTCCAAGTCTAACTCTGTACCACTGGTAGCCTGTTGTGCAAACAGGTCCCAGTCGGTGCGATCAAAGCAGTCCTGGAGTTGTAGGGTGGCGTCCTCGGGCCATATTTTGACCGTCTTTATTGCAGGTTTGGTCTTGCGGATGAGGGGTTTGTATGCAGGCAGTAGAAACAGTGAGAGGTGATCGGATTGTCCCAGGGATGGGCAGGGGAGAGCTCTGTATGCGTCCTTGATGTTGGTGTACACTTTATCCAACGTGTTTGAGCCCCTGGTAGGGCACTGGACATGCTGGTGGAATTTGCGGAGTGTGGCTCGTAGGTCGACCTGGTTAAAGTCCCCTGCAACAATGAAGGCACCGTCGGGGTGAGCATCCTGCTGCTTACTGATGGCCGGGTGCAGCTGTGCTAGCGCTAGGTTAGCATTAGCCTGTGGTGGGATGTATATGGCCATGATGATAACCACAGTAAACTCCCGAAGCAGGTAAAACAGCCTACATTTAAGCAGTAGGTATTCCAGGTCTGGGGAACAGTAGCTCTCTACTGCAGTGTGGTTGGTGCACCAGTCATGTGGTGTAGACGGAGGAATTGGGAATAGGGGATGGAGTCCTTACAGGAAGCAGGGTGGGAGGACGAGTAGTCAAGATAGCCGTGGGAGTCAGTAGGTTCATAGTGGATGTCGGTCAGAAGTCTATCACCTGCGATGGAGATAGTGAGGTCAAGGAATGGTAGGGAAGTGTCGGAAATGGTTCAGGTGTATTTGAGTGCCGGATGGAAGTTGGTGGTGAAGCGGATGAAGTCAGTCAGTTGTGTGTGGGTGTAGGAGGTGGCACCAAAGCAGTCGTCGATGTAACGGAGGTAGAGGTCGGGGATGGGGCCCTGGTACGCTTCGAACAAGGATTGTTCGACATACCCGACAAAGAGGCAGGCGTATCTGGGGCCCATGCGCGTGCCTAGAGAATGGAATGCGCGGAGACATAGACACCTCAGACACTCTCCGTCGTCTCCGCGCATTCCATTCTCTAGGCCCCCATCCCCTCATCTTCACCATGGACGTCCAGTCACTCTACACCTCCATCCCCCACCAGGATGGTCTCAAATCCCTTCGGTTCTTCCTCGACCGGAGGAGCTACCTATACCCGTCCACTGATACTCTCCTCTGCCTAGCGGAGTTGGTCCTTACCCTCAATAACTTCTCGTTTGACTCCTCTCATTTCCTCCAAATACAAGGCGTAGCTATGGGCACGTGCATGGGCCCGTCAGTTTCGCCACCTCCAACGTGACCCCACCACTCGCCACATCTTCCCATCTCCCCCCCTGGCTGCCTTCCGCAAAGACCGCTCCCTCCGTAACTCCCTTGTCAATTCTTCCCTTCCCTCCCCTCCCGCTCCACCCCTTCCCCGGGCACTTTCCCTTGCAACCGCAAGAGATGCTACACTTGTCGCTTTACCTCCCCCCTCGACTCCTTTCAAGTACCCAAGCAGTAATTCCAGGTGCGACAGAGGTTCACCTGCACCTCCTCCAACCTCATCTATTGCATCCGCTGCTCTAGATGTCAGCTGATCTATATCGGTGAGACCAAACATAGGCTTGGCGATCGTTTCGCCGAACACCTCCGCTCGGTCCGCACTAAACAACCTGACCTCGCGGTGGCTCAGCACTTCAACTCCCCCTCCCATTCCATATCCGACCTCTTTGTCCTGGGCCTCCTCCACGGCCAGAATGAGCAACGCCGGAAATTGGAGGAACAGCACCTCATATTCCGCTTGAGGAGTCTGCATCCTAGTGGCATGAACATTGAATTCTCACAATTCTGTTAACCCTTGCTGTCTCCTCCCCTTCCTACCTCTCCCTCCGCCCTTGGGCTTCTCCTCCTTTTTCCTTTCTTCTCCCCGCCTCCCCCCACCCCCTATCAGTCTGAAGAAGGGTTTCGGCCCGAAACGTTGCCTATCTCCTTCGCTCCATAGATGCTGCTGCACCCGCTGAGTTTCTCCAGCTTATTTGTGTACCTTCGATTTTCCAGCATCTGCAGTTCCTTCTTTTAAACTAAAGAAGCTGCCTGACTTGTTCAGTCCCTCCACCATTTTGTGTTTGCCTCAAGATTTCAGCATCTGCACTTCCTTTGGTCTCGTGCCAACTAACGATCTCTGTCTTCATCCTCCTAGCTGCGATGTCACGTTCCTCGGCCCCAAGGCCTCAATCCGATGAGACAGTTCTCCGCTTGCCCCTGAATGAAGACATCCCTGTGTACCTCTCCTGCCCGAAGCAATCCTACCACGCAGATTACACGTGGAAGTTCAATGAGGGAGAGAAGGAGCTGCCCTGTTCCTCCAATGATGATAATTGTTTGCTCCTCATCAGACAATTTACTGAAGATAAAGTTGGCTCGTACAAATGCTTTTCCAATGAAAGGGGCGTTGAAGAATTACATGCTAGTTACAACATTCAGGGCAACAGTGCCTCCACTGTATACGTGTCCAGTGTTGCTTTCTATTCTGTCTTGGTGATAGCCCTTTGTCAGGTTCTGCACTGATTATAACTTCTGTTCCCCATGCAGGGTGAAAAAAACAACATAGTTACCCCTTCCCCTTTCCCCTGCATGGTGGCGCAGCGTTCAAGTTGCTGCCTTGTAGCGCCAGAGACCTGTGTTCGATCTGTACAGACAGGCACTGCCTGTACGGAGTTTGTACCTTCTCCCCGTCACCTGCGTGGGTTTTCTCCGAGGCCTTGTATAAGATGTTGGTGAGACCGCGTTTAGAATATTGTGTTCAGTTCTGGGCACCATGTTATGGGAAAGATATTGTCAAGCTTGAAAGGGTTCAGAAAAGATTTATGAAAATTTTGCCTGGACTAGAGGGTGTGAGCTACAGGGAGAGGTTGAGTAGGCTGGGTATCTATTCCTTGGAGCATAGGAGGATGAGGGGAGATCTTATAGAGGTGTATAAAATCATGAGAGGAATAGATCGGTTAGACACACAGAGTATCTTGCCCGGAGTAGGGGAATCGAGGACCAGAGGATAGAGGTTCAAGGTGAAGGGGAAAAGATCAGAGGGGTAACTTTATCACACAGAGGGTGGTCGGTGTATGGAACAAACTGCCAGAGGAGATAGTTGATGCAGGGACTATCCCATCGTTTAAGAAACAGTTGGACAGGTACATGGTTAGGATAAAATTGTAGGAATATGGACCAAGCGTAGGCAGGTGGGACTAGGACTAGTCAGGAGGGACATGTTGGCCGGTGTGGGCAAGTTGGGCCGAAGGACCTGTTTCCACACTGTATTTACTATATGATATGACTATTACCACCTTCCAAGGGTATTGCGTTATCTCGAGCAACTTACCCTCGTGGCCATTTTGATTGATGAAAGTTGACCGACTATTCTACCTTGACTATTGGGGCGTTCCACGTTCCACGGTCCCCTCTACGCATGTCCAGCCACAGTAGTTTTCTCTCTGACACGATGCCTTAGATATTCCTGCTTTTAAATAGCTTTCTGCTCTCAAGCATTGGAAGAACTGCTTTTGAAATAGTGAATTAATACTTAATGCCGCCATTTACTGCTTCTGTGGGGAACAGAGAAATATCTCCAGGTTCCTCCCAATGTTCAACTTAACCCTGGAAGACACAGGGTTCAACCCCTGGGTGATGCACATACAGTCATAAGGAATAGGAGTAGAATTAGGCCATTCGGCCCATCAAGTCTACTCCGCCATTCAATTATGGCTGATCTATCTCTCCCTGCTAACCCCATTCTCCTGCCTTCTCCCCACAACCCCTGATACTTGTACTAAACAAGAATCTGTCTGTCTGTCTGTCTATGTATCTCCCGATCTCTCTGCCTTAACATATCCATTGACTTGGGCTCTGCAGCCTTCTGTGGCAATGAACTCCACAGATTCACCACCCTCTGACTAAAGAGGTTCCTGCACATCTTTCTCAAGGTCCATCCTTTTGTTCTGAAGCTGTGCCCTCTGGTCTCAAACTCTCCCAAGAATGAATTCCACAGATTCACCACCAGGTATGGTTTGTGGAACGTTCAGTACATTCCAGGAACATATTTATTCAGAGAGACACAAGCGACAGCAGATGAGGGTTATCCTGAGCAAAAGTGGCCTAATTCTGCTCCTGGAAGTTACAAACATCGTTGGGACCAATTAGTCCTTTCGAAGGTTGGGACCATCTTCAGATACATTCCGATTGCCGCACACTTATTTATATTTCCTGAGCAACTTAATGCCTCATTAATTATGCATTGCATCATTGCACTTTATTGAAAGTTATTTTTGTTTGTAATTATTGTTCTCAGTTGTGCCTGGTGAGATGAAGCGCTGATTGTGATGTTTGTGTAGCATTGCTGTTCCTGCCCAAGTTTTGTTCTTGGTGGGACCTTGAGTCCAAAATGAAGTTTTTAAAAAAAGTTGCTGACGGCAACGGTGACGGCACTCTACACTGACGATGCTGACTGTGAATAGATGGTTAAAATCTTTACACAACGCACATTAACATCAACTGATTTTGATATATATTATGCTATTTTGTGGGGGGATGATTTCTGTGTGCTGTGCCTGTTAGTCCGTGTACAAGATGGCGGTCGGAGGGGAGAGTGGACGCTGGCGCGAATTGGTCGCCGCTGCTCTCTCCTCAAATTGTGTTTCTTATTTTCTTTTGGTGCTCTTGAAATTGAATTCTGTCCTTGATTTGTGTACTGTGGTGTTTTTATATTTAATTTATTCCGATTATGTGTTTTGTATTTTTTTGTTTGTTGTGATTCTATGCATTGTAAGGTGTCCTTGGGTTTTAGAAAGGCGGCAGTAAATAAAATGATTATTATTATTATTATTATTATTTATATTTGTACTGTGACCAATAAACGCTGATTATTCCCACAGTGAAATAAGCTTCAGTTTATTCACATTTCAATGGTTCTTTTATTATCAAGAGTCAAGAGTGTTTTATTGTCATGTGTCCCAGATAGAACAATGAGATACTTACTTGCTGCAGCACAACAGAATATGTAAACATAGTACACTGGAAACAATATGATAAACGAGAGAGAAAACATTTTCAGTGTGTATATATACACATAATAAATATAAATATATATATATACATGTGTGTGTGTATATATGTATATATATATTATATATATATTTATATATATTTATATATATATATATATTATATACACACACACATACTCAAAAAACAAACAATTACAGTGCAATAATAATAATAGTCTATTGTAGTTCATAGCTTATGAGGTTGTAGTGTTTAATAGTAAGATTAAACGAGAACTTACCAGTTTGAAGTTTGATCTTTATTTTATGAGGAGTTACGATGAGGGATTACGTGAATAGAAGCCCTCCAGCCCGCATGCGCGTCAATCTTCAAAGCAGCGGTGTGAAATCACAGATAACAGTTGTTGAACTGAATATAGTAAGATTCGAGAAACTAGAACTACCAGCTGACCTTTATGAGAGAGGGTTAGGAGCGGAGGGCACGTAATCCCTCATCGTAACTCCTCATAAAATAAAGATCAAACTTCAAACTGGTAAGTTCTCGTTTAATCTTACTATTAAAGCATGACATAATTGTAAACATGCTGATGCTTTTTAATGACGAAATGATAATCATAGTAACCCCATTCATCCAGGAGGAATTAAAAACAGAACCTAAAAATAGAGTTGGCAAATACCCCCGGTCTGGTAATGGGTTTGTTATAATACATTGGAAAATTTGCTTGTTTGACCCTCCTGCAGCTGCTAGGATGTGGTCCATCAAAACATCCATAACCCTCGCTGCTGATGTAGTTGCAGCCCTGGTGGAGAGAGATTTGAAAACATCAGTGTTCACTCCTGCACAAGCCAGAACCTGTTTTAAACACCTGGGGATGGTCTATACTGATACCTACATATGAGGTTTATTGTAACTAACAAACATTGCTAGTTCAGAGCCTCTAAGGCTCTTGGTGACATAATGACTGTTGTAGATGTGTGACCACACACACAACCAAAGGTCCATGGGGTATGCCATGAAACTAGTTTGAGACCTGACGCCCCCGGTCTACTCTGCAAGACTAAGTCATGAACTTAAAGTATGATATTACTTGCAGATGTAACTATCCTGTTCATTCGTAGCTATGCAACGACTGGACCTATTGCGCTGAACCCAGTGCCATGAGGATGACCACTTTGTAAGTGATTTTGACCGAGGACAGGGAGGTAGCTGGAGCCCACCGGCGACGCAGCGTCAGCAGGACATTAACATCCCATCTCCGAGTACCTGGGCCTGGGGGAATTTGAGACGAGGATACCCTTCATAAATCTGGATATCAGAGGAAGTATGATGACAAGGCACTTCTGGCACAATTTATAGCACTATAACTAGCAATGTTACAAAATTTTGAGATTTTAAAAATAAAGTCTGCAATTTATCCCAGCAGATAAAGCATAAAAAGAAGTTTAATTTGACACTTAATTCACTTTCATATCTTCAGTATTAAAAATGTTATGGCCATTATCATACTCAGAAATTAGCATCTAGTTCCCTATTGCTTTTCCATTGACTTAACACAAAAGCTGTGATCGAGGACAGTTAAAAGCCCATAACTTTCTTAAAAATTATGATAACTGAAAGAAATTTTCAGTTATTATAGATTGAAGCATTCTGAAACAAATATGAAACAATCTTACTTCGAAGACATGAAAGTAAAGCATATAATTAGTTAACCTAATTGTAGCTAATTACAAAATTCAATTACTAGATCTAAACATCTATCAATTTCTTAAGAATAGATTAACATTTTTAAATAGCCTGTGTCCAAATAACACTCACACAATAATTCACAATATAACATAATTTTTAAATCTAATTTTCATGAATTTACAGGCCTAATGGAAGAAATTGAATGTTTAATACCTGTAAATTAATGGGGATTTAAATCATCTTGTGAGTGAGGATTTCTGGAACGCGATCTTTTGGAACGTTCATTTGCGGTGAATTTAACCCCATATTGGCATGAAAAATATTGCCGTTAATTCGGGGAATAAAATCACCATGTCGCATGAAAAAATGTGAATTAAAGGCTTCTTAAGAAGCACTTTTATACATTTAAAGAAACCACTTTCGTTTACCTGTCCCGTGTGTGAAATCCGTCCCCGTTATCGGCATTGACGCTTCAGGAGCTGATTTTAAAATTACTCTAGCGCTGACATTGACGATTTAATAAAAATAAAAAATACACAAATCGCCACTAGGAACGATTTGTCAGCCAAGGCTTGTACTCCAACAAAATATTAACCAGGACAAGGGAGGAGAAACCCGCGTTTTAACCCCGCCCCCCCTTAAAGGCGCCAAAATCGCGCACACGGCCAGTGGCAGAATTACAGCGCGACTGAAGGTAAGTTTTGTAACATACCTACTATAACTCCATCTCTCGTGAAATATAGCTTAGAGAGGAATTCCAAGACATCTGTTATACATACCGTGTCATACGATATATTGGACTGTAAACAGAACACTTGCCATTCCTTGACATAGGAGATGTACTGTTCCTTGGTACTATCTCTTCAGGCCGCAGTGATTACATCCACCGTACAACCCGACAGTCCGTACCCCAGGAAAAGTCTTCTCATAGTCTGTAAACCAACAATTTGATTCACTTATGCAGTGGATGGTTCTCCCCAGTCCCGTGATAAACCAGCAGATTTCTGCGTTTGGGAATAGCCATAAAAGGCTCTGTTATATTCCCTAGTATGAGTAGACCCATGGCTGAGTAGGCCAGTCAGGCACTATCATAAGCCTGAGGCGGAGTTTTGCTGAACTTAAAGCAAGCAACCGACTGATGAGACAAAATGGAGGAAGGACATAAAGAACATTCCTCCATAGGGTAGCGAGAATGCATCCATCGCCACTGCCCCTGAGAATGGCCGCCATGCCAGATATTTTTGCCACTGGCGATTGAGACTAGATGCAAACAAATCGATATTTGGTGTTCCATCGAGCCACAATGTCATTAAATACTTTGTGATCCAACATCCATTCTGTGTTGTCATTGATTTACGTGATGATACACCAACGCCAAATGAGGTTAGGTAAACTATCACAGGATATTGACTTGATTGCACCCATGTGATTAATATATGCCACCACCGTAGTGTGTCAACTAGAAGTTGAGCATGCGGAAATGCATATTCCCACAATAAGCCTTTAACCCATAAAACGCACCTAGTGACTTTAGGTAGTTGATACCATATAACTGAGGGATTGGTAACTCATGCACATCCCATCCGCCTCTGGGACTAGAGATGGGATAGTAACTTCCCATCTCTGATCACTAGCATCAGTTTGAAATATAACTGAAGGTTAATGACCAAACGTACTGGAGCAATGCTGAATACTGTTTGTCCATCATTGTGACTTTATAGCTTCAGCTGGTAATAGCATAGGTCTTTTAACAATGACCTTCATGGTACTTGAAAGCTTGCTCCTTTGCATGACGTAAGTTCTGATAATACAAAGGCCCCAATTACGCAGCTGAAAACAGCCACTAAATTGCCAATTACACTGGCCACATGATGAATAAGCAACAAGATTGTTACAAGTTTCCATTAATCCTAATCTCTTGCCCCAGGGCGGAGTCACAGACAATTAATAGAGTTAAAGGTAAATCGCAATCTGTAACTCTAGTTGGTATCAACTTAAATTTAACTGGATGGATGAGAAACCGCAATTCCTCAAATGTTAGTTTTGCGGCTGAATCAGCTAATTTAGCAAGATTCAGCGTTTTTAGAATATCATCCAGCTGGACATAAATATGTATTTTTCAGCTTTGAGCAGCCCAAACACTGGCTTGGTAATGTGGTAAATAACCTGGGAGCTGTAGTTAGCCCATTTTGCAACGTTTTAACTGCTATCGTTGACCATCCTCTCTAAGAGAGGGAGATAGAATGTAGCCCTGCACGAGGCGCTGCTGTAGGTCCCTGATAAGACCTGCGCTGATATGGCCCCGTCCACGGACCATATCAGGATGGAACATCTCCTCAGTGGGATGCCCATGGAGGGGAAACCTCCTTTCCTCTTCCCTATGCTCCCTTCCTCAGAGAGGGAGATATAATCCAGCCCTGCACCAGGCGCTGCCGCGGGCCCCGAGACCCGCGCTGATGTGACTCCGTTCCTTAGAGTGTATCATCTCAGGATGCTCCCCACTGCAGGGGCGAACCCTCACGGCTAAACTTATCGGGGGTATCCGGCCTGCCGAGCCAGTCTCCCCACGCAGCTGGGATTTCCAACGGTCTCCGCAGCCTGGTAACCCTGAGCCGGATTTTCTCCCGCGGAGCCGGGATTTCCCGCCGTCTCCACAGCCGGGTTTTCCTGAGATGGGGTTCCCCACGCGGAGCCGGCTTCCCCGCGGTCTCCGCAGCCGGGTTTTCCGAAGCAGGGATTCCCCGCTGTCTCCGCAGCGAGGTTTTCCCGAGCAGGGGTTCCCCAGGCGGAGCCGGGATTTCCCGCGGTCTCCGCAGCCGGGTTTCCCCCGAGCCGAATGTCATTTAGCAGGAACTCTATAAAAGAGCTTCCTGCAGGAGAAAGCACAACCTGAAATATGTTCGAAACTTACCTTCAGGTTCTGAAACTTACCGCTGGAGGAGCAGCGCGCCTGCCAGCCAGTCGTGCGCCATGCGCTAGACGTAATGACGCGCATGCGGGCTTCTATTCACGTAGTCACTCACGTGACTCTGAAGTAAAATAGCCTGATGGCTGTAGGGAAGTAGCTGCTCCTGAACCTGGACATTACAGTTCTCAGGCTCCTGTACCTTCTTCCAGATGGCAGTGGTGAGATGAGTGTGTGGCCAGGATGGTGTGGGTCTTTGATGATGCTGGCTGTCTTTTTGAGGCAGCGACTCCGAAAAATCCCTTTGATGGTGGAGAGGTCAGAGCCGGTGATGGACTGGGCAGTGTTCACAACTTTTTGCAGTCTTTTCCGCTCTTGGACGTTCAAGTTGCCGAACCAAGTCATGATGCAACCAGTCAATGTGCTCTCTACGGTGCAACTGTAGAAGTTCAAGAGCATCCTGTTTGACATACCGAATCTCTGTAATCTTCTCAGGAAGTAGAGGCGCTGATGTGCTTACTTTATGATTGCATCAGTGTGTTGAGTACTGGAAAGATCGTCGGAAATATGCACGCCCAGGAATTTGAAGTTTTTGATTCTCTCCACCATCGTCCCATTGATGTAAACAGGATTGTGGGTCCTCATCTTTCCTCTTCCAAAGTCCACAATCAGTTCCTTGGTTTCACTGGTGTTGAGAACCAGGTTATTGTGCTGGCACCATTTGGTCAGTCGGTCGATCTCACTTCTATACTCTGACTCGTCCCCATCAGTAATCCGTCCACAACGGTGGTGTCATCGGCGAACTTGAAGATGGAGTTCGCACTACACAGTCATGGGTATAGAGTGAGTAAAGCAGGGTGCTGAGCACTCAGCCTTGAGGTGCTCCCGTACTGATTGTTAACAAGGAAGCAGTATTTCTGCCAATTCGAATAGACTTGTGGTCTGCAGTCTGTGGATGAGGAAGTCGAAGATCCAATTGCAGAGGGATGCGCAGAGACCCAGTTCCGTAAGCTTGGTAACCAGCTTTTTTTTTGTATCAAAAAATAATTTATTTCATTTCAACACGATACAAAAACCAAAAAACCAAAACCGTGGTGACATCCCCACCAACACGTTACAAAATCATCAAGCAACTATGCTACAAATATTCTAATAACTACTATACATCCCCGGTAAAGGGGCAAGCATCTGGCTGGGGCAAAGCCCTCTTCCGCCTGGTGCCGTGATCGCAGATGGCCAGCTTGGCCAAAGGCCTAGGAACAACCCAACCAGGACATCTTCAGCCCTGCCCACTCCCGAGATCCCGTCACCAGTCCTTCGGTCACTGACAGCAGAGCCACACCTCCCATTGCCGACCCTAGGTGGAGTGGTGGTGCTCCTTGCCCTCCGGACCCTGGCTACAAGGGACGCTCTACTGGTCCATCTACCCTCAACAGGAACGACGCTGCTCTTGGTCTTGTCGTCCTTCCCCAGGTCGTCCAAGAAGGATATGAGCTGACGCCGGTCGCTCCCCTTCACCCCCTTGCCCCTCCCCCTCCTTCTGAGGATGAGGTTCAGCGAGCTGGTGAGCCCTTGTTAGTTCGGCCACGGAAGGGAGGACAGTCTGGGCCGATGTTGGGCTCCCTCGGTGACCGTGATGAACTCGCGGATCTCCTCCACTGGAATGAGTGGAGTTACGTTGGGGGGAGCGAGAACATCCATTGACTCATTGTGCGAGGAGTCCCCTTCCACCCGCTCACTGCAGATGGAGTCACCATCCCCATCCCCGGACACACCCTTAGTGCTCGATACTCCCGCCCCACCCTGTACGGTGGTTGCCTCTTCCCCACCCGCTGGTCTCTCCTCCACCTCAGTCCCAACCCTGGGGCCAGTGGCAGAGGGGCCTTCCCCAATGTACCCGGGGATTCAAGACCATCGACAGTGGGGGCGACTATCCCTCCCTCCCCAACAGGAAACTCCCCCTGGTCCAAATCACCCAAGTGGTCCCCATCACCACCCTCCCCAGAATCCCCTCCAGAACATGGGACCGGGGCCCGAACCAGAGGGCGGGAGTCTTCCTCCACCACATTATTCCCCTCCCCCCTGGAGGATTCCCATTCGTCCCCCTTCCGCTCCTCCCTAGAGAGATTCCTCCTTCTCTTTTTCTTTGGGGAGGAGCTCACAGACTCTGGGGTCACCTGAGCAACATAGAAACATAGAAAATAGGTGCAGGAGTAGGCCATTCGGCCCTTCGAGCCTGCACCGCCATTCAATATGATCATGGCTGATCATCCAACTCAGTATCCTGTACCTGCTTTCTCTCCATACCCCCTGATCCCTTTAGCCACAAGGGCCACATCTAACTCCCTCTTAAATATAGCCAATGAACTGGCCTCAACTACATTCTGTGGCAGAGAATTCCAGAGATTCACCACTCTCTGTGTAAAAAATGTTTTTCTCATCTCAGTCCTAAAAGATTTCCCCTTTATCCTTAAACTGCGACCCCTTGTTCTTGACTTCCCCAACATCGGGAACAATCTTCCTGCATCTAGCCTGTCCAACCCCTTAAGAATTTTGTAAGTTTCTATAAGATCCCCCCTCAATCTTCTAAATTCTAGCGAATACAAGCCGAGTCTATCCAGTCTTTCTTTATATGAAAGTCCTGACATCCCAGGAATCAGTCTGGTGAACCTTCTCTGTACTCCCTCAATGGCAAGAATGTCCTTCCTCAGATTAGGAGACCAAAACTGTACGCAATACTCCAGGTGTGGTCTCACCAAGACCCTGTACAACTGCAGTAGAACCTCCCTGCTCCTATACTCAAATCCTTTTGCTATGAATGCTAACATACCATTCGCTTTCTTCACTGCCTGCTGCACCTGCATGCCTACTTTCAATGACTGGTGTACCATGACACCCAGGTCTCGTTGCATCTCCCCTTTTCCTAATCGGCCACCATTCAGGTAATAGTCTACTTTCCAGTTTTTGCCACCAAAGTGGATAACCTCACATTTATCCACATTATACTGCATCTGCCATGCATTTGCCCACTCACCTAGCCTATCCAAGTCATCTTGCAGCCTCCTAGCACCCTCCTCACAGCTAACACTGCCCCCCAGCTTCGTGTCATCTGCAAACTTGGAGATGTTGCATTCAATTCCCTCGTCCAAATCATTAATATATATTGTAAATAGCTGGAGTCCCAGCACTGAGCCTTGCGGTATCCCACGAGTCACTGCCTGCCATTCTGAAAAGGACCCGTTTACTCCTACTCTTTGCTTCCTGTCTGCCAGGCATGTTCTCTATCCACATCAATACTGAACCCCCAATACCGTGTGCTTTAAGTTTGTATATTAATATCTTATGTGGGACCTTGTCGAAAGCCTTCCGAAAGTCCAGATATAACACATCCACTGGTTCTCCCTTATCCACTCTACTAGTTACATCCTCTAAAAATTCTATAAGATTCGTCAGACATGATTTACCTTTCATAAATCCATGCTGACTTTGTCCAATGATTTCACCATTTTCCAAATGTGCTGCTATCCCATCTTTAATAACTGACTCTAGCTTCCCCACTACCGATGTTAGACTAACTGGTCTATAATTCCCCGTTTTCTCTCTTCTTCCCTTTCTAAAAAGTGGGGTTACATTAGCTACCCTCCAATCCTCAGGAACTACTCCTGAATCTAAAGAGTTTTGAAAAATTATCACTAATGCATCCACTATTTCTGGGGCTACTTCCTTAAGTACTCTGGGATGCAGCCTATCTGGCCCTGGGGATTTATCGGCCTTTAATCCATTCAATTTACCTAACACCACTTCCCGGCTAAACTGGATTTCACTCAGTTCCTCCATCTCATTTGACCCTCGGTCCCCTGCTATTTCCGGCAGATTAATTAAGTCTTCCTTAGTGAAGACAGAACCAAAGTAGTTATTCAATTGGTCTGCCAAACTGGGATGAACAATTGTTGTAGTTCATCCATGCAGTCTTTAAATGCCTTCCATTGCATACCCACCGTCAACCTTTTAAGAATCAATTGCCAGTCTATCTTGGCAAGTTCACGTCATACCCTCAAAGTTACTTTTCTTTAAGTTCAGAACCCTTGTTTCTGAATTAATTATGTCACTCTCCATCCTAATGAAGAACTCAACCATATTATGGTCACTCTTGCCCAAGGGGCCACGCACAACAAGACTGCTAACTAACCCTTCCTCATTACTCAATACCCAGTCTAGAATAGCCTGCTCTCTCGTTGGTTCCTCTACATGTTGATTTAGAAAACTATCCCGCATACATTCCAAGAAATCCTCTTCCTCAGCACCCCTGCCAATTTGATTCACCCAATCTATATGTAGAATGAAGTCACCCATTATAACCGTTTTACCTTTGTTGCACGCATTTCTAATTTCCTGTTTGATGACATCCCCAACTCCACTATGACTGTTAGGTGGCCTGTACACAACTCCCACTAGTGTTTTCTGCCCCTTAGTGTTTCGCAGCTCTACCCATATCGATTCCACATCCTCCAAGCTAATGTCCTTCCTTTCTATTGCGTTAATCTCCTCTCTAACCAGCAACGCTACCCCACCTCCTTTTCATTTCTGTCTATCCCTCCTGAATATTGAATATCACTGGATGTTCAGCTCCCAGCCTTGGTCACCCTGGAGCCATGTCTCCGTGATCCCAACTATATCATAGTCATTAATAGCTATCTGCACATTCAACTCATCCACCTTATTACAAATGCTCCTTGCATTGAGACACAAAGCCTTCAGGCTTGTTTTTACAACACTCTTACCCCTTATACAATTATGTTGAAAAATGGCCCTTTTGATTTTTGCCCTGGACTTGTCTGCCTACCACTTTTACTTTTCACCTTGCTACCTATTGCTTCTACCCTCATTTTACACCCCTCTGTCTCTCTGCTCACACATTTAAGAAACCCACCACCTCTTATTCTCTGTTTATTATCTTTTTCTTCTTTCCCCCTACCTGTTGGGTCTGAGAGCTTCCCTTCTCTGCCTCCTGCCTCACACACTGTCTACTAGCTTTCTCTATTTGAGTCCCTCCCCCCAACCGTTCTAGTTTAAAGTCTCCCCAGTAGCCTTTGCAAATCTCCCCGCCAGGATATTGGTCCCCCTCGGGTTCAAGTGCCAACCCGTCCTTTTTGTACAGGTCACACCTTCCCCAAAAGAGGTTCCAATGATCCAGAAACTTGAATCCATACCCACTGCACCAGTCCTTCAGCCACACATTTATCCTCCACCTCGCTCCATTCCTACTCTCACTGTCGCGTGGCACAGGCAGTAATCCTGAGATTGTTACCTTTGCGGTCCTTTTCCTTAACTCTCTTCCTAACTCCCTAAATTCTCCTTTCAGGACCTCTTCCCTTTTTCTACCTATGTCATTGGTACCTATATGTACCACGACCTCAGGCTCCTCTCCCTCCCATTTCAGGATATCTTGGACATGTTCAGACACATCCCAGACCCTGGCACCAGGGAGGCAAACTTATTTTCCTTACCCCTCTGAGCAACAGGGCCGGTCTCTGTACCGGAGGCCCGGCCGCTGTCGCTACCCCCAGGTAGGCTGTCACCCCCAACAGTACTCAAACAGGAGTACTTATTGTCAAGGTGTACAGCCATCGGGGTACTCTCTAGTCCCTGCCTCTGCCCCTTGCCCCTCCTAACTGTGACCCACTTGTCTGTCTCCCGTGGTTTTGGAGTGACCACCTCTCTATAACTCCTCTCTATGACCTCCTCACTCTCCCTGACCAGACGGAGGTCATCGAGCTGCTGCTCCAGGTTCCTAACACAGTCCCTTAGGAGCCCCATCTCGACGCACCTGGCGCAGATGTGGACGTCTGGAGGGCTATCAGACTCCATGACTTCCCACATCTGACATCCAGAACAGTAAACTGCCCTGGCCCTCATACCCTGGATACAATACAAAGTGCAATACTATACAATACAAAGTGCTGGAAGAACTCAGCAGGGATCTGACACCCAATCAGCTGCTTCCTCTAGTCCGCTTCCACCAATCAGCGGCTTGTTTTGAACTGTGGAATGCGAATGGAACGTTACAGATTTAGGTTCCTCCCTCATCAACGGTTCCTGGGCCTCTGTAAAACAAGCCCCGCGGTCGAGGATTATACTCACAGCCCGGACACCGTTCCTCCCTCATCAACGGTTCCTGGGCCTCTGTAAAACAAGCCCCGCGGTCGAGGATTATACTCACAGCCCGGACACCGTTCCTCCCTCATCAACGGTTCCTGGGCCTCTGTAAACCAAGCCCCGCAACCTTCCTCTGTTGCACCCCCTCCTCCCGCGCGATCCCCACCACCCCCGGCTGGATTATGGGGCTTGCGGACTCCCTAACGGGAGGTGACCGGATGGGTGGAACATACTTGTCTCTGAGGGTTTTGTTCCCCATGTGTTTAACCTTCTTTGCCACCTTGCCCCCCTTCTTTTGACCCTCCCCACCCCCACACACGCTCTGCGCAATCCCAGGGTTCACTGACTCAACTACATGGGGGTGGGAGCAGGGGTGGGAGCGGGGGGGGGGGGGGGTGGGGGGGGGTTAGTGGCACTGGAGGCGGAGGCCCCCGCCCGAGATTTGGGGCAATTCCTCCGAATATGTCCCACGTCCTTGCAGGCATAATAATAATAATAATAATGGATGGGATTTATATAGCGCCTTTCTAATACTCAAGGCGCATTACATCGCATTATTCATTCACTCCTCAGTCACACTCGGTGGTGGTGAGCTGCTTCTGTAGCCACAGCTGCCCTGGGGCAGACTGACGGAAACGTGCCTGCTAATCTGCGCCTACGGCCCCTCCGACCACCACCAATCACTCACACACATTCACACACATTCACACACATTCACACGCAGGCAAAGGTGGGTGAAGTGTCTTGCCCAAGGACACAATGACAGTATGCACTCCAAGCGAGATTCGAACCGGCTACCTTCCGGTTGCCAGCCGAACACTTAGCCCATTGCGCCATCTGTCGACCAGGCATGGCACCTTGGGTACTCTGATGTCCAGACGATGGTAAAATCACGGCCATCCTGCTGGACACGGAAGCGCCCGTCAACTTCCTCCTCCCGGTCCAGCGCCATCGTCAGCTGGCGCCGGATGGAAAGAATGTGCCGCAGCTCCTTCCTGCGGAACCCCTGGGATATCGGGGTGGTGTCCGTGAGGACCTTCCCCAGGGTGTGAAGGTGGGGAAGGAGGGCCTCGTTTGTAATGCAGGGCGGGACGTTGGACAAGACCACCCGCTGCGTGATGGATCCTATGGGCTCGACCTGCAAAAAAACTCCCCCCACGGAGACCCCTTTACTCACGGCTGCGTTCACCTCCAGCTTTTTGTGTCTATCTTTTTTTATATATATGTACCTATTTATATACTGAACTTTATCTCATTTATTATATTGTTTACATATTCTGTTGTGCTGCTACAAGTAAGAATGTCATTGTTCTGTCTGGGACACATGGCAGGAAATAAAACACTCTTGAACCTTGACTCCATGTTCGATGTTCAGTGGCTCAATTGCTGTTTCACTGTTTACCAGCAGAGGGAGCAGCTAGACCACAGAATGTTTTTAAATTTCAAAATAGACGTTATTCAGGTAATAAATATATACAATACATGAACCGTGCAAAAAAATCCATCTGACATTTCCGGAGGTTATACCAATTATTCACTACTGTTTACATACATTGATCAAATTTCACAAATTTCTCCCCCACCCTTGCCACTCATGTGGCCTACTGGCGTGGAATCCCTTCCCTTATTTTGAGGGGCATCTCCACCACACCGTTCCCCCCCAATGTACAGCAGCGGAAGGACCCTAGACTGTGGTCCTCCCCCACAGAGCCTTGGCGTTGGCTGCACCGAGCTTCAGTGCGTCCCTCAACACGTACTCCTGCAGTCGGGAGCGGGCCAGTCGGCAACATTTCCTGATGGACATCTTGCTCCACTGGGAGGTCAACAAAGCTCGGGCTGACCAAAGAGCGTCTTTCACCGAGTTGATGACCTTCCAGCAGCACTCGATGTCCGTCTCTGAATGCGTCCCTGGGAACAGTCCGTAAATCACAGAGTCCTCTGTGACGGAGCTGTTCGGGATAAAGCGTGCCAGGGATCCTTGCATACTTCTCCAGACTCTCTTTGTGAATCCGCACTCAGCAAAGAGGTGGGCAACCGTCTCCTCTCCATAGCAGCCGTCCCGAGGGCAGCGTGCGCTGGCAGTGAGGTTCCGACGGTGCAGGGAGGATCTGACTGGGAGGGCTCCCCTCACCGCTAGCGAAGCCAGGTCTTGGTGCTTGTTGGTGAGTTCTGGCAATGAGGCATTTTGCCAGACAAGCTGGGCAGTCTGCTCTGGGAACCACGTCACTGGATCCATCGAGTCCTTTCCCTGCAGAGCCTGCAGGATGTTCCGTGCTGACCACTGCCCAATGGACATGTGGTCAAAGGTGTTGGTCCAAAAGAACCTTTCCACAAACGACAGATGGGGCGGCAATGTCCAGCTGACTGGCACATTGCATGGCATTTGCACCAGGCCCATCCTTCGCAACACCTGGCACAGGTAGAACCTCAGCAGGTAGTGACACTTGGTGCCCACGTGCCTTGGTTCTACGCTCCGCTTGATGCAGCCACACACGAAGGTGGCCATCACGGCGAGGGCAACGCTTTTACCCCCGTTGTCTGCTGACATGCATTGTGGCCCGTCGCACCTGGTCTATCCTCGACCCCCAGATGAACTGGAAGACGGCCCGGATGATCCCTGTGGCGTAGGAGGGAGGGACAGGCCGCACTTGCGCCAATTACAGTAGCCACGAGAGCACCTCACACCTGATTTTTCCCCGTTATGGAGAGGGAGCGTTGCTTCCACAGCTCCAGTTTCATCCCCACCTTGGCTATCCGTTCCAGCCAATTCTTGTCACATGTACTGAATAAAATTCACCTCTTCTGCTTGCCTTTGCTGAAGTCCTGTGAGAATTTAATTTAGTTCAGAGAAGACAGCGCGGAAACAGGCCCTTCAGCCCACTGAGTCCGTACCGACCAGCGATCCCCGCACATTAACACTATCCTACACACACTAGGGACAATTTACAATTATACCAAGCCAATCAACCTACAAACCTGTACGTCTTTGGAGTGTGGGAGGAAACCGGAGATCCCGGAGAAAACCCACACGGTCACGGGGAGTATGTGCAAACTCCAGACAGACAGCACCCGTAGTCGGGATCGAACCCAGGTCTCTGGCGTTGCAAGTGCTGTAAGGCAGCAACTACCGCTGTGCCACCGTTACGCCATTAGACCGTGGGTTCTCTCCGGGTGCTCCGGTATTTTCCCACATTCCAAAGATGCTGCAGATGTTCTACCAATCAGTGGTAGCCAGTGCCATCTTCTTCGCTGCCGTGTGCCGGGACAGCAGGGCGAAGGCCGTGGACGCCAATAGGATCAACAAATTCATCAGGAAGGCTGGCTCCGTCCTGGGGGCGGAGTTGGAGTTGGATTCACGGGAGGTTGGTCTTGGAGGGGAGGATGCTCCTCAAACTGCGGAGCATCCTGGACAATACAGCTCACCCCCTCCGTGACACACTGGTCAACCTGAGGAGCACCTTCAGCAACAGACTGGTTCCACCAAGATGCAGGACAGAACGCCACAGGAGATCCTTCTTCCCTGTGGCTATCAAACTGTACAACTCCTCCCCCTTCTGTCATGGGGTAGACTGACTCCCCCCTCCCCCCCCCCCCCAACCTTTGCACATCCCCAATCCTTGCCACTCGTCACTTTAATTTCATGTTTCACGTATATTGTGTTTTATGACTGTTGGCTGATCAATTTCGCTCCTGGGATAAATAAAGTTGTATCGTATCATTTGTAGGCCCTCAGCCTTGAAAGGTTAACGCAGTTTCCTTCTCTACAGATGTTGTCCGACACTAATGTCTCTGGCGTTTTCTGCCTTTATCTCAGATTTCCAGCAGCAGCATGATTTTTTAAACATACTGCTGTTGTGCTGAGATATCCGTGGAACGTGGACTGATACAGTCTGTCAGAAGGGAGGGTGCTCTAATCAGCTGGTGCTTTGTTACCCACTCTCCAAAAGAGTTCTTCCTAAAGAGTTTAGAGCTGCAGAAATATGCAGTCTGAAGAAGGGTCTCGACCCAAAACGTCGCCTATTCCTTCGCTCCATAGATGCTGCCTCACCCGCTGAGTTTCTCCAACATTTTTGTCTACCTTCGATTTTTCCAGCATCTGCAGTTCTTTCTTAAACAGCTGCAGAAATAACTCTCTGATTCCATGCTGACCATCGTTCACCCGTTCATAATCATAATAATCATCATAATCACACTTTATTAGCCAAGTATGTTTTGAAACATACAAGGAATTTAATTTGCCATAGCCATACGAATAAACACAAAACACAAAAACACAAAACACATTCTAACATAAACATCCACCACAGTGACTCCTCCACATTCCTCACTGTGATGGAAGGCGAAAAAAAGTTCAATCTCTTCCCTTCTTTGTTCTCCCGCGGTCGGGGGCCTCGAGTCTTCCGTTGACGGGACGATCTTGGCTCCCGTAACCGGCGGCGTTTGGGCCCTCGCGTCGGGGTGATCAAGCTCGAGCATCGGGGGGTGGGTAATCTCAGTTCCCCCGCGCCGGGCGATTGGACCCCGGGTCGGGGCTGGTCAACCTTCTGTGTAGTTTGGAGCAACCCGAAATCGCTCTCTACCCGAGACTGCGAGCTCATCGATGGTGAAATCCACAGGCCAACAACAAAGATGGGCCGCCAAGAGAAGATAAGACCGTACAAAGAACGTTTGTGTACCGTCTAAGTGAGGTGTGTTAGTCATAGAGTCATAGACTGATACAGTGTGGAAACAGGCGCTTCGGCCCAACTCTCCCACACCGGCCAACAATCTCCCAGCTACACTAGTCCCACTTGCCTGCGCTTGGTCCATATCCCTCCAAACCTGTCCTATCCATGTACCTGTCCAACTGTTTCGTAAACAATGGGATAGCCCCAGCCTCGACTACCTCCTCTGGCAGCTTGTTCAATACACCCACTGTGTGAAAAGGTTACCGCTCGGATTCCTATTAAATCTTTTCCCCTCCACCTTGAACCTATGTCCTCTGGTCCTCGATTCCCCTACTCTGGGTAAAAGACTCTGTGCATATACCCAATCTATTCCCCTCATGATGTTGTATACCTCTATAAGATCTCCCTTCATCCTCCTGCGCTCCATGGAATAGAGACCCAGCCTACTCAACCTCTCCCTATAGCTCACACCCTCTAGTCCTGACAACATCCTCGTGATTGTTGTGTGATTTTACTGTTGTGTGCAGAAACAAAGCATTCCAGGTATATGTGACAATAAAATGTTATTGAATCATTGAATTGTGGAGTTCATATAGAAATGTTCCAGACGGCTGAGACATCAAAGGCTCCCTGGCTGAGTGTGGGGGAGATGGTGGAGAGAGACTGATCTTTTAGTTTTGTTTAGTTTAGAGATACAGCACGGAAACAGGCCCTCCGGCCCACCAGGTCCGCGCCGACCAGCGATCCCCGCACATTCACACTATCCTACACCCACTAGGGACACTTTTTACATTTGCACCAAAAGCCAATTAACCTAGAAACCTGCACGTCTTTGGAGTGTGGGAGGAAACCGAAGGTCTCGGAGAAAACCGCCGTGGTCACGGGGAGAACGTGCAAACTCCGTGCAGACAGCACCCATAGTCGGGATCGAACCCGGTCTGCAGCGCTGGATTCGATGTAAGGCAGCAACTCTACCGCTGTGCCACCGTGACTTGGTCGGCACGGGAAAGTTGGGCCGAAGGGCCAGTTTCCGTGCTGTATGACTCCATTGCTCCATGACTAGGACCTCTGTGCTCCCTCTCCATGCCCGGGTCCTGACACTATACTCCAGTACTGCCACTGCATTAACCCGAGCATTATCTATCTCTCGTCTAGTCTAGTGTGACCTGGATACATCACGGTGAGAGCCACCGTCGGTTCAATGTACTCTCCCGCCGGCCAAATAGAAATGACCCAGGCAGCTGAGGCTTTTACGAGGATGTTGCCAGGACTGGAGGGTCTGAGCTGTAGGGAGAGGATGAGCAGGCTGGAACTCTATTCCTTGGAGCGCAGCAGGATGAGGGGTGATCTTATGGAGGCATACAAAATCATGAGAGGAATAGATCGGGTAGATGCACTTGCCCAGAGTAACGGAATCAAGGACCAGGGGACATAGGTTTAAGATGAAGGGGGAAAAGATTTAATAGGAATCTGAGGGGTAACATTTTCACACAAAGGGGTTTAAGAAGGAACTGCAGATGCTGGAAAATCGAAGGTAGACAAAAATGCTGGAGAAACTCAGCGGGGTGCAGCAGCATCTATGGAGCGAAGGAAATAGGCAACGTTTCGGCCCGAAACGTTGCCTATTTCCTTCGCTCCTTAGATGCTGCTGCACCCGTTGAGTTTCTCCAGTATTTTTGTCTACCTTCACACAAAGGGTGGTGGGTGTATGGAACGAGCTGCCAGAGGAGATAGTTGAGGCTGGGACTATCCCAACATTTAAGAAGCAGTTGGACAGGGACATGGATAGGATAGGTGTGGAGGGATATGGACCAAATATGGGCAAGTGGGACTAGTGTAGCTGGGACATGTTGGCCGGTATGGGCAAGTTGGGCCGAAGGGCCTGTTTCCACACTGTGTGACTCTATCAGAGGCTCGGTAGCTGGGTATGGGGGAGATGGTGGAGGGAGGTTGACCAAACTTGACCCGGTATTTTCCCAGGGTCAGCAGGACACGGACGTCTACTGTCCACACCTTGCCTCAGTGCTGATGTTGACTTTGTACCTCTGCAACGTGCGAGTCGACACTCGGCCCGCTGCTTGGGCGAGGTCAGTTGCTGTCTGATCTTCATGGTTACTACATTCATCACTGA
>CM075993.1:6613197-6724205 GCA_038087875.1 Malacoraja senta
TGCCCTCAGCAACTCCGTCAGCAAATAGTTTTTTTGTTTTCCGGGAGCAGTAACGATCCCGCAGGCAGACGTTAGGACTTGCTCACTCATTTGCCTAATTGCCAGAGTTGGCATCAGAAGCAGAGGGAGGTTGACAGAAAGATAGTGCAAGCATACCTGAAGATAAATTACTGGGTTTGCTGGATCTGAGAGAGGTGTGGCTGTCTCCGAGCGACACAAAAGCCGGTTGTTTTGCAGAGGTGAGGGCGTGCAGGAGGATCACATCGTTCCACAGCTGAAGCCAAGTTATAATGTAAGTACTGTGAGGAAACATCCTTGCCCTTGTGTTTATGTACCTGCCTGTACTAAGGCCCAGCCCACTCATGGCCAACCACACCCGCGGTAAGGACAAATGAACTGCAAGTGCTGGTTTAAATCTTCTTCTTGCGTATGGCATGCACAGCACAACTTGTACGACAACTTATTCTGTTTGATCTTATTTGATTGTGCACGCCGGGTTGATTGCATTGGTCGAAACAGGGCGGACCACGTGAAGGTTGCAATCTCCCACCCCCTGGTTTAAATCCAAGGTAGACACAAAATGCTGGAGAAACTCAGCGGGACAGGCAGCATCTCCGGAGAGAGAGAATGGGTGACGTTTCGGGTCGAGACCTCCACTGTGCACAACTTTACAAACACTAGCCACCCAGAATCAAATCTTCAAACTCAGGAATCATCTCCGCAGACTGGCAGGAGAGACAGGCAGCATGGTAGAGTTGCTGCCTCACAGAGCCAGAGACACGGGTTCCATCCCAACCACAGCTGCTAGTCTGTACGGCGTTTGTATGTTCTCCCCGTGACCTGCGTGGGTTTCCTCTGGGTGCTTCGGTTCCATCCTACATCCCAAAGACATGAGGGTTTGTAGATTCTTTGGCTTGGTAAAATTGTAACAAAAATTGTCCCTGGTGTGTGTTAATGTGCGGGGATCACTGGTCGGTGTAGACTGGATGGGCCGAAGGGCCTGTTTCCACGCTGTATCTCTAAACTAAACTAAACTAAGACCTTGAAGGGAGGACATTCTAGGTGAGCATTTTAAGAATCAGGGTAAGCCATTTAGAACAGAGATGAGGAAACACTTTTTCTCACAGAGAGTTGTGAATGTGTGGAAATCTCTGGCTCAGAGGGCAGTGGAGGCCGGTTCTCTGGAAACTTTCAAGAGAGAGCTAGCTTAGGGCTCTTGAAGACAGGGGATATGGGGAGAAGGCAGGAACGGGGTACTGATTGGGGATGATCAGCCATGATCACATTGAATGGCGGTGCTGGCTTGAAGGGCTGTATGGCCTACTCCTGCTGTCTATAACATCCTAGGTAAACAGCGGGTCTGATACAACAACAGGCCACTTAGACTGAGCTCCATAGATAGTTGCTATGGCTTCTTAGTTGGTCATAAGTGATAGGAGCAGAATCAGACCATTTGGCCAATCGAGTCTACTCTGCCATGCAATCATGGCTGATCTATCTCTCCCTCCTAACCCCATTCTCCTGCCTTCTCCCCTTCACCCCTGACACCCGTACTAGTCAAGAATCTATCTTTCTCTGCGATAAAAATATCCATTGACGTGGCCTCCACAGCCTTCTGTGGCAATGAGTTCCACCGATTCACCACCCTCTGACTGAAGAAATTCTACCTCGTCTCCTTCCTAAAGTGGCGTCCTTTAATTCTGAGGCTGTGGCCTCTGGCCCTAGACTCTCCCACTAGTGGAAACATCCTCTCCACATCCACAGTCTCCAGGAGTTGCGGAGGCCGTAGGCACTGGAAACCCGAGCAAAGATACAAACCTTCGGACTCTTCAATTGAGACCATTAAACCATATAAAAGGCTATCGACAGACTCTAGAGAAGGGAGCCCAACCCGAAACATCACCTATCCATGTTCTAAGCGCAGATGCTGCCTGACCCGCTGAGTTACTCCAGCACTTTGTGTCTTTTTTTTTGTAAACCAGCACCTGCGGTTCCTTGTGTCAACAGAACAAAGGTATGTGGATAGGAAATGCTGGGAGGGATATGGGTCAAATGTGGGCAGGTGGGACTAGTATAGGTAGGGCATCTTGGCAGGCAAGGGCAAGTAGGTGGGACTCGCTCAGATGGGCATCTTTGGTCAGCCTGGAGAAGTTGGGCTGAAGGGCCTGTTTCCGTGGTGTGTGACGCAAACAGGCCACGACTCCAATGGACTTTAGCCGGACAATGGAGTCCTAGCCGCAGTTATTTGACCTGCCCTTAAGCACCGAGCAGAGCCGCTACAGGTTCTTTGCCCAGAAATTCCACACAATAATACAATGTTTGTCATTTTATCAACAGCCTAATATTGTTAATTGCTTCCGTGTAGAGAGTGCCAGAATTCTCCTCAGAATTCTCCGTGTGTATAATGACCATTTGCAGAGAGGTCAGCGTGCACAGGCCGCCTTGAGGAACTTTCAAGGTAACCATAAATAAAGGCAGGCCTAGCTAGGCCCCATGCGAATGCCCATGGCTACACCTTTGATTTGGAGAAATGGAGAGGAATCAAAGGAGAGACAAAGGGTTGGCAGGGTGACACAGCGGTAGAGTTGCTGCCTTTACAGCGCCAGAGACCCAGGTTCGATCCTGACTACAGGTGCAGACTGTACGGAGTTTGTATGTTCTTCCTGTGACCGCGTGGGTTTTCTCCAGGATCTCCGGTTTCCTCCCACACTCCAATGACGTACAGGTTTGTAGGTTAAGCGGCTTCGGTAAAATTGTAAATTGTGTGTAGGATAGTGTTTGTGTACGGGGCGATCGTTAGCCAGCATGGACTCGGTGGGCTGAAGGGCCTGTTTCTGCGCTGTATCTCTAAAGTCAAGAGAAGGACTCAAGGTTGAGGACAAGGTCCTCTGAGTTACTCCGGCACTTTGTGTCTATCTTAGGCACGAGTTGTTCTTTGCCTTCTGAGAAATAACTGGTGATTCAATGACAAGGGTATTTTATTGATGGGAAGATTGCACACATTGTCAGGGTACCCTTGAAGCTGTGCCTTTGTGGGCAAAGGTTGAAGGTGAGAGGGCAGTAGTAAGGTTATAGGAACAGGCACCATCCTACACATTTGGGATAATTTACAGAGAACCAATAAACCCACAAATCTGTACATTTTGGGATGTGGGTGGAAGCTCGAGCACCTGGAGAAAAACCCACCAGGTCATAGGGAGCACGTGCAAACTCCATACAGACAGCACCCGTAGTCAGGATCGAACCCGGGTCTCTGGCGCAGTAAGGTAGCAACTCTACCGCTGCGCCACCATGCCGCCCTAGATACACAGAATAATCCTGAGGAATAATATTCCAGGTACAAACTATTCTTTGTGTGGAAAATGTATCCTTCTCCAGGGAAAGCAGATCCAGCCTAACCGATGACTCCTGGTAACTCGAGCGCTCCGGTCCCGGCAACATCCTTGTCAATCTTTTCTGCTCCCTCTCTTCAGCTTCATGGGATCATCCTTCCTGCAGAGTGGCAACCAGAACTGGACGCAAAACTCCAAGTGCGACCTGATCAGTGTTTTAGACACAAAAAGCTGGAGTAACTCAGCGGGGCAGGAGAGAAGGAACGGGTGACGTTTCGGGCCGAGCCCCCTCTTCAGACTGGTCAGGGATAAGGGAATCGAGAGATATAGACGATGATGTAGAGAGATAAAGAACAATGAAAGAAAGAAGCGAAAAATTCACGATGATAAAGGAAACAGGCCATGGTTAGAAGGAAGACAAAAATGCTGGAGAAACTCAGCGGGTGAGGCAGCATCTATGGACCCAAAACGTCACCTATTCCTTTGCTCCATAGATGCTGCCTCACCCTCTGAGTTTCTCCAGCATTTTTGTCTACCTTCGATTTTTCCAGCATCTGCAGTTCTTTCTTAAACATAACTGGGTATTTTTCTGAAGAGATAGCATAATTAGTTCATTGCTGGGTAATTGGATAGGATTTAATCTTCTCACTTTCTTTGGCCCAGCCCTCGCAGTCAGTCTGAAGAAAGGTCTCGACTCGAAACGTCCCCTATCTATCGTTCCCCCAGGGATACTGACTGACCCGTTGAATTACTCCAGACTTTGAAATGAATGCTGCCTCACCCGCTGAATTTCTCCAGCATTTTGGTCCACCGATTTTTCCAGCATCTGAAGTTCTTTCTTAGGCCATTGTTAGATGTTTGTAGGGTGAAAACAAGAAGCTGGTGTCACTTGGGTGGGGGAGGGATAGAGAGAGAGAGGGAATGCCGGGGCTACCTGAGGTGAGAGAAAATCAATATTCATACCTCCATTCACAGCTCCATTGCATTTAAACCATTCTCATTAAGTCTATTTAGTTAAATCCAATGGCATTTAACTAAATAGGGAGGGTGATATGGATCATGAGATTAGGTTATCTTGGCATCATGTTCGACAGACACAAAATGCTGGAATAACACAGCAGGCCAGGCAGCATCTCCGGAGAGAAGGAATGGGTGAGGTTTCCGAACCCGTAACGTCACTCATTCCTTCTCTCCAGAGATGCTGCCTGACCCGCTGAGTTACTCCAGAATTTTGTGTCCATCTTCGGTGTAAACCAGCATCTGCAGTTCCTTCCGACACATCATGTTCGGCATGTCTTGTACAACTGTATCATAACAACTGTATCATAGCATATGACAGTCCCGCAATCCCGGGAATTAACCTTGTAAACCTACGCTGCACTCCCTCAATAGCAAGAATGTCCTTCCTCAAATTAGGGGACCAAAACTGCACACAATACTCCAGGTGTGGTCTCACTAGGGCTCTGTACAACTGCAGAAGGACCTCTTTGCCAGACTCCCGGCGAGTTACTGATTTTTCTTCAATGGAATCTAAGCAAAATAGGGTGAATGATACACTTCTGTTAAAGATGGATTATTGAGATACACGGAGCCATTAGCACGTCAAGCAGTGATCCTCTCTCACCACAAGAACGCCCAAGTTAGGACGCGCTGGATCTCCACCCCGCAAAGACCCAGTGGACACTCTGTATCCGACGCAACTTGTCACCAAGTTAAGTGTCTTTAAATCGGCAACATTTGCGACCTTGTTTCTCGAGGAGAGACTAATGTGTCAATTGTTTTGCGTTTTCTCTGCGGATCGGCGAGCAGACAAGAAACGTTGTGGAGATTGGAAACGCAATGTTTTTCTTTTAGTTTTTAGGTTCATAGACACAGCAGGTAAACCAGCGATCACTCGTGCACCAGTATAGTTTAAACAGGTCCTTCAGCCCACCCAGTCCGCGCCGACCAGCGATCACCGCACACTAACACTATCCTACACACACTAGGGACAATTTTACATATACACTAAGCCAATAAACCTGCACGTCTTTAGCGTGTGGGAGGAAACCGAAGACCTTGGAAAAAACCCGCGCGGGTCACGGGGAGAACGTACAAACTCCGTATGGACAGCACCCGTAGTCGGGATCAAACCCCAGTCTCCGTCGCTGCAAACGCTGTAAGGCAGCAACTCTACCGCTGCGCCACCGTGCCACACCCCCCTCCCCCTCCCCAATTTACAGAAGCAATCAACCTATGGGCTACGGGTTATAATCTTCGTGTGCTATCTGTGTGGAGTTTGCATGTTCTCCCTGTGGCTGTGTTTGGGTTTCCTCCAGGTGCTCCTGTTTACTCCCACACTCCAAAGACGTGCAGGTTTGTTGGTTCATTGGCTTCTGTAAATTGTGCATTGTCCCTAGTGTGTGGAGGATAGTGCTAATGCACGGGCTGGTTAGTATGGACTCGGTGGGCCGAAGGGCCTGTTTCCGTGCTGTATCTCTGAAGTCAAAAGTCTAAAACCTACAAAGCTGCACGTCTTTGGAATGTGGGAGGAAACCGGAGCACCCGGAGTAAATCCACAGGGAGAACGTGCAAACTCCATACAGGCAGCACCCAAGGTCCGGATCGATCCCGGGTCTCTGGCGCTGCGAGGCAGCAACTCTACCGCTGTCCCGCTGTCCCGCTGTGCCGCCCAGCCCATCATCTCCAGTTCTTTGCGTTTTGCTGAAGATTGCAGTATCTGCAGTTGAGTGTGTTACAGTAGTCGGACTGGGAGGTCAAGCAAGTCTAAGCACCCTGACACAGTCATAGCCCAGTGTGTGATTCGTGGGAGTAAGTACAGGTGCAAAACAGGCAGACCGGCCCCAGTCTGAGGCGTGAGTGAACTATTCCCATCAGTACTAAGACAGGGGGAGGTGGAGGGGAGAGAGGGAGAGTTGGGGGACAATAGACAATAGGTGCAGGAGTAGGCCATTCGGCCCTTTGAGCCAGCACCGCCATTCAATGTGATCATGGCTGATCGATCATCCACAATCAGTACCCCGTTCCTGCCTTCTCTCCATATCCCTTAACTCCGCTATCTTTAAGAGCTCTATACTCCCTCATGAAAGCATCCAGAGAACTGGCCTCCACCACCCTCTGAGGCAGAGAATTCCACAGATTCACAACTCTCTCATCTCCGTAAATGGCTTACCCCTTATTCTTAAACTGTGGCCCCTGGTTCTGGACTCCCCCAACATTGGGAACATGTTTCCTGCCTCTAGCGTGTCCAAACCCTTAACAATCTTATATGTTTCAATAAGATGCCCTCTCATCCTTCTAAACTCCAGAGTGTACAAGCCCAGCTACTCGGCTTATGACAGTCCCGCCATCTGCATATCAACATATGACAGTCCCGCCATCCCAGGAATTAACCTTGTAAACCTACGCTGCACTCCCTCGATAGCAAGAATGTCCTTCCTCAAATTAGGGGGCCAAAACTGCACACAATACTCCAGGTGCGGTCTCACTAGGG
The DNA here is from genome assembly GCA_038087875.1 of Malacoraja senta. Lineage (NCBI taxonomy): Eukaryota > Metazoa > Chordata > Chondrichthyes > Rajiformes > Rajidae > Malacoraja > Malacoraja senta. Next base: position 6,620,023 of record CM075993.1, read on the forward strand.
CCCTGTACAACTGCAGTAGGATCTCTTTGCTCTTTTACCCAACTCCTCTTGTTATGAAGGCCAACATGCCATTCGCTTTCTGTACTTGCATGCTTACTTTCAGTGACTGATGAACAAGGACCCCCAGATCCCGTTGAGAGGCAAAGATAGATTAGCCACGATTGAATGCTGGAGTAGATGCGATGGGCTGAATGGCCTAATTTTGCGCCAATCTCTTATTGTATTGTGGATAAAATACAGGGGACCTGTCATTGCGGCGGGACACCACTGGGTGGGAGTGTTGACCACAAAATAATTAGATGGGGGCACTATTAAATATTTAAAGGAGGGCACCATTAAATAGTTATGGGAGGGCACCATTAAATAGGAGAGAGAGAGAGAGAGAGAGGCTTGGGGGAGAGAGAGATAGAGAGGGGAAAAGCAGGGGGAGTGGAGATGGGGAAAATAGAAGGGGAGAGAGGGGGAGAGAGAGGGGTAGTGGGAGATGGGGAAGAGAGAGGGGAGGTGGACGTGTAATTGCCGTGGAACACCACTGGGTGGGAGTGTTGAGCAGGGAATAACAGGACTTGTCATTGTGCAGATGTAACTCCCTGAAGGCAGCAACACAAGATGCTCTTGCCCTGTTGCATATGTTTTGAATAAACTTTTGCTTAATATGTTGAATACGGAAAGATCTTTTGTTCGATTATATATTAGATGAATCAGCTTACTTTGACAATTGTGGCAACATAAGTTTATCTACGTTTATGGTTTTTAAAACTGTATACAGTTGCTGAGTGTTTTGATTTGTGTTAATGTTCAAGTTTAATCATTCCAAGAGTTCTTTAAAACTTTTAGCTTTATAACTTTATAAGTTCATTACGTTCTAGACAATAAACAATAGATGCAGGAGTAGGCCATTCGGCCCTTCGAGCCAGCACCGCCATTCAATGTGATCATGGCTAATCATCCCCAATCAGTACCCCGTTCCTGCCTTCTCCCCATATCGCCTGACTCCGCTATTTTTAAGAGATCTATCTAACCCTCTTGAAAACATCCAGAGAACCGGCCTCCACCGCCCTCTGAGGCAGAGAATTCCACACACTCACAACTCTGTGTGAAAAAGTTTTTCCTCATCTCCGTAAATGGCTTACCCCTTATTCTTAAACTATGGCCCCTGATTCTGGACTCCCCCAACATTCGGAACACGTTTCCTGCCTCTAGTATGTCCAAACCTTAATAGTCTTACATGTTTCATTAAGATGCCCTCTCATCCTTCTAAACTCCAGAGTGTACAAGTCTAGCCGTTCCAATCTATCAACATATGACAGTCCCGCCATCCCGGGAATTAACCTGGTGAACCTACGCTGCACTCCCTCAATAGCAAGAATGTCCTTCCTCAAGTTTGGAGACCAAAGCTGTACACAATACTCCAGATGTGGTCTCACTAGGGCCCTGCACAACTGCAGAAGGACCTCTTTGCTCCTATACTCAACTCCTCTTGTTATGAAGGCCCATGCAACTCGCTTTCTTCACTGCCTCTGTACCTGCATGCTTACTTTCAGTGACTGATGAACAAGGACCCCCAGATCCCATTGAGGGGCAGATAGATTAGCCACGATTGAATGCCGGAGTTGACGCGATGGGCTGAATGGCCTAATTTTGTGCCAATCTCTTATGAACATGAATTAAAGTGTTGAGGATAAAATACAGGGTACCTGTCATTGCAGCAGGACACCACTGGGTGGGAGTGTTGACCACAAAATAATTAGGGGAGGGCACTGTGAAATATTTAAAGGAGGGCACCATTAAATAGTTATGGGAGGGCACCATTAAATAGGAGAGAGAGAGAGAAAGAGAGAGAGAGGGGGAGGAAGGGAGGGAGGGGGCCTGGGTGAAGTGAGTGGGTGAAGTGGGAGATGGGGAACAGAAGGGGAGAGAGGGGTAGTGGGAGATGGGGAAGAGAGAAGGGGAGAATGGACGTGTAATTGCGGTGGGACACCACTGGGTGGGAGTGTTGAGCATGGAATAACAGGACGTGTATTTGCAGCGGGGCACCACTGGGTGGGAGTGTTGAGCATGGAATAACTGGACGTGTATTTGCAGCGGGACACCACTGGGTGGGAGTGTTGAGCATGGAATAACTGGACGTGTATTTGCAGCGGGGCACCACTGGGTGGGAGTGTTGAGCATGGAATAACTGGACGTGTATTTGCAGCGGGACACCACTGGGTGGGAGTGTTGAGCATGGAATAACTGGACGTGTATTTGCAGCGGGACACCACTGGGTGGGAGTGTTGAGCAGGGAATAACAGGACTTGTCATTGAGCAGATGTAACTCCCTGAAGGCAGCAACACAAGATGCTCTTGCCCTGTTGCATATGTTTTGAATAAACTTTTGTTTAATATGTTGAATACGGAAAGACCTTTTGTTCGATTATTTATTCAATAAATCAGCTTACTTTGACAATTGCGGCAACATAAGTTTATCTACGTTTATGGTTTTTAAAACTGTATACGGTTGCTGAGTGTTTTGATTTGTGTTAATGTTCAAGTTTAATCACTCCAAGAGTTCTTTAAAACTTTTAGCTTTGTAACTTTATAAGTTCATTAAGTTCTAGACAATAAACAATAGGTGCAGGAGTAGGCCATTCAGCCCTTCGAGCCAGCACCGCCATTCGATGTGATCGTGGCTGATCATCCCCAATCAGTGTGGAGCCATTCCTCACCACTAGAGCCAAATTAAACCATTAGGATTAAGTTACAATACGATAGAACTTTATTCATCCCCGGAGGGAAATTGGTCGGCCGACAGTCACAACGCACAACGAGGTAAAGTGCGAATGGATTCAGGCTTCAAGCTCTTTGGGTGGTCATGGTATATATTACTTTTTAAGAAGGAACTGCAGATGCTGGAAAAATTGAAGGTAGATAAAAATGCTGGAGAAACTCAGTGGGTGACATAGGTTAAAAAAGAGAAGAGGTCCTGAAAGGAGAATTTAGGGAGTTAGGAGGGGAGTAAAAGAGAAGGACAGCAAAGGTAACAATCTCGGGATTACTGCCTGTGCCACGCGACAGTGAGAGTAGGAATGGAGCGAGGTGGAGGATAAATGCGTGGCTGAAGGACTGGTGCAGAAGGCAGGGATTCAAATTTCTGGATCATTGGGACCTCTTTTGTGGAAGGTTCGACCTGTACAAAAAGGATGGGTTGCACTTGAACCTGAGGGGGACCGATATCCTGGCAGGGAGATCTGCAAAGGCTACTGGGGAGACTTTAAACTAGAATGGTTGGGGGGAGGGACTCAAATAGAGAAAGCTATTAGACAGTGTGTGAGGCAGGAGGCAGAGAAGGAAAGCACTCAGACCCAACATGTAGGGGGGAAAGAAGAAAACAATAATAAACAGAGAATAAGAGGTGGTGGGGTTCTTAAATGGGTGAGCAAAGAAACAGAGGGGTGTAAAATGCGGGCGGAAGCAATAGGTAGCAACGTGAAAAGTAAAAGTGGCAGGCAGACAAATCCAGGGCAAAAATCAAAAAGGGCCACTTTTCAACATAATTGTATAAGGGGTAAGAGCGTTGTAAAAACAAGCCTGAAGGCTTTGTGTCTCAATGCAAGGAGCATTCGTAATAAGGTGGATGAGTTGAACGTGCAGATAGCAATTAATGATTATGATATAGTTGGGATCACGGAGACATGGCTCCAGGGTGACCAAGGCTGGGAGCTGAACATCCAGGGATATTCAATATTCAGGAGGGATAGAGAGAAAGGAAAAGGAGGTGGGGTAGCGTTGCTGGTTAGAGAGGAGATTAACTCAGTGGAAAGGAAGGACATTAGCTTGGAGGATGTGGAATCGGTATGGGTAGAGCTGCGAAACACTAAGGGGCAGAAAACGCTGGTGGGTGTTGTGTACAGGCCACCTAGCAGTAGTAGTGAAGTTGGGGATGGCATCAAACAGGAAATTAGAAATGCGTGCAACAAAGGCAAAACAGTTATAATGGGTGACTTCAATCTACATATAGATTGGATGAATCAAATTGGCAAGGGTGCTGAGGAAGAGGATTTCTTGGAATGTATGCGGGATAGTTATCTAAACCAACATGTAGAGGAACCAACGAGAGAGCAGGCTATTCTAGACTGGGTATTGAGTAATGAGGAAGGGTTAGTTAGCAGTCTTGTTGTGCGTGCCCCCTTGGGCAAGAGTGACCATAATATGGTTGAGTTCTTCATTAGGATGGAGAGTGACATTGTTAATTCAGAAACAACGGTTCTGAACTTAAAGAAAGGTAACTTTGAGGGTATGAGACGTGAATTGGCCAAGATTGACTGGCAATTAGTTCTAAAAGGGTTGACAGTGGATATGCAATGGAAGGCATTTAAAGACTGCATTGATGAACTACAAAAATTGTTCATCCCAGTTTGGCAAAAGAATAAATCAGGGAAGGTAGTGCATCCGTGGATAACAAGGGAAATCAGGGATAGTATCAAAGCAAAAGATGATGCGTACAAATTAGCCAGAAAAAGCAGCATACCAGAGGACTGGGAGAAATTCAGAGACCAGCAGAGGAGGACAAAGGGCTTAATTAGGAAAGGGAAAATAGATTATGAAATAAAACTGGCAGGGAACATAAAAACTGACTGCAAAAGTTTTTATAGATATGTGAAGAGAAAGATATTAGTTAAAACAAATGTAGGTCCCTTGCAGTCAGAAACAGGTGAATTGATCATGGGGAACAAGGATATGGCGGACCAATTGAATAACTACTTTGGTTCCGTCTTCACTAAGGAAGACATAAATAATCTGCCGGAAATAGCAGGGGACAAAGGAGATGGAGGAACTGAGTGAAATCCAGGTTAGTCGGGAAGTGGTGTTGGGTAAATTGAATGGATTAAAGGCCGATAAATCACCAGGGCCAGATAGGCTGCATCCCAGAGTACTTAAGGAAGTAGCTCCAGAAATAGTGGATGCATTAGTGATAATTTTTCAAAACTCTTTAGATTCTGGAGTAGTTCCTGAGGATTGGAGAGTAGCAAATGTAACCCCACTTTTTAAGAAGGGAGGGAGAGAGAAAACGGGGAATTACAGACCAGTTAGTCTAACATCGGTAGTGGGGAAACTGCTAGTCAGTTATTAAAGATGGGATAGCAGCACATTTGGAAAGTGGTGAAATCATTGGACAAAGTCAGCATGGATTTACGAAAGGTAAATCATGTCTGACGAATCTTATAGAGTTTTTCGAGGATGTAACTAGTAGAGTGGATAGGGGAGAACCAGTGGATGTGTTGTATCTGGACTTTCAGAAGGCTTTCAACAAGGTCCCACATAAGAGATTAGTATACAAACTTAAAGCACACGGTATTGGGGGTTCAGTATTGATGTGGATAGAGAACTGGCTGGCAAACAGGAAGCAAAGAGTAGGAGTAAACGGGTCCTTTTCACAATGGCAGGCAATGACTAGTGGGGTACCGCAAGGCTCAGTGCTGGGACCCCAGCTATTTACAATTTATATTAATGACCTGGATGAGGGAATTGAAGGCAACATCTCCAAGTTTGCGGATGACACTAAGCTGGGGGGCAGTGTTAGCTGTGAGGAGGATGCTAGGAGACTGCAAGGTGACTTGGATAGGCTGGGTGAGTGGGCAAATGTTTGGCAGATGCAGTATAATGTGGATAAATGTGAGGTTATCCACTTTGGTGGCAAAAACAGGAAAGCAGACTATTATCTAAATGGTGGCCGATTAGGAAAAGGGGAGATGCAGCGAGACCTGGGTGTCATGGTACACCAGTCATTGAAAGTAGGCATGCAGGTGCAGCAGGCAGTGAAGAAAGTGAATGGTATGTTAGCTTTCATAGCAAAAGGATTTGAGTATAGGAGCAGGGAGGTTCTACTGCAGTTGTACAGGGTCTTGGTGAGACCACACCTGGAGTATTGCGTACAGTTTTGGTCTCCAAATCTGAGGAAGGACATTATAGCCATAGAGGGAGTGCAGAGAAGGTTCACCAGACTGATTCCTGGGATGTCAGGACTTTCATATGAAGAAAGACTGGATAGACTTGGCTTATACTCGCTAGAATTTAGGAGATTGAGAGGGGATCTTATAGAAACGTACAAAATTCTTATGGGGTTGGACAGGCTAGATGCAGGAAGATTGTTCCCGATGTTGGGGAAGTCCAGGACAAGGGGTCACAGCTTAATGATAAGGGGGAAATCCTTTAAGACCGAGATGAGGAAAAACCTTTTCACATAGAGAGTGGTGAATCTCTGGAACTCTCTGCCACAGAGGGTAGTTGAGGCCAGTTCATTGGTTATATTTAAGAGGGAGTTAGATGTGGCCCTTGTGGCTAAAGGGATCAGGGGGTATGGAGAGAAGGCAGGTACGGGATACTGAGTTGGATGATCAGCCATGACCATATCGAAGGGCCGAATGGCCTACTCCTGCACCTATTTTCTATGTATCTATGTATCTATGTGAGGCAGCATCTATGGAAACCTGATCTCCCGGTGGCCCAGCACTTCAACTCCCCCTCCCATTCCGAATCCGACCTTTCTGTCCTGGGCCTCCACCACGGCCAGAGTGAGTCCGACCGTAAATTGGAGGAGCAGCACCTCATATTTCGCTTGGGTAGTTTACACCCCAGCAGTATGAACATTGACTTCTCCAATTTCAGGTAGTCCTTGCTTTCTCCCTCCTTCCCCTCCCCTTCCCAGCTCTCCCACAGCCCACTGTCTCCGCCTCTTACTTTTTTCTTCCCACCCCCCACATCAGTCTGAAGAAGGGCCTCGACCCGAAACGTCACCTATTCCTTCGCTCCATAGATGTACGGTATATATCACGGTGTTAGGCACACACTGAGCGGTAATGCAACTGCCAATGATGTTTGGCTGAAGCACAAAAAACAGAGCAAAGGGTGAAGTGAATTGGAAAACGCAAAATGAGATGGAAAATAAGAAAACAGTGCCAGAAGGTTGATCATATGTTGTCTCTGAATGGAAGAATCTGGAGTTGTGATAATGTCTCGAGCCACCACTGAAGATTCTGGGATCTCCACTGTTGGATTAGCGGGTATTTGCTATGAGAAGGGGTTGGGAAAACGGATTATTTTCTCTGGAACGCCGGAGGTTGAATGGAGAGCTGATAGAAGTTTGGAAAATTACGAGAGGAGTAGATAGACAGTCAGGACCAAGTTTGGAAATATCAAAGACGAGAGGGCATGGTTTAATTTTTGGTTTAGTTTAGTATAGAGATGCAGCGCGGAAACAGGCCCTTCGGCCCACCGAGTCCACCCCGACCAGCGATCCCCCACACCAGCACTATCCCACACACACTGGGGACAATTTGTAACTTTTTTGCTGAAGCCAATTAACCTACAAACCTGCACGTCTTTGGGATGTGGGAGGAAACCGGAGCACCCGGGGAAAACCCACGTGGTCACAGGGAGAACGTACAAACTCCGTGCAGGCAGCACCCGTGGTCAGGATCGAACCCGGGTCTCCGGCGCTGTAAGGCAGCAACTCTACCGCTGCGCCGCATCTAGTGAGCATAGGTTTAAGGTGAGAGGGGCAAAGTTTAAAGGAGATGTGTAGGACAACATTTTTTACGGAGAGTGAGAGGTGGGTGCCTGGAACACGCTGTCAGAGGTGGTGTTGGAGGAAGATACAATAGTGGAGTTTAAGATGATTTTAGATGGGCATAGTAACACAGGGAGTGGAGCAATATGGATTACGTGCGGACAAAGAAGATTAATTTCTCTTGGCATGATGTTCAGTACAGACAGGTTGGTCAGATGTGTCTGTTCCTGTTCTGTATTGTTCTATATAACGATGCAACAAACTCCTATATTTAATGTACGGACAACACAATCGGCAACAAAATATATTGTTCAACACAACTGTTAATAAATAATCTATTATCGGAATTGGCTTGAATGAAGTATTGTGCAAACCAATTGCAACTAAGGGCCCGATCCTGTATTTTTGACCAGAGAAGACAGACACAAAATGCTGGAGTAACTCAGCGGGTCAGGCAGCATCTCTGGAGACGATTCGGGTGGGAACCCTTCTTCAGACTGAAAGTAGAAGAGTGGAGACTGGAGGTAGGAAAAGGCCAGAACAAAGCAGGGCCGGCAACAGATGACCAAGGTGGAGCCCACAATCGTCCATTGTTGGCTGGGGAAGAGGTGATAACGAAGGGATACAGAGATGTGAACAGTGGAACTAGTAGGAGGACAGGGCTAGGGGAAGGGGGAGAGAGAGAGAGAGGATGTAGGGATTACTTGTAATTAGAGAAGTCAGTGTTCATACCGCTGGGGTGTAAGCTGCCCAAGCGAAATATGAGGTGCTGTTCCTCCAATTCACGTGTGGCCTCACTCTGACAGTGGAGGAGGCCCAGGACAGAAAGGTCAGTGTGGGAATGGGAAGGGGAGTTAAAGTGTTTGGCAACTGGGAAATCAGGTAGGCCCAGGGGGGCTGAACGTAGGCTTATCACTGATTAGTTCAGTTTAGTTTATTGTGACATGTACCGGGGTACAGTGAGAAGCTGTTGTGTTGCGTGCTATCCAGTCAGCGGAAAGACTATACAGGATTACAATCAAGCGGTCCGCAGAGCACAGATACAGGATAAAGGGAATAATATTTAGTGCAAGATAAAATCCTGTGACTTGCATTAGCTGGTTCGGAGTTGAGAGGTGATAGGTCAGTGACTTCAACTTACTCAACCCCCCGACATCAGTCTGAAGAAGGGTCTCGACCCGAAACGTCGCCTATTCCTTCGCTCCATAGATGCTGCCTCACCCGCGGAGTTTCTCCAGCATTTTTGTCTACCTTTAACTTACTCTTAACTGCTTACATCCTGAAATATGACTGTTCTAATCACAGACTGCTTTTTGTTTTACAAGCATTGAAGTGAATACAAGAAATGGATAAAATGGCTTCTTCACCCGACAATAATCACATCTATTGTGAAGACAACGCGGGATTTGAAATGGAGGTAATATATCAGATGTCTCTTGCAGAGATGTAACGTTGAGGATCGATAAGGTGGTGGTAAAGGGCCTGTCCCACTTTCACGACCTAATTCACGACCTCTGCCGAGTTTGCCCTTGACATACTCGCAGCATGGTCGTCACAAGGTCGTAGGAGGTCGTAGGAGGTCGTAGGTAGGTCGTAGCAGGCCGTGATGCTGGTCGTAGGCACTCGTGGCATCAGGTAGGTCGGGGCGTTTTTTCAACATGATGAAAAATATCCACGAGTAAAAAAAGGTCGTGAATTAGGTCGTGAAAGTGGGACAGGCCCTTTAGGCCGCATTTGGAATATTGTGAGCAATTCTGGGCTCCGTATCTGAGGAAGGATGTGCTGGCTCTGGAGAGGGTCCAGAGGAGGAGGTTTACAAGAATGATCCCAGGAATGAGTATGATGAGCGTTTGTCAGCACTGGGCCTGTACTCGCTGGAGTTTAGAAGAATGAGGGGGGGACCTCATTGAAACATACAGAATAGAGAAAGGCTTGGATAGAGTGGATGTGGAGAGGATGTTTCCACTAATAGGAGAGTCTAGGACCAGTGGTCACAGCCTCAGAATTAAAGGATGTTCTTTTAGGAAGGAGATGAGGAGACATTTCTTTAGTCAGAGGGTGGTGAATCTGTGGAATTCTTTGCCACAGAAGGCTGTGGAGGCCATCAATTGATATTTTTAAGGCAGGGGATATGGGGAGAAGGCAGAAACAGGGTACTGATTGTGGATGATCAGCCATGATCACATTGAAGGGCGGTGCTGGATCAGGGGCTGAATGGCCTCCTCCTGCACCTATTGTCTATTGTCTATTGAGATAGATAGATTCTTGATTAGTACAGGTTATGGGGAGAAGGCAGGAGAATGGGGTTAGGAGGGAGAGATAGATCAGCCAGGATTCAATGACGGAGTGGACTTGAAGGGCTGAATGGCCGAATTCTACTCCTATTCCTTCTGACCTTATGTGTTTGATGTAGCCCAGTCAAAGTGAGATAGCATGGCACCTACAACTCCTTTCCAGCTTTATCCCCTACTACAATTAGTCTGAAGAAGGGTGTCAACCCGAAACGTCGCCTATCCATTCCCTCCAGAGATGCTGCCTGACCCGCTGAGTTTCTCCAGCATTTTTGTGTACCCCGGATAAAGGGGAAAATGTGTAGGATGGAACTGCAGATGCTGGTCAAAACCAAAGATAGACACTAAATGCCGGAGTAACTCAGCGGGACAGGCAGCATCTCGAGAAGAAGGAATGGGTGACGTTTCGGGTCGAGACCCTTCTTCAGGCTGATAAAGTGAATAATGTTTGGTGCAAGATAATGTCCAATATAATCTGATTAAAGATAGTCCGAGGATCAGCGCTGCTCTCTAGTTGGTGATAGGATGGTTTAGTTGCCTGATAACAGCCGGGAAGAAACTGTACCTGAATCTGGAGGTGTGCGTATCCACACTTCTGTACCTCTTGTCTGATGGGGGAGGGGGGAAGAGGGAGTGATTGGGGTGAGACTGGTCCTTGATTATGCTGCCGGCCTTGCACTGAATATATCCTTCGTATTGCAGGAAGATGTTCCATCCAAACCTTCAGATAAAACCTCGGCATGGACTTCCGACAAGAAAGAGAGTCCCAAGGTTGTAAGGTACAGGTCAAAACGAATTCAGATTTATTTTCTCATCAAAACACCAACTTTCCAGAGGGAGTGGCCAGGGTGAGACTGGTCCTTGATGATGCTGCTGGCCTTGCCGAGGCTGCGTGAGGTGTAGATGGAGTCAATGGAAGGGAGGTTGAGGCCCTTCTTAACTATAGTAGTCTGGTCCTAGAGTACAGAAAGAGGCCGTTCTGTCCATTATGTCCATACTAGCCATTAACTATCTATACTAACCCCATTTAGCAGCATTTACTCCGTAGACCACTGTACCTTGGTGATTCAAGTGGTTGTCTCAATACGTCAGTTGTTGTGAGATTCCCTGCCTCAGTACCTTTCGTTTCCCGGGCTTTGTCCCACCCCTATCTCTCTTTTCCACCTTTCCCCCTCCTCCTCCTTCAGTCTGAAGTAGAGTCCCGACACTTCAAACCTCACACCGACCCGTGCAAACTCCACACAGACAGCATCCGAGGTCAGGATTGAACCCGGGTCTCTGGCGCTGTGAGTTAGCAGCTCTACCTGCTGCGACACTGTGCCGCCCCAGAGAGTCTGTTCTCCAGAGTGTCTTAAGAAAGTTCCCGGCCTGAAAAGTCACCTCTCCAAGTTCTCCAGAGATGATGCCTGACCTGCTGAAGTACTCCAGCACTTTGTGTGGTTTTTTTTTGTAAACCAGCCTCTGCAGTTCCTAGTTTCTACAGCTGGACATAGCTAGGTTACACTTTTAGTTTAGTGTAGTTTAGTTTAGTTTAGAGATACAGCGCGGAAATAGGCCCTTCGGACCACCGAGTCCGCGCCGACCAGCGATCCCCGCACATTAACACTATCCTACACACACTAGGGACAATTTACATTTATACCAAGCCAATTAACCGACAAACCTGTACGTCTTTGGAGTGTGGGAGGAAACCGAAGATTTCGGAGTAAACCCACGTGGTCACGGGGAGGACTTGCAACATCCGTACAGACAGCACATGTGGTCGGGATCGAACCCGGGTTTCTGGTGCTGTGAGGCAGCAACTCTACCGCAGCGCCACCATGCCGCCCGTTTGTTATTTTTGGTTTTATTACTGTGTTTACAGACCTGTTTTGCTGCTGCAAGTAAGGATTTCATTGTTCCATTTCGGTGCATGGGAGAATTATACACCCCTTGATTCTTGACTCTAATTCAACATCCCAACTCACCTTGATCTCCCGGTGGCTCAGCACTTCAAATCCCCCTCCCATTCCGAATCCAACCTTTCTCTCCTGGGCCTCCTCCATGGTCGGAGTGAGTCCCACCGCAAATTGGAGGAGCAGCACCTCATATTTCGCTTGGGCAGTTTACACCCAAGCGGTATGAACATTGACTTCTCCAATTTCAGGTAGTCCTTGCTTTCTCCCTCCTTCCCCTCCCCTTCCCAGCTCTCCCACAGCCCACTGTCTCCGCCTCTTCCTTTCTTCCTCCCGCCACCCCCCCCCCCCACCTCCACATCAGTCTGAAGAAGGGTCTCGACCCGAAACGTCACCTATTCCTTCGCTTCACAGATGCTGCCTCACCCGCTGAGTTTCTCCAGCATTGTTGTCTCCCTTTGCTCCATTACTGACCTCAATTACCTTAGAGTGCTTCTATAATAATTTGAAATATTTCACTCTGAATAATGAGTTGGAAACTTTCGTGTTTTCCAGGAAAATAACCGAGACTGCTTCAAGAGTAAAGAAGGCGTACAACACCCACTCCACGTTAATCAAACACATCATCCTTGGCCTCTTGGCCGCAGGTAAATATTACTAGTTGGGCTGCTGCCTGGCATGGTTCAGCATCGATCACTTATGGTCATGGAGTCATACAGCACGGAAACAGGCCCTTCGGCCCAATTTGGCCCATGTCGACCAAGATGGCCCCCCTCTACACTAGTCCCACCTCTGCTCTGATGGGGAAATTCCGACTTATCTAAGACCCTCATCGTTTTCTTCTCAACTCCCTTGCTATTGAGGGAGTGCAGCGTAGGTTCACGAGGTTACTTCCCGGGATGGCGGGACTGTCATATGTTAATAGAATGGAGCGGCTGGGCTTGTATGTGGAGGAGTCACAGTGGCGGATGTATTTTGTGTGTTCGGTTGCTTTTTATTGTAAAGGGCCCTGTCCCACGATGCGAGTTTACCCAAGAGCTCTCCCGAGTTTAAACAAAAATCAAACTTGTGGTAAGTGCGTAGAATGTACGTAGCGGGTACGTTGGAGTTCGTGGATGTCTCGTGGCGGCTCGTAATGCTAACGGCAGGTACTCGGGAAACGCGGTAAGCTCGTGAAACTCGTGACGTTTTTTCAACAGTGTGAAAAATTTCCAAGAGTAAAAAAATACTCGTGATGAAGTACCACGAGTTTGATTTTTGTTTTAACTCGGGAGAGCTCTTGGGTAAAGTCACATTGTGGGACAGGCCCTTAAGACTGGCTTGGCAGGTGAAATTCCTCGTGTGTTGCAAAACATACTTGGCTAATCAAGTAGTATTGTGATTGTGATTGTAAAATGAGCTAAGTTTCATGTTGTTTCCCCTCTCCGCTCCCCAACGCAGCCTTACTTGCATTCCTCATCACCGCCTGCTTGCTGGATCTCCAGCGAGCCCTTGCTCTCCTCATCATGACATGCATCGTGGTCTTCTTCATGGTTTACGGGCTGGTGAAGAGGTTGCTCGGGGAACGGATCCTGCATTTCTTCTCGCCTGCGTGTTCCTTCCTGCAGAGATACAGCAAATGGTTCAAATGGTAGGTGGTTTGTGTTGTTAAGGCGCTCATTCTTCATGGTATCGCAGCGTTTACGATACGATACAATACTGTCGAACTTTATTCATCCCAGGAGGGAAATTGGTCTGCCAATAGTCATAAAACACGACACGATACATGCAACATGAAATTAAAATGACGAGTGGAAAGTCCAGGATTGGGGATGTGTAAAGATTGGGGGGGAGTCAGTCTCAGTCTACCCCACGACAGAAGGGGGAGGAGTTGTCCTGTTTGATAGCCACAGGGAAGAAGGATCTCCTGTGGCGTTCTGTCCTGCATCTTCGTGGAACCAGTCTGTTGCTGACAGTACTCCTCAGGTTGACCAGTGTGTCATGGAGGGGGTGAGCTGTATTGTCCAGGATGCTCCGCAGTTTGAGGAGCATCCTCCCCTCCAAGACCAACCTCCCGTGAATCCAACTCCAACTCCCCCCCCAGGACGGAGCCAGCCTTCCTGATGAGTTTGTTGATCCTATTGGCGTCCGTGGCCTTCGCCCTGCTGCCCCGGCACACGGCAGAGAACAAGATGCCACTTATTTAATCCTTGCCGCACCAATGTGATGTGTTTAACAAGAGGAAGAGATGAATGATGTTTCACCATTCCTGGCCAGTTAGTCTGGTTTACTTTAGAGATACAGCGAGGAAACAGGCCCTTAGGCCCACCGAGTCCGCGCCGACCAGCGATCCCCGCACATTAACACTATCCTACACACACTAGGGACAATTTACATTTACACCAAGACAATTATCCGACAAACCTGTACTTTTTCAGAGTGTGGGATGACTACTGTTGACTTTTAACAGTTCGTGGGCAATTAGGAATGGACAATAAAAACTGGCATCGCAGGTCACCTACAAAAGCTGTGACTGCCACAGAGTGGCACGGTGGCTCAGCAGTAGAGTTGCTGCATCACAGCGCCAGAGGCCCGGGTTTGATCCTTACTACAGTTGCTGTCCATACAGAGATTGTACCTTCTCCCCGTGACCTGCGTGGGTTTCCTCCGGGTTCTCCGGTTTCCTCCTACATCCCAAAGACGTGCGGGTTTGTAGGTCGATTGGCTTCTGTAAATTGTCCCTAGAATGTAGGATAAAACTAGTGTACGGTCGGCGTGGAGTTGGTGGGCCGAAGGGCCTGGTTCCACGCTGTAACTCTAAAAACTAAAAAAGACTGCTATCTGTAGAAGTCTTATTGAAGAGTCCCGACCCAAATCATCACCTGTGCATACCCTCCATGTATGCTGCCTGACCCGCTGAGTTGCTCCAGCACTTTGTGTTTTGTTCTGTAAGATCTTCATGTTAGGCGCTCCTTGCATCCCACCTCAGTCTTTTAACTATTAAACAGTAATACCAAATGAAGGGACCAATAGACTGAAATTTTCCTTGATCGCCATTCCCTCTGTCCTATTTTCACACCTTGCACTTCCTTATCTATGTACCTCCCACTCCCCTGACATCAGTCTGAAGAAGGGTCTCGACCCAAACCCAATCTCACCCCGATCACTCCCTCTTCTCCCCTTTCCCATCATGCAAGAGGTACAGAAGTGTGGAGGCGCACACCTCCAGATTCGGAGACAGTTTCTTCCCAGTTGTTATCAGGCAACTGAACCATCCCACCACCAACTAGAGAGCGGTCCTGACCCTCAGACTGTCTTTAATCAGATTTTATTGGACTTTATCTTGCACCAAACATTATTCGCTTTATCAGTCTGAAGAAGGGTCTCAACCCGAAACTTCTCTCCAGAGATGCTGGCTGTCCCGCTGAGTTATTCCAGCTTCTTGTGTCTATCTTCGGACTAATAGTTTGTTGGGTTTCCTTCTGCCAGGCTGGTTGCCCTGTTGGCGGTGGTGGGACTAGTTGCCTGGCTTGGCGCGGACACGGCAAGAAGACCCAAACAGCTGATTTCCTTCGGAGGATTGTGTACGCTCGTCACCTTGCTCTTTATCTTCTCCGCGAGGCCGCAGGCGGTGAGTCGATCTTCCAGTCCACCCTGCGCTTGTCCTGTCATCGCACTTCACAAGTCCACGAGTTATCGGAGTAGAATTAGGCCATTCGGCCCATCGCCCACTCTGCCATTCAATCATGGCTGATCTCTGCCCCCTAATCCCATTTTCCTGCCTTCTCCCCATAACCCTTGACACCCGTTCTAATCGAGAATTTGTCTATCTCTGCCTTAAAAATATCCACTGACTCGGTTTCCACAGCCCTCTGTGGCAATGAGTTCCACAGATTAACTACCTTCTGACTACAGAAGTTCCTCCTTGCCTCCTTTCTAAAAAAGCGCCCTTTAACTCTAAGGCTATGACCTCTGATCCTGGATTCTCCCACCAGCGGTAGAGTTCCTGCTTTCCACCGAATGCAGCGCCAGAGACCCGGGTTCGATCCCGACTACGGGTGCTGTCTGTACGGAGTTTGTACGTTCTCCCCGTGACCTGCGTGGGTTTTCTCCAAGATCTTCGTTTTCCTCCCACACTCCAAAGACGTACAGGTTTGTAGGTGAATTGGCTTGGTAAATGTAAAAATTGTCCCTAGTGGGTGTAGGATAGTGTTAATATGCGGGGATCGCTGGTCGGCGTGGACTCGGTGGGTCGAAGGGCCTGTTCCCGTGCGGTATCTCTAAACTAAACTAAACAAAATTAAACTCTCCCGCTGCGCCACCTGTGTGAACTAACTGTGGCCTTCCTCTACTCAGGTATCAGGGAGAGCGCTGTTTGTGGGACTGGGATTACAATTTATTCTCGGCATCTTCATCATCAGGACGGAGCCTGGCTTTCAGGCTTTCAACTGGCTTGGAGTCCAAATCCAGGTATGTCCAGAGGGAAGATGTCGTCAAACCGAAACGATTGTCAAATGCACAATGTACAGGTTTCAGGTACATCGAAACTCCTGCTTGTGGCAGCATCTTCCCAGCTTCTTCCCATCTATTATCAGGCAACTGAACTGTCCTCTCACCAACCAGAGCATAGAAACATAGAAGCATAAAAAACACGTGCACGTAGGCCATTCAGCCCTTTGAGCCAGTACTGACATATATATACACACACACCAGTGGGCAGGTGCTATAGACCTGCACGGGAAGGTAGACGCTCCCGCCCCCACGAGTCTCGGGCAGATGGGGCTCGTCAGCCTGGGAAGGCAGTCCATCTAGGAGATTTAAAACCTCCACTGCCTTGTGGCCATATCCAGTCATGGAAAAGGCTCCAGGAGTGAACCTCAAGAAAATCCGGAGTCGGAGCCCCTAAGGCAGTTCATCGTTCTCTACAACCTCGCACTGGCAGCTACTGCGACGGCGTTGGCTGGCGGTGTGTCAGATTTCTTCCTGAGTCTCAACAAGGTGGTGGGTGTATGGAACGAGCTGCCAGAGGAGGTAGTTGAGGCAGCGACAATCCCAACGTTTAAGAAAAAGTTAGACAGGTACATGGATAGGACAGGTTTGGAGGGATATGGACCAAGCGCAGGCAGGTGGGACTGGTGTAGCTGGGACATGTTGGCCGGTGTGGGAGAGTTGGGCCGAAGAGCCTGTTTCCACGCCGTATCACTCTATGACTCTGTAAGAAATGTCCAAACAGTTTCCGCCACAGACCCATTCATCTCTCCAGCATTGTGTTTTTTGCAAGAGGTACAGAAATATTATAACTTTAGATTCAGTGACAGTTTCTTCCCAGCTGTTAAACCAGTGGTGTCAGAATCCCATGAACAAAGAACAGAAAAGTTTCCATCAGACATAGGAGCAGAATAGGACCATTTAGCCCATCGAGTCATAAGATCATGTGATAGGAGCAGAATTAGGCCATTTGGCCCATCAAGTCCACTCCGTCATTCAATCATGGCTGATCTATCTCTCCCTCCTAACCCCATTCTCCTGCCTTCTCGCCATAACCCCTGACACCCATACTAATCAAGAATCTATCTTATCTCTGCCTTAAAAATATCCAGTCTTGGCCTTCTGTGGCAAAGAATTCCACAGATTCACCACCTTCTGATTAAAGAAATTTCTCCTCATCTCCTTCCTAAAGGAACATCCTTTAATTCTGGGGCTATCTCCTCTGGTCCTAGACTCTCCCACTAGTGGAACCATCCTCTCCACATCCACTCTATCCAGGCCTTTCACTATTCGGTATGTTTCAATGAGGTCTCCTCTCATCTTTCTAAACTCCAGCGAGTACAGGCCCACTCCGTTTCAATAGACAATAGGAGCAGGAGTAGACCATTCGGCCCTTCGAGTCAGTACCGCCATTCACTGTGATCATGGCTGATCATCCACAACCAGTACCCCGTTCCTGCCTTCTCCCCGTATCCCTCTTTAAGAGCCCTATCTAGCTCTCTCTTGAAAGTACCCAGAGAATTGGCATCCAGAGAATTGGAGAGTCCAGAGAAAGCATAAATAGAGCTGTTCTACTGTGTTCCTTCTCATTATGAAAAAGAACTGTGTGGGAATGTCAACGCCGTGTCTTACTTACCTGTAGATAATAATTCCCCGTTTGTTTTTCCTTGCAGACTTTTCTGAATTATACGACTGCAGGATCCAGGTTTCTCTTTGGAGATCAGCTGATCGACGGCATTTTCGCATTTCAGGTCATTCTTCTCCATCTGCCCGTTCATTCTGTTGAATTTGGTGCCGAGGTTTAACGACTCTGTGATCAACCTGTTAGTGCCAATAAGATGGCGTTGTGTGGAGGACACAATGAGAGGTTAACCTGGATAAAACGCTTCATACTTAACCCTGCCCGCTCAACCACAATTCCAGATCCAAGGCAGTTGTCTGGCATAGGAATGTTTTTGTTTGGATACTGGAAGGAGAGAGTCTATATTAGTTAACACTGAAAAATGTAGAGATCAGGGTGGCACGGTGGCACAGCAGTGGAGTTGCTGCCTTATGGAGTCAAAGACCCGGGTTCGATCCCGACTACGGGTGCTGCCTGTATGAAGTCTGTACGTTCTCCTCGTGACCCCTGTGGGTTTTCTCCGAGATCTTTGGTTTGCTCCCACACTCCAAAGACGTAGAGGTTTGGCTTGGTATGAATGTAAATTGTCCCTAGTGTGTGTGTGTAGGATTGTGTTAATGTGCGGGGATCGCTGGTCGGCGTGGACTCGGTGGGCCGAAGGGGTTGTTTCCGCGCTGTATCTCTAAACTAAACTGAACTAAAGAAGGAAATGCAGATGCTGATTTACAAAGAAACCGTCACAAAGTACTAGAATAACTCACCGGGTCAGGCAGCATCTCTGGAGAAAATGGATAGGTGACATTTCAGGTTGGGACACTTCTTGGACTGAGTCCCGACCCGAAACGTCGCCTATCCAAGTTCTCCAGAGATGCTGCCTGACCCGCTGAGTTACTCCAGCAATTTATGACTTTTTAGTTAAGAATGAGAACACTGAGGAAGGTCGAACATGATTTAGTTTTCCCTCCAGTTTAAATACGGATATTCACATGATTTGGCTAAGGTTTTCGAATCTGGAAAGTAGATTTGTTCTTGGTAGCTTGGCAATGCTTGATTGAACATGGGGATGTAAGGGTGGATGGCTTAGGGTGGAATCGGGTGAAATTTCAGGTCGTCCAGGACAGAATGTGGCGTTTGTAGCCATGGAGAGCTGAGGGTCAACACAGCGGTAGAGTTGCTGCCTTACAGCGCCAGAGACCCAGGTTCGATCCCCACTACGGGCGCTGTCTGCACGGACGTTCTCCCCGTGACTGCGTGGGTTTTCTCCGGGAGATTCGGTTTCTTCCTACACTCCAAAGACATACAGGTTTGCAGGTTAATTGGCTTCTGTAAATTGTATGTTGTGGCTGGTGTGTGTGGGATCGAACTAATGCATGGGGAGATCGCTGATCGGCTTGGACTCGATGGGCCGAAGGTCCTGTTTCCACGCTGCATCTCCAAAACTAAAACTAAACCATGATGCCCATTTCCCAATAGGGCCTTGAGAACTTAAATGGAGTGGGGTTACGAGACCTTGGTTCTTTGGCCGTTCTCGCCCAATCCATGGCTGGTTGTGAATTGGAATCCTTGCCATTGTCCCTGCATGAGCTCCGTCAACATGGTTTGACTTGATGTCCCATCTCCCCATCCACAGGCACTGCCGATTGTTGTCTTCTTCAGCTCCGTGATGTCCATTCTCTACTACATTGGCGCGATGCAATGGATAATCCTGAAGGTAGTACCAAGAGCCCGCGGTAGGTATAGCTGAATGCACAGCGCGATAGTGTAAGTGCTTGGCATCCTCCTTCTGAAAGCCATTTGTCGACTTCAATGGAACACAGTTTGGAGGCAGAACACAATGAGCCACCCCCCGAGATACATCACTCTGAAGGTAACATGTCTCATCTTATGCTTCCCTCTCTGCGTCAACCCACCACCACTCTCTCACCTCACCTCGCTTTGCCTTCCCGTAGACACTGACAATGTTATGGTACGAAGATAGACACAAAAAACTGGAGTAATTCAGCGCGACAAGCAGCATCTCCGGAGAGAAGGAATGGGTAACGTTTCGGTCCGAAGAGAGGGTCTCGACCCGAAACCTCACCCATTCCTTCTCTCCACAGATGCTGCCTGTCCCGCTGAGTTACTCCAGCTTTTTGTGTCTATCTTCGGTTTAAACCAGCATCTGCAGTTCCTTCTTACACAGACACGTAATGGTACGTTTAAGGCACTTTATTTGTCCCATGTACCGAGGTACGGTGAAATTCATTTTTAGATTCAGTTCAGTACAAGTATCACTATACATAAGCACTGAGATACATCTTAGATAAGCATCTCAGATGCAGTACAAGTGTATAACAGGAGTGCACTGAGACAGTATGCAGAGATGCCATATTTTGACACCATTTTCAAGTCCCAGTTGTTGTTAGTGCAGGGATCTTGACCTGACCATGAAGGTCTGTTGTCCTGGCAACATTGCAGGGTCGGCCTGGCCAAGTGCAGGCGTAGCGTTCTCCACCGCTGTAGGCTGCGTGCCCCTTGGAGCGTGCCCCATGTTGCTGCAGGGCCTCCAGTGGTGCCCAATCTAATGGAGCCCCAGGCTTCTGCGGGGCCTCCAGCGGCCCACTCCCCCATCGAGGCCATGCACTCCCTCCCACAGCCCGCCTGCTCACGCTTCAGGTGGGTACCCGTGGGCCCTCGAACGGCGGGCTGCGGTCCACAAGGATGGCTCGCTGTTACGACATCCCAAATTGCAGTCCGTACGAACTGTGGTGTCGTTTCTCCAGATTGCGTGGTTGATGCAGATTACTATGGGCACGTCAGCAACAGAGACTCTGAGCGTCGCTGGCAATATCTTTGTGGGACAGGTAGGTCGACAATCACAGGTAACTGCCTCCTCCAGCTGTGTTGTAATGCTTCTGCCAACCTGCTTTGCCAATGCGGACAATGGCATCTCTCCTTCTTGAGAACGTCAATGGTTCCGAGCCAGATGTCCACACCATTGTATGCCAGTCGGGACCAACAGGCCAATGTTTGGATAGCTTACAAAGAAGCATAGAAACATAGAAAATCAGTGCAGGAGTAGGCCATTCGGCCCATATGGCCAGCACCGCCAATTAATATGATCATGGCTGATCATCCAAATCAGTACCCCGTTCCTGCTTTTTCCCCATATCCCTTGATTCCGTTAGCCCTAAGTGCTATATCTGACTTTCTTAAAAAAAAAACATCCAGTGAATTGGCCTCCACTGCCTTCTGTGGCAGAGAATTCCACAGATTCACAACCCTTATTCTTACACTGTGACCCCTGGTTCTGGACTCCCCCAACATCTGGAATATTTTTCCTGCATCTAGCCTGTCCAATCCCTTAAGAATTTCATATGTTTCTATAAGATTCCCTCTCATCCTTCCAAATTCCAGTGAATACAAGCCCAGTCGACCCATTCATTCATCAAGAAAGAATGATACGTACATTGAATTCTCCAATTTTAGCTAATTAACTTTAAACCCCCTACTTCCCTTCCTGAATCACCCTTCCCCCCCTCCCTCCCTCTCTTCCCTGTGCCCCATCTGGACGTACCCAGTTCTCCCCTTCCCCTCCACAACCACCTATATTCCTTCATCTGGCTTCACAATTCACACTTCTTCTATTCTTATCTCACACCAAATTGCCTTTCCATATATAGCCTTTGTCCAACCAGCTGCCCATCAAGCACCCTCCTCACCTGTATCCACCTATCACTCCATAGATGCTGCTGCACCCGCTGAGTTTCTCCAGCATTTTTGTGTACCTTCCACCTATCACTCGCCAGGCTTTGTCCTGCCCCTCCTCATGTCCAACTTACTCGTGCCCCCACCACCCACCACATTCAGTCTGAAGAAAGTCTAGATAGATCAGCCATGGTTGAATGGCAGAGTAGACTTGATAGTCCGAATGGCTTAAGTCCCAGCCCGAAGCGTTACCTATCCATGTTCTCCAGAGACAGATACAAAATGCTGGAGGAACCGGAATGAAGGAATGGGTGACGTTTCGGGTCGAGACCCTTCTCCAGACTGAAAGTCACGGGTAAAGGAAACGAGTGATATACTCGATAATGTGATGATGTAGAGAGGTAAAGAACAAATGAATGAAAGATATGCAAAAAAAGTTACGACGATAAAGGAATCTCTCCAGAGATGGTAAAGACATCTCTGGAGAGAAGGAATGGGTGACATATCAGGTTGAGACCCTTCTTCAGACTTCTTCAGCGTCTCCAGAGATGCTGCCTGTCCCACTGAGTTACTCCAGCACTTTGTGTCTTTTTTTTAAATGTTTGCAAAAGTCAATGGTTGACTGTGCCTGCCAGCAAGCAGAGACTTCCTTCCAAAGGGCTTCCTTGTAACAACCTGAAGGAATAAACAAAATGCTGGAGTAACTCAGCGGGACAGGCAGCATCTCTGGAGAAAAGGAATGGGTGGCACTTCGGGTCGGGACCCCTCTTCAGACTACAGGTGCTGGTTTGCAAAGAAGGACACAAAGTGCTGGAGTAACTCAGCGGGACAGGCAGCATCTCTGGAGAGGACATGGATAGGCAATGTTTCTGGTCGGGACTCTTCGTTAGATTGATTGTAATGGAGGGGCAGGAAGCTCTGAGGGCAGGACAAAGCCTAGCAAGTGATAGGTGGATACAGGTGAGGTGGGGGGGAGGGGGTATTGGTAGATGTTTGGGTGCTGGCCAGAGATGAAAAGACAAGAGGCTGCGAGATAAGGAGATCAGGAGATAAGAGGTGTGAAATGTGAAGCCAGAGGAAAGGATAAAGGTGTAGGAAGGAACTGCAGATGCTTGGTTAAACCAAAGATAGACACACAAAGCTGGAGTAACTCAGCGGGTCAGGCAGCATCTCCAGAGAGAGGGAATGGTGACGTTTTGGGTCGAGACCCTTTTTCAGACTGAAGAAGGGTCTCGACCTGAAACGTCACCCATTCCTTCTCTCCAGAGATGCTGCCTGTCCTGCTGAGTTACTCCAGCATTTTGTGTCCATCTTCGATTTAAACCAGCATCTGCCGTTCTTGCCTACAACACCTGAAGGAATATTTCTTTTCAGACGGAGGCACCTCTTCTCATCCGACCCTATCTGATGGAGATGACCAAATCAGAGATCCACGCTGTGATGACTGGGGGCTTTGCCACCATCGCTGGCAGTGTGCTTGGAGCCTACATCTCCTTCGGGGTAAGGGCCAGCCAGTCTTGGAACCCACGTGGCATCAATGACCTTGACATTTGTCTTTTCACTTGAAACTTTCATAGAATGATGGGCGGCACGGTGGCGCAGCGGTAGAGTTACTGCCTTACACTACTTGCGGTGTCAGAGACCCGGGTTCGATCCCGACTACGGGTGCTGTCTGTACAGAGTTTGTACGTTCTCCCCGTGGTCCGTGTGGGGTTTTTCATGGACCTCCAGTTTCCTCCCACACTCCAAAGACGTGCAGGTTTGTAGGTTAATTGGCTTGGTAGAAGTGTATGTAAATTGTCCCGTGTGTGCAGGGTTGCGTTAATGTGCGGGGATCGCTGGTTGGCGTGGACTCGCTGGGCCGAGGGGCCTGTTTCCGCGCTGTATCTCTGAACTAAACTGAAGTAAAGAACGGACAGCAGAAACCTAGAAACCAATGGCCAAAAACGCAGAGGCTGAGATTCAAGTCCTATTCAAACGGCACGGTGGCGCAGCTGGTAGAGACCCCGGTTCGATCCTGACCTCGGCCGCTTTCTGTGCGGAGATTGCATCTTCTCCCCGTGACCGTGTGGGTTTTCTCCGGGTGCTCCGGTTTCCTCCCACATCCCAAAGAGACGTGCGGGTGGGTCTGTAGGTCAATTGGCCCTCTGTAAAATCGCCCCTAGTGTGTATAGAGTGGATGAGAAGGTGGGATAACGTAGAACAATGTGGATGATCGTCAGCGGTCAGCATGGACTCGCTGGACTGAAGGGCCTGCTTCCATGCTGTATCCATAAAGTAAAATAAACTACAAGGTCAAAAATGTGAGGCATCGTTTGTTAAAAGCTGGTACTAAGACAGAATTTTATAGACTCAGAATTAATGGAAATTTTTTTAGGAAGATGATGAGAAATGTCTTTAGTCAGAGCGGGTGGTGGATCTGTGGAATTCTTTGCCACAGAAGGCTGTGGAGGCAATCGACAATAGACAATAGGTGCAGGAGTAGACCAGTCGGCCCTTCGAGCCAGCACCGCCATTCAATGTGATCATGGCTGATCATCCACAATCAGTACCCCGTTCCTGCCTTCTCCCCATATCCCCTGACTCCGCTTTCTTTAAGAGCTCCATCTAACTCTCTCTTGAAAGCATCCAGAGAATTGGCCTCTACTGCCTTCTGAGGATCCACTTCCTTCAGTGGATATTTTTTAAGGCAGAGATAGATAGATTCTTGAATGGTACAGGTGTCAGAAGTTATGGGGAGAAGGCAGGAGAATGGGGTGAGGAGGTAGATCAGCCATGAATGAATGGCGGAGTAGACTTGATGGGCTGAATGGCGTAATTCTACTCCTATCACTTGTCACCTTACTACCTTATGCCGGTGCCAAACGTGATGCCTTCTTTACATTTTGCCGCTCAGACCTTCAACCCACGCCCTCTAATATTAGATATTTCTAACCTGGGGAAAGGGTTCTAACTGTCCATCATATCTACGCCTGACATAATGGATGCACGGAGTCTCTTGCCCAGAGTAGGGGAATCGAGGACCAGAGGACAGAGGTTCAAGGTGAAGGGGAAAAGATTTAATAGGAATCTGAAGGGTAACTTTTCCACACAAAGGGTGGTGGGTGTATGGAACAAGCTGCCAGGTTAGGTAGTTGAGGCTGGGACTATCCTAACATTTAAGAAACAGTTATACAGGTACAGTTCCTTCCTACACATCCTAATATCGTTTTTAATTCATCTTTCAAGAAACTGACCGGAATCTCTTGGGTTAGATGTTCTTCTCCATTAATATCTTCGTCCTCGCCTTGCCTTCCAGATTAATGCGTCTAATTTGATAGCGGCATCCGTAATGGCTGCACCGTGCGCTCTCGCTCTGTCCAAACTCAGCTACCCTGAAGTCGAGGAATCCAAGTTCAAGACTGAGGAAGGAGTGAAACTAGACAGTAGGTGTGTGTGTCCAGCCCTGCTCTGTATGTATGTGTCCATGATCAAAACTCTCCCGAGTCTTTAACGTCTTAGGACATAAGTGATAGGAGCAGAATTAGGCCAATTGGCTCTGTCGACTCCGCCATTCATAAGATCATTAGATCATTAGATCATGTGATAGGAGCAGAATTAGGCCATTCAGCCCATCAAGTTCTCCGCCATATCTCTCTCCTAACCCCATTCTCCTGCCTTTTCCCCATAACCCCTGACACCCGTACTAATCAAGAATCTATCTATCTCTGCCTCAACAATATCCATTGGCTTGGCCTCCACAGCCTTCTGTGGCAATGAATTCCACAGATTCACCACCCTCTGACTAAAGAAAATCCTCCTCATCTCCTTCCTAAAGGAACGTCCTTTAATTCTGAGGTGATGGCCTCTAGTCCTAGACTCTCCCACTAGTGGAAACATCCTCTCCACATCCATTCTATCCAAGCCTTGGATACTAGGCTCATTAGGAATTGGGACTTGAAATTGGGAAATTGGGTGGCACCATGACGCCCAATCTACAGTGATGAAGTTGCTGCCTCACAGCACGGAAACAGGCCCTTCGGCCCACCAAGTCCATGCCAACCAACGATCACCTATTCATGAGCACTATCCTACACACTAGGGCAAAATTACATTTCTACCGAAGCCAACTAACCTACAAACTTGGCCGTCTATGGAGTGTGGGAGGAAACCAGAGCACCCGGGGAAAACCCACGCGGTCACAGGGAGAACGCACAAACTCCGTACAGACAGCATCCATAGTCTGGATCGAACCCGGGTCTCTGGCGCGTTTAAAGCTAACCATTCCTTTCTTTTATTTATTCCCCCTTCAGCGGAGAACAGAATGTTCTAGAAGCTGCAAGTAATGGTGCCTCTGCCTCGGTTGGTTTGGTTGCTAACATCGCCGTGAACCTACTTGCATTTTTAGCTATTCTGAAGTTTTTGAACGCGGCTCTCTCTTGGTTTGGAGGTATGGTGGACTACCCTCAGCTCAGCTTCGAGGTATGATACAACTTTACACCTGGGCCTGTCCCCCTGTGAACACCACACCCATATCCACACAGACCTGCCGTCCACACCTCCAACCATGACCGCCAGATAATCGCAGTCAATTGTGGACGCAGCCCAGACCATCACACAAACCAACCTCCCTTCCATTGACTCCATTTATACCTCACGCTACCTCGGCAAGGCCAGCAGCATAATCAAGGACAAGTCACACCCTGGCCACTCCCTCTTCTCCCCTCTCCCATCGGACTAAAGGTATAGAACTGTGAAAACGCACACCTCCAGATTCAGGGGCAGTTTCTTCCCAGCTGTTCTCAGGCAATTGAATCATCCTACCACAATCAGAGAGCAGTGTTGAACTACTCTCTACCTCTTTGGTGACCCTCGGACTATCCTTGATCAGACTTTATTGGTTTTACCTTGCACTAAACGCTATTCCCTTGTCATGTCTCTGTGCACAGTTAAAGCCCTGTCCCACGGTACAAGTTCATTCCAAGAGCTCTCCCGAGTTTAAAAAAAATCAAACTTGTGGTAAGCACGGAGAATGAACGTAGCGGGTACGTCGGAGCTCGGGGACGTCTCTTAGCGCTAACGGCAGGTACTCGGGAAGACTCGCTAACGACAGGTAAGCAGGGGAAGACTCGTGAAGATTTTTCAACATGATGAAAAATGTCCACGAGAGCCCCGAGTACCGACGAGTGGCCATTACCGTAAATCTCCGAGTTCAAATCAGGGCAAACTCGGGAGAACTCTTGGAATGAACTTGTACCGTGGGACAGGGGTTTAAATGGCTCGATTGTAATCATGTATTGTCTTTCTGCTGGTTAGTTAGCACGCAACAAAAGCTTTTCACTGTACCTCAGTACACGTGGCAATAAACTAAACCTGTCACCAAGCAACAACGTTAGTCACTCCAATCCACTGACAAGTTCAGTATCAGATTGGTAGCTACAGCATGTTGGTCTACCCAGGTGACAGGTAGATGAGAACATACAAGGCGTGATTAGTAAGTTTGCAGATGACACGAAAGTAGATTATTTTATTTTGGATTATTATATTTTATTTTGGATTAATTTATTTACATTACATTTATTTTATTTTAGTGTAGTTTATTACCACCACGTGTACGTGCAGGGATGTCACACTAACACTGCCCTGCACACACTAGGGACAACATTACATTTATAACCAAGTCAATTAACCTACAAACCTGTACGTCTTTGGAGTGTGGGAGGCAACCGAAGATTACGGAGAAAACCCACGCGGGTCACGGTGAGAACGTACAAACTCCGTACAGACAAGCACCCACTAGTCAGGATCGAACCCGGGTCTCTGGCGCTGTGAGGTTGTAGCTCTACCACTGCGCACCGTGCCGCCAAGTTCTCCAGTATGAGTACATTTTTGATAACTGTAACATAAATAATCAAAAGATCATAAAATCATAAGACACGAGCAGAATTAAGCCATTCGGCCCATCGAGTCTGCTCCACCATTCAATCATGGCTGATCGGTATTTCCCTCTCAACCCCATTCTCCTGCCTTCTCCCCATAACCGTGAAAAAAATCTATACATGATTACACTCCTTAGGTTAAGAAACTAGTCCACAATTACCTCCCAGACATATTATTTACCACCTCATATTTATCATTGCTTATTTTCTTCCAGCTTCTTTCATCTACCTTCTCAAACACTTCACAACTTTCACAAATTCACAAGTTCACGTTATACGAGTAGAATTAGGCCATTCGGCCCATCGCGTCTACTCCGCCATTCAACCATGGCTGATCTCTGCCACCTAATCCCATTTTCGTGCCTTTTCCCCATAACCCTTGGCACCCATTATAATCAAGAATTTGTCTATCTCTGCCTTCAAAATATCCACTGACTTGGCCTCCACAACCCTCTGTGGCAATGGGTTCCACAGATTAACTACTCTCTCACTAAAGAAGTTCCTCCTCACCTCCTTTCTAAAAGAGCGCCCTTTAATTCTGAGACTATGACCTCCGGTCCTAGACTCTCCCACCAGTTGAAACATCCTTTCCACATCCACTCTATCTATGCCTTTCATTATTCTGTAAGTTTCAATGAGGTCCCCCCTCAACCTTCTAAACTCCAGTAAGTACAGGCCCAGTGCTGTCAAACACACATCCCACTCATTTCTGGGATCATTCTTGTAAACCTCCTCAGGACCCTCTCCAGAGCCAGCACATCCTTCCTCAGATATGGAACCCAAATTAGCACACAGTACTCCAAATGTGGCCTGACCAGCACCTTATAGAGCTTTAAAGGCCCAAAAGAACTTTAAAGGCTTCCCTCTTGTCATAGTTCTGTAGGGAAACACCGTTCAATTCTCCCTGGCTGCTTTGAGCTTGGAAGCCGTAGAATACGCCTGCTCTACACATCTATAACGACATCTGAACTCAATAACAACATGTAAAAGACACGTGGATAGTACATGGATAGGAAAGGTTTGGGGGATATGGGCCAAATGCCACATGCATTTGGGTGGCACGGTGGCACAGCGGTAGAGCTGCCAACCTCACAGCGTCAGGAACCCGGGATAAATCCTGATCTCGGGTACTATCCATGCGGAGTTTGTACATTCTCCCAGTGGATTTTCTCCGGGTGCTCTGGTTTCCTCCCACATCTTAGAGACGTGCAGGCTTCTGTAAATTGCCCCTAGTGTTAGGATGCAAACATGGGATGACATAGAACTAGTGTATGGGTGATCAATGGTTGGCATCAGTGGGCCAAAGGGCCAGTTTCCACGCCTATATTCCACGCTTTTAGACTTTAGAGATACAGCGCGGAAACCAGCCTTAGTCCCTCGTTGTCCACACTGACCAGCGATCGCCCTGTAGACTAGCACTATCCTACATACTAGGGACAATCCACAATTTTACCAAAGCCAAGTTATCTACAAACCTGTCTGGGAGGAAACCAGAGCACCTGGAGAAAACCCCCGTGGTCACAGGGAGAATTTACAATCTCTGTACAGACAGCACCCGTAGTCAGGATCGAACCCAGGTTTCTGGCGCTGTAAGGCAACAACTCTACCGCTGTACCACCGTGCCGCTCTCTAGACCCTAGACATCAATGAGACTAGCTTAGAAGGGGCATCTTGGACAGCATAACAAATCTCACTGTACCTTAATTGGTACATGTGACAATAAACTGACCTTGAAACCTTGAGTTGGGCCGAAGGGCCAGTTTCTGTGCTCGTGACTCGGTGTCTCTACTTCTCCGAGTTAATACTGTATACACACAAAATGCTGGAGTAACTCAGTGGGACAGGCAGCATCTCTGGAGAGGAGGAATGGGTGACGTTTCGGGTCGAGATCCTTCTTCAAACTTCGCATCTCGACCCGAAACGTCACCCATTCCCACTCCCCAGAGATGCTGCCTGCCCCGCTGAGTTACTCCAGCTTTTTGTGTCTATCTTCGGTATAGACCAGCACCTGCAGTTCCTTCCTAAACATGTTCCCACCGGAAATGTTTTACTGTGGAAACAGGGACCTGCCGATGCTGGCTAACAAAACAAGGACAAAAGGTGCTGGAGTGTCTCAGCGGGTCAGGCAGCATCTCTGGAGAACATGGACAGATGAAGCATCTGCAGTTCCTTCCTACACTATACTGTGTACGCCACTCTGGTTGGGGATGTGCATTGTGGATATTGAGCACTGTTTTGTACCGTTTATGCAGAACATTTGCTCTTACGTCTTCATGCCTCTGGCCTTCATTATGGGAGCTGACTGGGAAGACTCGTTCCTTGTTGCCGAGCTGATTGGAGTCAAACTCTTCCTCAACGAGTTTGTGGCGTACCAGAACCTTTCCCAGTACAGGAACAAACGTTTAGCAGGAATATCTGAATTTATCAACGGCAAGAAGCAATGGATCTCAGTGAGTATTGCGTTTTAGAAATAAAAACATAGACAATAGGTGCAGGAGTAGGCCATTCGGCCCTTCGAGCCTGCACCGCCATTCAATGTGATCATGGCCGATCAATCAACAGTATCCCGTGCCTGCCTTCTCTCCATACCCCCTGATCCCTTTAGCCACAAGGGCCACATCTTAAATATAGCCAATGAACTGGCCTCAACTACCTTCTGTGGCAGAGAATTCCAGAGATTCACCACTCTCTGTGTGAAAAATGTTTTCCTCATCTCGGTCCTAAAAGACTTCCCCCTTATCCTTAAACTGTGACCCCTTGTTCTGGACTTCTCCAACATCGGGAACAATCTTCCTGCATCTAGCCTGTCCAACCCCCTTAAGAATTTTGTACGTTTCTATAAGATCCCCCCACAATCTTCCAAATTCTAGTGAGTACAAGCCGAGTCTATCCAGTCTTTCTTCATATGAAAGTCCTGCCATCCCAGGAATCAGTCTGGTGAACCTTCTCTGTACTCCCTCTATGGCAAGAATGTATTGCGGCAGATTTCTTTTAGTGTAGCTTAGAGATACAGCACAAAAACAGGCCCTTCGGCCCACCGAGTCCGTGCTGACCAGCAAACCACTGCACACACTAGGGACAATTTTAACTCAATCTAACACACACTGGGGACAATGTTACATTTATAACCAATGCAATTAACCTACAAACCCTGTACATCTTTGGAGTGTGGGAGGAAACCAAAGATCTTGGAGAAAACCGGGTAGAACGTGCAAACTCCTTGCAGACAGCACCCGTAGTCAGGATTGAACCCGGGTCTCTGGCGCTGTGAGGCAGCAACTCTACCGCTGCGCCACCGTGCTGCCTAATGTGAAAGTCAAAAGTGAAACTTCAGCCAACAAGTAGCCAAGGAACTGCAGATGCTGGGTCACAAAAAAAAGGCACAAATTGCTGGAGTAACTCAGCCTCTCTGGAGAACATGGATGCCGGTGATGTTTCGGATTTGGGACCTTTCTTCAGACTGATGGTGGAGGAGAAGAAGCAAGCTGGGAGAAAGGTGAGGCAGGACAAAGCCTGGTGAGTGAGACGTGTGGGTTTGTGGGTTAATTAGCCTCTGTAAAATGCCCCGAATGTGCAGGGCATTGATGTGAAATTGGGACAACAAAGAACTAGTGTGAACGGGCAAGCAACGGTGGGCGTGGACTCGATGGGCCGAAGGGCCTGTTTCCATGCTATATCTCTGACCTAAACTAGAGGCTACAGAGGCTTCTACAAAGGCTAGTTTGGTCAATGGGATTAGCACAGATGAATACTTGACGGTCAGTACAGACATAGTGGGCCGAAGGGCCTGTTCCTGTGCTGTAAGACTTTTAAACAAACTGAGAACTTTAATCGCAACATCTGAGAGGTCGGTCGGTGAGATGGATGGGAAAGGTTTGATTTCTGTTTTTATTTGCAGCCTAGAGCCGAAACGATATCTACGTACGCTCTCTGTGGCTTTGCGAACTTCTCCTCGATCGGTATCATGCTTGGGGGACTCTGTAAGTAGCTGTCCCTGTGATAAAAGCCCTTCAATGTGACAAGGTAGCTTTAGAGACATAGTGGTACAGTGTAGAAACAGGCCCTTCGGCCCACCGAGTCTGCGCTAACCAGCGATCCCCGCACACTAACACTATCCTACACACACTAGGGACAATTTACATTTATACCCAGCCAATTAACCTACAAACCTGTACGTCTTTGGAGTGTGGGAGGAAGCCGGAGCACCCGGAGAAAACCCACGCAGGTTACAAGGGGATCATACAAGCTCTGTACAGACAGCACCCGTAGTCCGGATCGAACCCGGGTCTCTGGCGCTGTAAACTCTACCGCTGCGCCACCGTGCCACGCTAATCAAAAGTTTGACAACAGGGTATTAGCAATCAGACAATTAGAAATGACCTTCTTGCAAAAAACATTGAAAGCTCTGTGATGTCCTGAAATTTGGCAAAGATCCATGGTGTTGAATCATGCCGTCTCGACGATAACGACTTCTCTCTCACACTCTCTCTCTCTCCCTTTCCCCAACACCGCCCTTTACAGCTGCCATGGCTCCAGACCGTAAGAGCGACTTTGCAGAGATAGTCATCCGAGCCCTCATCACTGGATTCACCACTTCGCTGGTGAACGCATGTGTTGCAGGTAAACAAAGTGCTTTCAGTATTTCACTCCCGATCACACCATGCCTGCTCCACGAAACAAAAATACCTCAATTAGGTTCAATGGTGCTTAATTATCACCTGTGTGAAGTGAAAATGCACAATTAAATCATTTTCTTGTCTACCGAGCCTGCATGCAAGAGGCGCCATGTTTCAGCCCCATTTTCCAAGTGCACTCCGAGCTCCAGTTGTTATGAGCGGTGCCCAAATCAGGCAAGCCCCAGGCTGTCACAGGCCTCCAGCCATCTCCTTCACACTATTTCTATACACTTTGTACAAGTCATAGAGTGATACAGCGTGGAAACAGGCCCTTCGGCCCAACTTGCCCACACCGGCCAACATGTCCCAGCTACACTAGTCCCACCTACCTGTGTGTGGTCCATATCCTTCCACACCTGTCCTATCCATGTAGTGTCCATCCACTAAGCGGGGATTGTGATTAGGTATGGGAATACTTTACTGAACTTTGAAGAAGGGTCTCGACCCGAAACGTCACCCATTCCTTCTCTCCAGAGATGCTGCCTGTCCCGCTGAGTTACTCCAGCATTCTGTGTCTATCATTAGTTTAATTATAGATCACCATAAGACCAGTCAATACTCCTTCCAACCCCACACAGTGTTACCTCATTGTTTAGTTTAGTTTTGTTTAGTTTCGAGATACAGCAGGGAAACAGGCCATTCAGCCCACCGAGTCCGCACCGACCAGCAATCCCCACACATTGTCCAACACACACTAGGGACAATTTTTACATTATACCAAGCCAATCAACCTACAAACCTGTACGTCTATGGAGTGTAGGAGTAAACCAAAGATCTCGGGGAAAACCCACACAGGTCACGGGGAGAACGTACAAACTCCGTACAGACAGCACCTGTAGTCGGGATTGAACCCGGGTCTCTGGTGCTACAAGGCAATAGTCTGTACGCGCGATAATAAAGAACTATCAATCCATTGGACCGTTGAAATAATGTGAGTTAATAACGGATTATCTATTTGGGGCTTGTTTATCTTTGCCTTCTGTGCTTTAGGGATCCTGTACGTGCCAAGGGAGTTTTTAGACTGCATCAGTTACCTCAATAGCAGTGACTTCAGTGGGACCAGCACTGACTTGCAAAGCTGCTGTACCAGTCTCTACGGGAGGTGAGTTCCACTGCTTAGTTCAGTTTGGTTCTAGTTTAGTTTAATTTTGATTAGTTTAGTTTTGTTCCGAGATTCAGGGCTGAAACAGGCCCTTCAGCCCACCGAGTCCGTGCCGACCAGCACTATCCTACACATACGAGGGACAATTTACTTTTTTCTACCAAAGCCAAATTAACCTACAAACCTGTACGTCTTCGGAGTGTGGGAGGAAACGGAGAATCTGGAGAAAACCCACGCAGGGCATGGGGAGAGCGTGCGAACGTGTTATGATTCATCATTCTCTATTGGAATTAATATCTCACGCACCCCCCCCCCCCCCATCCTTCTCTCCTCAGCACCAATGTGACTGGAAATGGAATCTTTACCTTCGAAGGACAATGGACAAACATCAGTCAGAGTTTGACCTTCTTGCAAAGCTGCTGCAGCGTCTACAACACCAGTGCACACTGCGAGCGATTCTTCTAGTATTCCTCCCGATATTTGTATATATTTTTAAATTCACTGTGTCCTGTCATCGTGTTAGCCTTGGATGCAGAGATGGTCCACAATCCATTCTCTGCAGAACAAAGATTTTGATGCTTATACATGCGATTGTAAGAATTGGCGTCACAGGTCTGCTCTTCGTAAAACAATCCTCCTTAACAATCCCACTTTAACAAACTTGACTGTACTGTATATGACAACATTATTGCAAAGTGACCATGAGGTAGGGTTGCCAACTGTCCCGTATTAGCCGGGACATCCCGTATATTGGGCTAAATTGGTTTGTCCCGTACGGGATCGCCCTTGTCCCGTATTTGACCGCTGCTACTCGGGTCGAGGGGGACTGTCGGGTCGGAGCGCCGCGTCCGGCCCCCGCCTCACCCGTCCCGACGTAGTGCAGCCCATGGAGTGCAGCAGCAGCAGCGCCTCGCCCGTGGCCCCGTCGGTCGGTCGTCAGCCCGGCCAGCTGTCCGACCTTCGGACCTTCGCTTACCGCCGACACCACCACCACCCTCCTTCTCATGACCGATCATCGGTTCATGAGTTGGATGGGGTGCGGCCCGGGCCAAAACTCCTCAGCTGGCCCGCCGGCTGGGTTTTGTGTGCAGTCCAGCACCCGGGCCAACTCATCGTTCACCCAGCCACGGCCGAGTCGGTCAACGAATTGCCGTCGGGAATTTGTTCCTTATTTTGACCTTTTGTCCCTTATTTGGGAGTGAAAGTTGGTGACCCTACCATGAGGACTACAGGTTCACCACCAACGTTCCGGCACCTTTGGTTCCAGGGCCTTGCTGGATTATCCGTTTTGCCAGACCAACAGAGGTCAGGGACTCCGAGAGGGGTCTAACGGTACTGGAACGGTCCACCCAGGCCACAGGGGGTCCGAGATACCGGCCCGCAAAGTCGGCCTCGGAAGTCGGCTATGGGAACGGATCTGCCGTCTCCGGCCGGGCCGGAGTTCCAGAGCCCCGGATGCAGGGAGCAGATACAACCCGCCGATCGGCCGCGGAAGTCCCGATGAGGTCGGGATCGGCCGCCTCTCCCGGCATAGGTGCCACATTTACGGGGGGACTTCCGGGGGGGGGGGGGGGGGTCCAAGTGCGCTCTCGTACTTTTGCCCGGATTAAAGGAGGTGCCGAAAAATCAGTGGTGGACCTTTATACACTCGTGGAAAGAAGGAACTGGTGGATTACGAAAGAAGACACACAAGTGCTGGAGTAGCTGAACGGGTCAGGCAGCATCTTAGGAGAACATGTATAGGTGATGTTTCAGGTTGGGACCCTTCATCAGTCTAAGAAAGGGTCCCGACATGAAACGTCACCTATCTATGTTCTCCAAATATTCTTGAGTATTTACTTATCTGGCTGGAGGGAAGGAGAGAGAAACTTTCAATGAAATGGCCGCGGTTTGGCACTGCAACCCCAACTACAAACTACCAACAGGCACCCCTTTGTACACTTGCCCCTCTGACAGTGAAGACCTGTAGGTTCATGAGATCCACATAATCATCCCTCCTGAAGAGGAAGCAGATGACTTGGACATGATGTTTTGATGGAGTCAAAGTCATACAGCGTGGAAACAGGCCCTTCAGCCCAATTTGTCCATGCCGACCGAAACTCCCCATCTACACCATAGAAACATAGAAAATAGGTGCAGGAGTAGGCCATTTGGCCCTTTGAGCCAGCCAATAATGATCATGGCTGATCATCCAAAATCACTACACCGTTCATGCTTTCTCCCCATATCCCGTGATTCCGTTAGCCCAAAGAGCTAAGTCTAACTCTCTCTTGAAAACATCTAGTGAATTGGCCTCCACTGCCTTCCGTGGCAGAGAATTCCACAGATTCACAACTCCCTGGTTGAAAACGTTTTTCCTCATCTCACTCATAAATGGCTTACACCCTTATTCTTAATCTGTGACCCCTGGTTCTGGACTCCCCCAACATGGGGAACATTTCAGCTGCATCGAGCCTGTCCAATCCCATAAGAATTCCAGGTGCACATGCTTGCATTTGGCACATATAATAAACCTTTCCTATCCATGTACCTGTCCAAGTGTCTTTTAAATGCTGTTATAGTATCTGCCTCAACTACATCCTCTGGCAGCTCCTTCCATACATTGTGTAAAGAAGTTGTCCCACAAGGTTCCTATTAAATCATTCCCCCCTCACCTTCATCCTCTCTCCTCTGCTTCTTGATTCCCTTACTGGATAAAAGACTATGCATTTATTTCTTTAGCCATTTCTGTTGATCGCTTCGGAATATTAAATATGATCTCCCGAACTCTTTCAGTCTGTGAATTTTCCCTCAAACATTCAGAGAAAAAATGACCAAATTCTAAAACATTGAATGGGAACCGCCTACTTAAGTCTTTTCTCCCAAGTATAAATAACATATCCAGCTGCTAAAATGTGCCCTTACTATTTTAAGTCTGCTGAAAATTGTTTACATTATCTGTTCTTTGTGAACAACAATCACTGCAAATAAATTAAAGCTTATTTTGAAGTGTTGTGGTGAATTTTCACAAAAGTCTGTTGGGTATCAGTGGCTCAATGTGCAGGAAGGAACTGCAGATGCTGGTTTAAACCGAAGACAGGCACAAAAATGCTGGAGTAACTCAGCGGGACAGGAGAAAAGGAATGGATGACGCTTCGGGTCGAGACCCTTCTTCAGACTGAGAGTTGGGGAAAGGGAGACAAGAGATATAGACAGTGATGTAGAGAGAGGTAGAACAAATGAATGAAAGATATGCAAAAAAGTAACAGATAAAGGAAACAGGCCATTGTTAGCTGTGGGCCAGGTGAAAATGAGTTACAGACAATGAGACTCAACAAGCCAACTTTGAAGCTGGTACGACTTGGGTGGGGACGGATGGAGAGGGAGGGGATGTAATGGTTACTTGAAATGAGAGAAATCAATATTAATACTACTGGGCTGTAAGCTGCCCAAACAAAATATGAGATGCTGTTCCTCCAATTTGCGTCGGGCCTCACTCTGACAATGGAGGAGGACCAGGACTGAAAGGTCAGTGTGGGAATGGGAAGGGGAATTAAAGTGTTTGGCAACCGGGAGAACCAGTGTATGGGGTGATTGCTGGTCAGCGCAGACCCATTGGGCCAAAGGGCCTGTTTCCACGCTGTTTAAACTAGATTGGATAGCACGCAACAAAAAGCTTTTCACTGTAAAGGCTCTGTCTTACGGTGTTGCGGTCATCGGCGGTGAAGCGTGGCTTCGCCTGTAGAGTGGACCGCACGGCAACGGCGAGAGCGCCGAGCCTATGCAACGGGAGCGCCGCACGGATGCTGCGCGGGGGCCGAGTGATTCAAATACGGCTGGTCCCAAGTGCTTGCGGTAAGTTAAAAAAAGGGCGGGCTGACTGCGATGACGTCGGCCCGCCGCACGTGACTCACTAGCGGCGGCTGTGGCGGCGGCCGTCCTGATCGCGGCGCTGTAGCGGTGGCTGTGCCGGCGGCCGTGCCGCACACGTGACTCACTAGCGGAGGCTGTGGCGGTGCAGGTTTGACGCACGGCGCTCGAGCCACATTGGCGGCGGCCGTGCGGGCGGCCGTGCCGCACTCGTGCATCACTGGTGGAGGCTGTGCGGTAGGAAAATATTTTTGAACAGTGTAGGTTTTATTTTAGCACCGTGCGGTGTTGGGAACACCGCCGCACGGCCCCGGAATTGTGCGTTCTCACGAGTGCGCGGTCTATGGCGGCAGATTCTTCCCGTTTCGCCGCCAATGACCGCAGACTCGTGAGACAGGCCTTTAACTCGGTACATGTGACAATAAACATAAAATGCTAATCTAAACTAAAACTTATGGGCGACTGCAGGAGACTATGCAGTCGCCACATGGTCGCCACATGTTCGCGGGTGGTTGCCGGGGAGTCGCCTTCATGGTTGTGAGGAGTTCCCGCATTCTGGGAACTAGTCGCGGCCTCATTATGGTCCCCGTGAATTTTTCAACATGTTGAAAAATTAGCGGCGACTAGAATGAAGCCGCCATGGAGAGTAGCGAGATTTCTCGAGCCGTAGGTGGGTCGCCAGGAGGTCCTAGTGGGTTGCCAGGAGGTCAAAGGTTCGCGTAGGTTCTTGTAGGTTGTAGCCGGTGCTGACCGGTGAATTTCATTGGCTCATTGGGAAAAAAAATGTAAGCAGTAGTTTTCAGAACTAAGGATAACCGACCGGTAATGTTAAATGTCCGCCGAGCTTCACAGCCGTGTATCTCTGGCTTCTTAAAAGTTGGCTCCACTCCTTCTCCACCCCCTCTCCCCCGCCTCTCTTAAAGGACTTACCGTACACTGTGCTTTGGCCGTCTTAATTACAGCTCCAACCTTCCTGTTTATCACGGTGTGTGTCTGTATCACCTTGGCTTTGCACCGTGTGAATTTCACTCGGACAGCCCTCCCCCCGCTTGCCCTGTCCCCCGCCTGCATAACGGGCTGGTGAAGGAAGCGATGTGTGTTTGTGTGTGTTCCACTCTGACAGTCGCCGTTCCAGTTGCCGGTTTTTCAGGCGACTGCTGGCAACTTGACCTTTGCCGGCAGTCGCCTGAAAAATAGTCAAAGTGGGACAGGCCCCATAGATTCCCAATGACATATGATGCAGTGACCGTGTAGACAGCTCAATACCTCCACCTACTGATGGAAGGGGTTCATAGCACCTAACCAGGGTTTGTTTCATGAATGAGTGCGTCTTCCTTGCACAGGTAACATGCTCATTTTCCCTGTATTGTTCCAATTTTAGAATATTAGCTTGTAAACCTATGTATGATAATCTCACCCTGCCTGTTATGGTGGTTTTATCTGCTTGACTGTTGATATTTGTTCCAGGTGGATATGACATTAGACTTTAGAGATACAGCACGGAAACAGGCCCTTCGGCCCACCGAGTCCACCCCATACGCTAGCACTATCCTACACACACGAGGGACAATTAACTTACAAACCTGCACATCTTTGGAGTGTGGGAGGAAACCGGAGCACCCGGAGAAAACCCACGCAGGTCACGGGGAGAACGTACAAACTTGGTACAGACAGCACCCGTGGTCAGGATCGAACCCAGCTCACTGGCTCTGTAAGGCAGCAACTCTACCGCTGCGCCACCATGCCGCTCCTCTCACTGGGAGTACTAATGGGTGTATGTCAAGAACCAGCCATTGTTATGCTTTCAAGAGAGAGTTAGATAGAGCTCCTAAAGATAGTGGAGTCAAGGGATATGGGTTAGAAGGCAGGAACGGGGTACTGATTGTGGATGATCAGCCAAGAACACAGTGAATGGAAGTGCTGGCTCGAAGGGCCGAATGGCCTACTCCTGCACCTATTGGGGTGGTTGTGGAGGCAGATACGATAGGTGGTGGTTTTAGAGACTTTTGGATAGGCACGTGGATATGCAGGGAATGGAGAGATAAGGTTAGTGTGCAGCAGATGGTTGTGGCATCTCGTTAGTACTGACATTGTGGGCTGAAAGTCCTGTTCTTGTGCTGAACTTGGCTTTAGTTTTTAGAGATACATCGTGGAAACAGGCCCTTTGGCCCACTGAAAACACCCTGACCATCGATCGCCCATACACTAGTTCTATGCTGTACACTAGGGACAATTTACAGAAGCCAATAAACTTACAAACCTGCATGTCTTTAGGATGTGGGAGGAAACTGGAGCACCTGGAGAAAACCCACGTGGTCACAGGGAGAATGTACAAACTCCGTACAGACGGCACCGGTAGTCAGGATCGAACCCGGGTCTCTTGTGCTGCAAGGCAGCAACTCTACCGCTGCACCGCTGTGCCTGAGAGAAGGCACTTGCCATAATCAGGAGGAGGTAGCCTTTACCTGCACCCATAGTCAGGCTCTCTGGCATGTAAGGCAATATCTCCACTGCTGCACCACTGTGCCACACGCACTGTTCTATGTTCTACCTTTAGAAGACCCAACACAGGCAGTGGAGAGGGTGAGATACAAAGATGGCAATTGAACCTTGAAGGTAGACAAAAATGCTGGAGAAACTCAGCGGGCGAGGCAGCATCTATGGAGTGAAGGAAATAGGCAACGTTTCGAAGGTCAAAACCCTTCTTCAGACAGATCCTTGAAGATTAGACTGAGTTGGAAGACAGGCCAAGAACCATTTTGAGCATCATATTTTCAACAGCGTACATCGTAGTGAAGTTAAGCTGACTCGCTTCCATTTTGACTAAAAGAAAAACCCAATTTCAGTTGGACAATATTTTATTTCTTTCCTCTTAGTGTGATACACAGTGATGTGAATATGAAAAGACTTGAGTTCGAGGGATGTGCATTTTAAGTACCACAATTATTAACGTAGCCAATACATTGAAAACCAAACTTCTTTATAATGAAACCATTACAACGAAACCCCCTTCATTAGGAAGCATGCTTTACAATGAAACCTTATCATAAAATTCCTTTTTGAATGAAATTTCTTTCATAACTGAACTCCCCTTGATAATTAAACTCCCAAATAGTGAAACATTTCAAAAACCCCAGTGAAATGTGTGAATTATTTAATTCTTCAAATAATGAACAAACCATGAAATTACTGTTTTAATGCTTCCTTAAAGGGGGTTCCACTGTATTTCAATTATATGAGCAGGAATATTCTAAACAATATTAATGTAACATAAAGTTGTTTTGTTCAGATAGCGGTCAATGCTAACATTGGACAAATGTGAAATGCTTCTTTTCACCCCCACACCAAACCCGATTTTTAAATACAAACTACCCTTGTTATTACCGGCCTCTTTATAATGGGTTTCGGTTATAGCGGTCCCCACAGTAATCAGACACATTGCCTCTTTAAGAACTGCTAGTTACACTGCGGGAGGCCATTGACATTGGCAAGTGATTGCTTCAATAGACATTTGAGCAATGGTACTCTGTTAAACCATATTTTTAGTTTATTTTTTAGTTTTAGAGATACAGCGCAGAAACAGGCCCTTCGGCCCACCGAGTCCGCAGTGGCCCCGCACATTAAGACTATCCTACACACACTGGGGACAATTTTACACATACACCAAGCCAATTAACCTACAAACCTGCACGTCTTTGGAGTGTGGGAGGAAACCGAAGATCTCAGTGAAAACCCATGCAGGTCACGGGGAGAACGTACAAACTCCGTACAGACAGCATCTGTAGTCGGGATCAAACCCGGGTATCTGGCGCTGTAAGGCAGCAGCTCTATCGCTGCGCCATGATGCCGCCCTGCAACAAACCTCCTGTAGTATTTTTAGCTTTAAAACTAAAGCTAATGTTTTTATCTTTCGTTTTAGCTGTTCAAAAGAACGTTGTATTTGAAAACATACCAGAGTGATTGGAGCGAACCTCTTTAGTTATAGCGGACAGTCGGCAATAACAGACACCATTTCCCCCCCCCTCCCCCCCCTTCCACCTTCTTCCGGTCCGTTATAACAAGGGTTATCGATATTCCCAAATACCCTGAATGTAATAAGAATCAGTATAACGTGTGGTACATTTGGTAAGTACCATGCGATTGCTTGTCACTATTCCAAGTGCACAATACAGTTGGGTTGTTCCTTCAGGAACGAGGTGAGAAGGAATTTCTTTAATCAAAGAGTGGTGAATCTATGGATTTTTTTGCCCCATATCCCTCCAAAGCTGTCCTATCCGTGTATCTGTCTAACTGGGGTGGGAGATTGCAACCTTCACGTGGTCCACCCTGTTTCGACCAATGCAATCCACCCGACGTGCACAAACATACAAGATCAAATAGAACAAGCTGACCTACAACTTTAGGCTGCGCATGCCATACGCAAGAAGAAGTTCTGTCTAACTGTTTCTTGAACTCCCTACACCCTACGAGCGATTTACAGAGGCCCTTTAACCTACGACCCCTACATCCTTTGAGAGGTGGGAGGAAACCGGAGCACATGGGGTAAAGAATGCACCCATTCCTTCTCTCCGGAGATGCTGCCTGTCCTGCCGAGTTACTCCAGCATTTTGTGTCTACCTCCGATTTAAACCAGCATCTGCAGTTCTGTCCTGCACATGGAGTAAATCTACGCAGTCACATGGAGAGCGTGCCAACTCCACACAGACAGGATCGAACCGGGGTCTCTGGCGCTGTGAGGCAGCGGCTCTACCGCTGCCTCAAGATGGCGCCACTGTGCCGCCATCTTGGTAAACTTCCTGAACGTACAAAGGTAGATTCCTGGGGCTAAAATTGCGTACTTATGAAGCTCAGACTCTGGATTGTTAAGAGGCCATGAACATTGTAAAGTTGGAGGAGCAATCTCCATCATTACTCGTATATAATTCTGTCCACGGATCTTCTCACTTAAGTTGGGAAGGCACTAGATACAGGACCATGCCAGTGAGGAGCAGATGACAGGCCAACCCATGTGACAAATTCTGTCTAATTTAGTTTGTAAACAATAGACAATAGGTGCAGGAGTAGGCCATTCGGCCCTTCGAGCCATGATTCAATGTGATCATGGCTGATCATCCACAATCATTACCCCATTCCTGCCTTCTCTCCATTTCCCTTAACTCCTTAACTTGTAGCCCTAGTAGCCCTTCGGCCCACCGAGTCCGCACCGACCAGCGATCCCCGCACACTAACACTCTCCTACACACACGAGGGACAATTTTATATTTACGCCAACCCAATTAACCTACAAACCTGTACGTCTTTGGAGGGTGGGAGGAAACCAAAGACCTCGACGAAAACCCTAGCAGGTTACGGGTAGAACGTAAAAACTCTGTACAGACAGCACCCGTAGTCAGGATCGAACCGGGGTCTCTGGCGCTGTAAGGCATAACCCTATGGCCGCACCACCCAGAAGTCCATAACTTGATATTGTTCATAAGTCAGAAGATACACAAAATTGAGATGCTGGGATAACCATACCTCCATAATATTGTAATGAGTAACCTCAGAGGCACTTAATTCTGATGAGAAAGAACTATTACTCAAGGTGGAATGAGAGCCAAATCTGGCAACTGTATACTGTCTCAGTGTGCTACTTCTATAAGTTGCATTGTACCTGAGATGCTTATGTAAGATGTATGCACGTGCTTATGTATAGTGATACTTGTCCGGAACTGTGTACAAATAAAAATTAATTTCACTGTACCTCGGTACCTGTGACCAATAAAGTACCATTGAATCTATGGGAGACATGAAACTAGTTCAGCCCTTCATCGGAACGAACATGTACATACTTTGGCGTTTTGAATTTGATACTATCATGGGAGCTCACTTGAACGTAGGGAGATTATAATGCGGGGCGGTCTGTGAGGGCCTTTGTAGACTCCATCTACACCTCACGCTGCCTCGGCAAGGCCAGCAGCATAATCACGGACCAGTCCCCACCCCGGCCACTCCC
Organism: Malacoraja senta; assembly: GCA_038087875.1. Taxonomy (NCBI): domain Eukaryota; kingdom Metazoa; phylum Chordata; class Chondrichthyes; order Rajiformes; family Rajidae; genus Malacoraja; species Malacoraja senta. The sequence continues at coordinate 6,663,073 of CM075993.1, forward strand.
TCTTCTCCCCTCTTCCATCAGGCAAGAGGTTCAGAAGTGTGAAAGCGCACACCTCCTGATTCAGAGACAATTTCTTCCCCGCTGTTATCAGGCAGCTGAACCGTCCTACCACCAACTAGAGAGTGGCCCTGACCTCCCACCTCCCACCTTCTCCATTGGAGACCTTTGAACGATATCTAATTGGACTTTATCAGACTTCAGTGTTATATCTTTGAACTAAAATGTTGTTCCCTTCATCCTCTATACGTACACTGTAAACGACTTGTTTAACAAAGGACTGCAGATGCTGGAAAAATCGAAGGTAGACAAAAAAGCTGGAGAAACTCAGCGGTCGAGGCAGCATCTATGGAGCGAAGGAATAGGCGACGGTTAGGGTCGAGACCCTTCTTCAGACTGATGTCGGGGGAGGGGGGGCGGGAAAAAGACTGTACACGGCTTGATTGTATTTGCGTGTAATCTTTTTGCTGATTGGATAACACGTGAACAAAAGCTTTTCACTGTACCTCGGGGCACGTGACAATAATAAACTAAACTGCACTAATTCTTCCCACTACCTCCTCAGCCTTAGCCCTTTTCCACCAGATCCACCTACACCTCACTATAACTTCCCGCACTCACTTATCCCAGTCACACACCCCCTCCAAGAATCAACTCCATCTCACCCCAACAGAAGTCTTTAATGTTTCATTCAATGCTGGCAGCAAGACTTGTCACTATGGCTGCCCGCACACTGTCTGCCCACAGGATCAACTATATACAAAACATCTCCCTTTGTCCTGTGCAGCGCCACCTGCTGCACGGGAGGAGGAACGGGTCGTCCCACCCCACACAGTCCACCAAACATCACACACCCCCTCCAAGAATCAACTCCATCTCACCCCACTTTCCTTCTCTCTCCTCATACACACCAAAGCTCAGTTAAATCGAGCGCTCTATTTAACTGCTCATCTTCCGCATGAGAAATACAGTGGTCAAGGTGACCGACTATAACCGAAAGCAACTGAGAGTTCCATCAACAATCTACATCCAGCCAACAGGTGTCGCCCTGATTCACTGCCTCCTACCACTGCCTCACTAGCTCCAGCAACCCATGTTCAATCCTGCTCTCCGGTGCTGTCTGTGTGGAGTTTGCGTGTGGTCCCTCAGGGTTTCCTCCCACACTCCAAAGATGGTATGAATGGCATATTAAATGGCAGCTGTACATTGCCCCTGGCATGCAGGAGATTAGTGGGAGGTGCAGGGAAGGGAGGGAGAGTAAAGTGGGATGAGTGTAGGATTAGTGTACATGGGTGGGTTCAGTTGCCTTAGGGACCGTTTCCAAGGTCAGCCTCACTGTCTCCCTTTTATTGCTGCCAATTCTAGTCCAGAGATAGACACAAAATGCTGGAGTAACTCAGCGGGACAGACAGCGTCTCTGGAGAACATGGATAGGTGAAATTTTGGGTCGGGTTTGAAGAAGGGTCCTGACCCAAAACATCAGAGGCACAGAGATAAGGAAGGCAAGGTGTGAAAACGAGACATAGCTTCCTGTTATGTCCCATTTTCACACCTTACCCTTCCTTATCTCCGTGTCACCCTCTCCCCTGATTCTCAGTCTGGGGAAGAAGGGTCTTGACCTGAAACGTCACCCATTCCTTCGCTCCAGAGATGCTGCCTGACCCGCTGAGTTACTCCAGCATTTTGTGTCTATCTTCGAGTCCAGAGAGTTTTGATCAGAGCAGGAGAGGTCACAGAGAGGGAGTGCTCATATTGATAACACAATCATGACTCAGTTAGTCCATAACTTGTCAAACAAAGGCGAAAGAGTCTATTCATCGGCAACAGGCAATGTTGTATGGGTTCAATTAACCCCTTCTAAATACTTTATAAATATTCTTTCAGTCAGAGTAATGGTTTCTCATTAAATTGAGGCAATAGTTTTTTTTAAATAATAATGAATTGAACTAACGCAAGAATGGGCACAAAGTGCTGGAGTAACTCAGCGGGTCAGGCAGCATCTCTGGAGAACATGGATAGTTACTCCAGCACTTTGTGTCCTTTTGTGTAAACCAGCATCAGCAGTTCCTTGTTTCCACAAGGATGACTGGATGTACCTGTACAAGAATGTGTTTGCTAACGTTTTCATCCAGAGGTCACAAGTTCACAAGTTATAGAAGTAGAATTAGTCCATTCGGCCCAACGAGTCCATTCGGCCATGGCTGATCTCTGCCCCCTTATCCCGTTTTCCTGCCTTCTCCCCATAACCCTTGACACCCGTTCTAATCAAGAATTTGTCTATCTCTGCCTTAAAAATACCCACTGACGGCCTCCACAGCCCTCTGTGGCAATGAGTTCCACAGATTAACTACCCTCTGACTAAAGAAGTTCCTCCTCACCTCCTTTCTAAAAGAGCACCCTTTAATTCTGAGACTACGATCTCTGGTCCGAGACTCTCCCACCAGTGGAAGCATCCTCTCCACATCCAGGTGAGGCTGAGAGTTCCCAGAACTTCTATTCTGTGAGATATTTCAAATGAATCAAAGAGGCAGGCAGTGGATGGTGATCCATATAATGCAGCCCGGAGCTACGTGTATTAGTTCATAAGAGATAGAAGCAAACGTGGGCCATTCGGCCCATCAAGTCTACTCCACCATTCAATCATGGCTGATCTATCTCTCCCTCCTAACCCCATTCTCCTGCCTTCTCCCCATAACCCCTGACACCCGTACCCATCAAAATACCTACATCAACTTTAGCTCTACGGAAAAACTTCCAGCTGATGCAGGCTATTAAAGTCCCAAATATTACAACGTTATCAGTGCCATTATTTTTAGAATTTCATTTCCATGTACGTCAGTGCAACCTTCTGCGTCTAAACTTACGGATGACTTCATCTGATTCAAAGTACTGTAAGACTGACCATGATACAGAAATGCAAAGAACGACTAGCACCCATTAGAAGTGACTTTAAGGAGCAGCGATAGCATTATCTGCAATTTATTCATGCAGTAAAAGTCAAATCAATGCAAAGTATAACCTTTTAGAATTCACCCAAGATAACTTTGAAAAGTAAAGCAATTGAATATAGCTGTGCTAACTGCATTGCTGAATCTTACTTGTCCTGCCAAACCGAGAGTATTGCGTGCAATTCTTGTCACCGCGTTACAGGATGGAGGTGGAGGTTTTGGAGAGGGTGTAGAAGAGGTTTACCAGAATGCTGCCTTGGTCAGAGGGTGCAACTCTACCAGCTGCACCACCATGCCACCCACTGTGTGTGAGTGTGTCTGTGAGTGTCGTTTTCCAGCTGTTATCGTGCAACCGAACCATCTTGTCGAATACTATAGACTGGTCCTGAGCTACCATCCACCTCACTGGAGACCCTCGGACTATCTTTAATTGGACTTTACAGTACTTTATCTTGCACTAAATGTTATTCCCTTTATAATGTACCCCATATAACTTGGATGGCTCGATTGTAAACATGTGTTGTCTTTCCGCTGACTGGTTAGCACGCAAAAAAACGTTTCACTGTACCTCGGTACACGTGGCAATAAACTAAACTAAAATGTGTGTATGTGTACATATGCATGTGAGTGTACGTGTGTGTGTGTGTGTGTGTATGTGTGTGTGTGTGTGTGTGTGTGTGTGTGTGTGTGTGTGTGTGTGTGTACATGTGTATGTGTGTGTGTACGTGTGTGTGTGTGTGTGTGTGTGTGTGTGTATGTGTACATGTGTATGTGTGTGTGTTTATGTGTGTGTATATGAGTGTATGTGTGAGTATATGTGTGTGTATGTGTGTGTGTGTATGTGAGTGTATGTGTGTGTGTATGTGTATGTGTGTGTGTATGTGAGTGTATGTGTGTGTGCGTGTGTTTGTGTGTATGTACATATATGAGCATATAAGCGTACACCAATGATGGGGTGTAGATGTATATGAAGAATTGTTCACCCTTGCCTTGTTGTGAGTCTCAGTTCTAAAACACCAGAACTGATGGTAAGGAAAAGACAAAACCGCTTCAGTTCAAAACCCTGCTTCAAATATAATGGATAAAGTACGTGGTATCTTCGACCTGCTGCTATAAGGAGTTCTCTTTACAATGGTCTTTATCTAACAACACAAAGCAATGGTGGATACTTGGGATTAGATGGAAGTTGCATGGGCAGTACACATGGACCAATGTGGGATAGACACAAAATGCTGGAGTAACTCAGCTGGACAGGCAGCATCACTGGGGAGAAGGAACAGGTGACGTTTCGGGTCTAAACCCTTCTTCAGACTGGGAGTCAGAGGAGACGAAGACATAGAGATATGGAAGGGTGAGGTGTGAAAACACAGATCAAAGGGGACGAAGTTCAAGGAAAATGTAGAATGGTTATTTGTTGGCTGAAGAAGTGACAACGAGGCATACAACCTGTAAAATGTAATCAGACAATAGACAATAGGTGCAGGAGTAGGCCATCCGGCCCTTCGAGCCAGCACCGCCATTCAATGTGATCATGGCTGATCATCCCCAATCAGTACCCCGTTCCTGCCTTCTCCCCATATCCCCTGACTCCCCTATCTTTAAGAGCCCTATCTAGCTCTCTCTTGAAAGCATCCAGAGAACCGGCCTCCACCGCCCTCTGAGGCAGAGAATTCCACAGACTCACCACACTCTGTGACTTCGGGTCGAGACCCTTCAGACTGGTTAGGGATAAAGGAAACGAGAGATATAGGCGATGATGTAGAGAGATAAAGAACAATGAATGAAAGATATGCAAAAAAGTAACGATGATAAAGGAAACAGGCCATTGTTAGCTGTTTGTTAGATGAAAATGAATAGCTAATGCGATGGGTGGGGGAGGGATAGAGAGAGAGGGAATGCCGGGGCTACCTGAAGTTAGAGGAATCAATATTCATACCGCTGGGTTGCAAGCTGCACAAGCGAAATCGTGATCAGACAGTGATCAGTCTGAAGAAGGGTTTCGACCCGAAACGTTGCCTATTTCCTTCGCTCCATAGATGCTGCCGCACCCTCTGAGTTTCTCCAGCACTTTTGTCTACCAAGCGAAATATGAGATGGGAGTTGTGTAATTTCCCCGGGGCAGTAGAGGGCGCTGTTGTGGTGTAGAAGGGAAAGCAGAGGATGCTATGCCAAGTCAAACTGTGACACCAGACCTGAATTGGATCAGGCTGACCTGACCCAGGCTATCAGGAATTACATTATACCACTCCACATTTTGGTTCACCACAACAAGCACAATCAAAGTGTTTCGAATCAAGAAAGGATTTAATCGGGTAGATCCAGAGAAACTAAAATCCTCAGATAGACATAAAAAGCTGGAGTAACTCAGCGGGACGATTTAAACCAGCATCTGTAGTTCCTTACTTTCCCCTGCAACCGCAGGAGATGCAACATGTCCCTTCCCCCCCCCCCCCCTCCCCTCCCCCCCCTCGACTCCATCCAAGGACCCAAACAGTCTTTCCAGGTGAGGGATAGGTTCACTTGCACCTCCTCCAACCTCATCTACTGTATCCGCTGTTCCAGGTGTCAACTTCTCCACATCGGCGAGACCAAGTGCAGGCTCGGCCATCGTTTCACTGAACACCTCCGCTCAGTCCGCCTTAACCAACCTGATCTCCCGGTTGCTCAGCACTTCAACTCCCCCTCCCATTCCCAATCTGGCCTTTCTGTCCTGGGCCTCCTCCATTGTCAGAGTGAGGCCCACCCAGAGTGAGACCCTCCGTACAGACAGCACCCGTGGTCAGGATTGAACCTGGGCCTCTGGCGCTGTAAGCTCTTCCTTTATCATCATTACTTTTTTGCACATCTTTCATTCATTTGTTCTCGGTATCTTTATATCACCGTCTATATCTCTTGTTTCCCTTTCCCCTCTCTCAGTCTGAAGAAGGGTCTAGACCCGAAACGTCACCCATTCCTTCTCTCCAGTGATGCTGGGTAGGCTATTTAGAACTGAGATGAGGAAAACCCTTTTCACCCAGAGAGTTGTGAATTTGTGGAATTCTCTGCCCTCAGAAGGCAGTGGAGGTCGATTCACTGGATGCATTCAAAAGAGAGTTAGATAGAGCTCTTAGGGCTAGCGGAATCAAGGGATATGGGGAGAAGGTACTAATTGTGGATGATCAGCCATGATCACATTGAATGGTGGTGCTGGCTCAAATGCCTACTCCTGCACCTATTTTCTATGTATCTATGTATGCTTTCTTAACATTCTGAGTTACTCCAGCTTTTTGTGTCTAACTTCAGTTTAAACCAGCATCTGCAGTTCCTTCCTGCACAATAGAGCAGTTTTAATCTTTTCAGTACCGGTGATTAATTGAATAAAAGCTGCTTGTTAATGGAAACAAGTAAAAGATCTGCAGTCTTCATGATGACAAATTGTAAAATGACAGATTGATCATTTCAAAACCTTAAAGGTCATCATTTAGTTTAGTTTAGTTTAGAGATACAGCACGGAATCAATCCCTTCGGCCCACCGAGTCCACATCGACCAGCGATCCCGCATATTAACATTATCCTACACACACTAGGGACAATTTTTACATTTATACCAAGCCAAACTACCTACAAACCTACACGTCTTCATAGTGTGAGAGGAAACCGAAGGACATGTGGAGAACGTACAAACTCCGTACAGACAAGCACGCAGAGCCAGAATTTAACCCGGGTCTCTGGCGCTGTAAAGCAGCAACTCTACCACTGCGCCACCCTGCAGCCATGTCTTTATTTATGTCTTTCCCACTGTATATTTGTACACTTTGTCAACATTGTTCAATGCAGAACTGCTAAACGCAAGATTGCAGTTGAAAGTGTCGCATCTTGAGAAGCAGCAGCGGTGGGACCCTAAATGAGTTCCACACCGGGTTATTTTTACTCTCCCAGGTTCACTCGTTTCTGATCAACTAGGATTCTGTATCAGTGTCAAGGTCAGAAGTGATAGCAACTGAATTAGGCCATTGGGCCCATCAAGTCTACTCCGCCATTCAATCATGGCTGATCTATCACTCCCTCCTAACCCCATTCTCGTGCCTTCTCCCCATAACCCCCGACACCCGTACTAATCAAGAATCTATCTATCTGCCTTAAAAATATCCATCGATTTGGCCTCCACAGCCTTCTGTGGTGAGGAATCCCACAGATTCACCACCCTCTGATTAAAGAAACGTCACATCAGGCACGTTAACGGCAGCTCGTGAAACGCCAATGTTCCAATCGCAGCGGTCTATGTTGGGGCAATACCACAGCAGTGTCTAAGTCCAAATGCTCGCGTCCATTTGGGAAGGGCAGCTACTTCCCAGGATCAATCTCAAGCCATCCGGCCTGTACGTTAAAAGACACAAAGCGCTGGAGTAACTCCGCGGGTCAGGCAGCATCTCCGGAGAAGATGGATAGGTGACGTTTCAGGTTGGGACCCTTCTTCAGTCTAACTCCATTGCACATGGTCAGACACACTGGTTAAATACACTGCTCCAGTGCTCAGTCAGGGCATGTTGCCATTAGCATCACAGGGTTACAATTTCAATCAACACCTCTGGTGTGTCCATATTAAATTCCTCTGCGTGCAATTTAAGTGACCTCTGAACTTTTACATCTGTCTTCCTATCCGCCTTTTAGTTTAGGGATACAGCATGGAAACAGGCCCTTCAGCCTACCGAATCCACGCTGACCATCGCTCACCAGTTCACCATAGTTCTATGTTATTCCACTTTTGTTATTCCACTCCCTACGCATTGGGGACCATTTACAGAGGGCCAATTAACCAACAAACCCACACGTCTGGAATGTGGGAGAAAAACGGAGGACCCAGCGGAAGCCCACGCGGTTACAGGGAGAACGTGTAAACTCCGCACGGACAGCACCTGAGGTCAGGATCGAACCCGGGTCTCTGGCGCTGTGAGGCAGCGGCACTACCCGTTGCACCACCGTGCCGCTCTGATAGTAGTTGTACCAGATCTCAGCTCTGTGAGTAGACATCCTGCTTCAAGAGCCTGGTGTCAGGAGGGCGAGCGATATGTTGGACCATCATGAAGGTAGTCAGGATCTCCACAGCTGAGGACGTTGGCCTGGGTCAAGATACTGATGTTGGTTCATTTATCATTCCAGTGAATTGGAGGATTTTGCAGTGACCACTCGTGATATGCTCTCAGGCCAATTAACCCAGCAAACCCACACATCTTCAGGATGGGGAGGAAACCGGAAACTCCACACACAGACCGAACCCGAGGCCAGGATCGAACCCGCGTCTCTGGCGCAGTGAGGAGGCAGCTGTACCGCTGTGCCACCTGTGCCACCCTACGGAAGAAACTGGAGCACATAATACACTGCCTGGCATCTTATGAATGGACCACCGATTCTCCCATCAGTTCAATGTTGAAGAAAGGAACTGCAGATGCTGGTTTAAACCGAAGATAGACGCAAAAAGATGGAGTAACTCAGCGGGACAGGCAGCATCTCTGGAGAGAAGGAATGGGTGATGTTTCGTGTCGAGACCCAAGGGTCTCGACACGAAACGTCACCCATTCCTTCTCTCCAGAGATGCTGCCTGTCCCGCTGAGTTAAGGGCCTGTCCCACTTCACGACCTAATTCGTGACCTCTGCCATGCTGCCCTTGACTCATACTCGCAGCATGGTCATCACTAGGTCGTAGGAGGTCATAGGAGGTCGTAGGTAGGAGGTGATGCTAGTCGTAGGTACTCGTGGCATCAAGTAGGTCGGGGCGTTTTTCTAGCCCTATGAAAAATGTCCACGAGTAAAAAAGGTTGTGAAATAGGTCGTGAAAGTGGAACAGGCCCTTTACTCCATCTTTTTGTGTCTATCCCCTATCAGCTTAAGTCTGTACTGCTCACTACTAGGACCTGGGTCCAAAGTACCCAAAGAAATCAGTTCATCAGCCGTAACAAACTGAACAAATATCCAGCAAATCTCAGCTGGTCCTGTCCCACCGAGAAGTATACATTGGAGTAAACGTCCCCATTATTGCCCTTGCCCCTCATTGATCCCCTGGGAACGATGCGGAAACGAAATGGGGACGGGAAAGGATCACGTAGGAAATCGATCCAATTTTCATCCTGCTCTACAGATCAGGAGGGATCCATTATTCATTTGTTATCCTCCCCATAAACCAACTGAAGGAGATGGTGCAATACGTTATTTAGGGATGGTGCATTTACATCAGAGAGTGTGGTTGGGGACTGTAATGTCCACCAATACTACATGCTGTAAAGAAGAAACGCACTTGGAGAAGAGGCAAGGATGTACCTGCAAGGGGTATCATTCTGCAAAGGGAGGGGGTTCATGCTACAGCTTGAACCAGGGCACCCTAATCAGTGAGCAATAGCAAGCCTTTTATCGGGATGCATCACAGCTCGGTTTGGGAACAGCTCCATCCAAGACCACAAGGAATTGCAGCGAACTTGGTTTGGGACCCAGCCCAGACCATCGCACAAACCAACCTCCCTTCCATTGACTCCATTTATACCTCACGCTGCCTCGGCAAGGCCAACAGCATAATTTAAGGCAAGTCGCACCCCGGCCACTCACTCTTCTCCCCTCTCCAACCGGGCAAAAAATACAAACACCTCCAGATACAGAGACAGTTTCTTCCCAGCTTTTATCAGGCAACTGAACCATCCTACCACCAACTAGAGAGCAATCCTGAACTACTATCTACCTCATTGGTGACCCTCGGACTATCTTTGATCGGACTTTACTGGCTTGACCTTGCACTAAACGTTATTCCCTTATCATGTGTTTGTTCACTGCGAATGGCTCGACTGTAACCATATATTGTCTTTCCGCTGGCTGGTTAGCCTGCAGCAAAGACTTTTCACCGTGCCTTGGTACACGCGACAATAAACTAAACTGAACTGAACTGAAGCCTGTAGATAGGCCTCAACAATCCAGGCAAGATGCACTTCACTACTCACTGTGGGACGTTGCACCAACAGAATCAACGTCCTTCAGTCATTGCAAAAAACAAATCAAACACAGACCAAGTCAGTAGAAGAGTTGTCCTTGACACAGTCCTTCTCCCAATAATGGTCCCAGCTAATCCTCCATCTGGCTAATCATCGCGTCATAGAGTCTTACAGCGTGGAAACAGGCCCTTCAGCCCAACTTGCCCACACCGACCAACATGTCCGTCCCATCTACACTTGTCCCACTTACCTGCGTTTGGCCCACATCCCTCTAAACCTGTCCTATCCACGTACCTGTCTAAACATTTCTTAAATATTTTGATAGTAGTCATAATATAAACCAAATGCTTCACTTACCCGTAAACTCTTACCACAATAAATAGTTTCGTTTAGGGATACAGCACGGAAACAGGCCCTTCGGCCCACCGAGTCCGCGCCAACCCGCACATTAACACTATCCTACACACACCAGGGATAAATTACATTTGTACCAAGCCAATTAACCTGCAAACTTGCACGTCTTTAGAGAGTGGGAGGAAACCGAAGACCTCGGAGAAAACCCGCGCGGGTCACGGGGAGAACATACAAACTCTGTACAGACAGCACCCGTGGTCGGGATCGAACGCGGGTCTCTGGCACTGCAAGGCAGCAACTCTATCGCTGCGCCACCATGCTGCCCGGAATACCCGGAGTGCTAAAGCACTCATTGGTACAGAGTACTTCCATGGTCTTAGTCGCTGTCATTGTAAACACCCTCTAGTCTGCGTTGACGCACTTTAGCCAGCCTGCAGCAGAGGCTTTTAGTTCCCTGCCATAAACTTAAAAGCCAAATCATAAGAATAATAAAACATACACTATAGGTTCTAAAGAACAGTTCATGCAGGTGGTTATCTCAGCGGTTGTGCTGATGGCTCGTAAAACATGCAAACTTTGTTCTCCGATTCATGATAAAGGCCCACCCAATGGTGCTACTCAACGTTGCCCACAAGTGGCCCAGACTTATGATGTTTGAACTCATGAGGCTTCTCGTGGATGTTCAGTACCATGGGGACATTATTGTTGATGACACTTCACTCTCTTTAGTTTCTCGTATCCCTCGTTTGACTCAAATCTTTCCAGATTAAACAGTCGATTGTCAAAACAAAAAGTGCTTGATGCCCTATCGCCGACTGACGGTTGCACCGACGTGTCTACCGAAGTTTGACAGTCTTGGGGATCTCCACTGTTTTGTGCTTCACGGCTTCCTGGGAATCCTCCGCACTGCCATCCTTAGGGGCGACGTTGGGGTCTGCGGTGTTCTTCCGAGAAGCTTGTGGGCTTGATAGGCCTTTCCGTGGGACCAGTGGACTGGTCTGTCCTTTCCGTTGGACCAGTGGACTAACCTGGCCCTTCCTTTGGGACTGAGGACTAGCCTGGCCCTTCCTTTGGGACTGAGGACTAGCCTGGCCCTTCCTCTGCATCTGAGGGCTGGACTGGGCTGACTGAACCCTCCTGGTCATCGATGGGCTCTTGGATCCCTTGGGTTTATGCGGTTGGAGGCTGTCGACGTTTTTCAATGACTTCAGCAACAGCGCCTCACACAAGTGGTTGCACTGATGGGTGTCGGGAAACTCTTCGATGACGGAGGAGGAACAATTTCCGGTCAGGCCCTGATACCTGCGAAAGGAAATCCAATTCAGTGAGGAGAAGAGATTTTAAAGAAGAAATAAAGACACTGAGTTGAGACCCTTCGTCAGACTGAAGAAGGGTCTCGACACGAAACGTCACCCATTCGTTTGTCCAGAGATGCTGTCTGACCCGTTGAGCTACGCCAGCTTTCCGTGTCTATCTTCGGTTTAAAGCAGCCTCTGTAGTTCCCTCCTACACATAAAGACACAGAGTGCTGGAGTAAAGGGCCTGTCCCACTTGGCGATTTTTTTTGGCAACTGCCGGCATCATGGACTGTCGTATCAGGTCACCGATATATGACGCGGCGTGATGACGTATGCCGCACGGTGTATTTTCAAGTGTCGCAACATTGTTTTCGTCTTCGCTGGATTTTGAAATGTTCAAAATCTTTTGGCGACACTGATATGAAGCCTGAAGTCGCCGAAAAAAATTGCCAAGTGGGACAGGCCCTTAGCTCAACGGGTCAGGTAGCATTCCTTGGAGAATGTGATTCAGATCAGAACACTAGTCTGAAGAAGCGTCCCAGCCTCGACACTAATAAACTAAGCTGAAAGTTTCCTATCCAGCTACAAAATGAGATGCTTCCCGACCCGAAATGTCACCTATCTATGTTCTCAAGAGACACTGCCTCACCCGCAGTTACTCCAGCACTTTGCATCTTTTTTTTTTACCCAACAGCAGCAGTTCCTTATTTCTCCAAATGTTTTGCAATGCTAGACTAAGGAAGGATGTTTCCAGCTCTCGAAAATAAGCAGCAAAAATAAGATAAGGACTAATAATTCCAACAGGAATTCAGAAGAAACATCTTTCTCTAACGTACTACTATAAAGGACACATAGTGCTGGAATATCTCAGCAGGTCAGGCAGCAACTCTGGAGAACATGGATTGGTGATGTTTTGGGTCGAGACCCTTCTTTTCTTCTTGTCTGAGGAAGGGTCTTGACCTGAACATGTCTCAGGTATATATGACAATAAAACACTCTTGACTAGGAGGAGTTTAGTTTACAGGAACAGGCCCTTCGGCCCACCAAGTCGGCACTGACCAGTGATCCTGGCACATTAGCACCACTAGGGGCAATGGACACATAAACCAAGCCAATTGACCTACAAACCTGGACGTCTTTGCAGTGTGGGGGGAAACTGAAGATCTCAGAGAGAACTCAAAGAGTCACGGGGAGAACGTGCAAACTCCGTACAGACAGCACCCGGGTCTCTGCCTCTGTCAGATAGCAACTCTACCACTGCACCACCTTGACTTGAAACAAACTGTGACGTCTCTGACTACAATTTCCCAATTCTCTCTGGCGAAAGAACTGGTTGTATTGCTGTTTATAAAGGGAGGTGGGGAATAAAGCATGTATTTCATGGTGAGGGGTGGGGTTGATAGACAGGTGGTTGGTACAACTTGTTGGTCTGACCTGGATGAATGATAATCTTGACTTACCCTTTGGAATTAGTAGCGATCTGCACACTGGTGATCTTCAGACCCACCCCTATGTCGAGAAGGGAACAGGCGAGAAAGAAAACTGTTCAATGAGCAATCACGTAGTTTCTTAAGACTAACTTGTGTCACTATTCTGGCCTAATGTGGGGTGCAGCAGAGATTTGTAGAGTTAGTCAGAGTTCCATTTAGGCGACTCTTTAGGCGACTGCCAGGGACTAATTTTAATGGAATTCACCTCTGACACCTGGCGACAACCTACGACAGCAAAAATTGTCGCCACTGTAGTTGCCCAAAAAATTGTCGCCACTGTAGTTGCCCAGTCTCCTGTAGTTGCCCAAAAAATCGCCTAAAGGGCCTGTCCCACTTGGCCGTCATTCGTGCGCCATTTACGCGAACTGCTAGTGTGTGGGTAGCGTGGGACGGGCGCATGGAGTGGTGTGGAGGAGTGTGGACTTCGCCCTGCACTAAATCTTCACGCGCCACCGGCCTGTCGCGTAACTGACGGCCAAAGCGGGACAGGCCCAAGACCCTGACGCGGCACAACGTCTCACCTCCAACAGCAGCTGAAGCAGGCAAACGATCACCGAGCTCGGCCTGGGGCTCACGGCCGTTGCGGATCAGGATCCGCCCCCACTCCTACTCCCAGAGCAAGGCCAAGACGATTGGAGATAGACACAAAATGCTGGAGTAACTCAGTGGGACAGGCAGTATCTCTGGAGAGAAGCAATGGGTGACATTTCGGGTCGAGTTCTTCAGATTGAAGAAGTCTCGACCCGAAACATCATCCATTCCTTCTCTCCAGAGATGCTGCCAGTCCCGCTGAGTTACTCCAGCATTTTGTGTCTATCTTCAAATGACGTCACGCGCTCCAGACGGCTGTGCGGACGCATGATGACACACGCGACCGTCACGCGTCAGTCACTACCGGCCTGTCGAGTAAATGACAGCCAAGTGGGACAGGCCCAATGAATCTCATTCAATGTGCATAGCAACACCTGAATATAGCTCCCATTATTCAGTTTAGTTTAGAGACAGCGTAGAAACCGGCCGAGTCCACACTAACTAGCGATACCCGCACACTAACGCAATCCTACACACTAGGGACAATTTGCAATTTTTACAGAAGCCAATTAAGCTGCAATCCTGCACTTCTTTAGCGTGTGAGACCAGAGAGAATGAATACAGAGAGAATGTTCAAGCACCCATAGTCAGGATCAAACCCGGGGCTCCGGTGCTGTAAGGCAGCAACTCTACCGCTGTGCCGTGCTACAGTAAAGTCTGAAGTTAATTATAACCCTACCTTGCAAGTCAGTCACCAGCAGGTTGCAGTTTGTCCATTGGTAAATCCAGTGTTGAAAGGCGTGACACTTCTGTACGACTTCAGAGCCGATCTCACCCGCCAGATTCTTGCTCTTGTCCTCCATTGCATACTTCACAAATTGCCCCATCAAGTCCCTCTCGATGGTTGCATAGGGTATATTGTTGCCAGGGCGATAGAGCAAATGCAGGGGGATTATCCTGGGAGCACACATCCAGGTCAGCCACAAATAGCCATCGTTTTGTAAAATTAAGATGTATAAATGACAAGCACTTACTCTGGCACGGGTCCGAACCCTTCCACTGCACGCGTCTCAGCGGCAAATATTTTACTGTACTCTCTGGCTGTATTTTGAAGCTTACATTCCTGTAAAGTTAAAAGATAAAATTAGTAACTTTAAAACAAAATCCAATGTTACCATCTCCACCTGCATTGGATAGGAAAGGTTTTGAGATATGGGCAGGTGAGACCAGCGTAGATGGGGCATTTTGGTCGGCATAGACAAGTTGGGCTGAAGGGCCTGTTTCAATGCTGTGTGACTCTATGACACAGAGAGCACCACAAAGGCGGCATGGTGGCGCAGCAGTAGAGTTGCTGCCTTTACAGCACCAGAGACCCGGGTTCGATCCTGATTATGGGTGCTCTGTACGGAGTTTGTATGTTCTCCCCGTGAGCTGCGTGGGTTTTCTATGCGATCTGCGGTTTTCTCCCATGCTCCAGAGACGTACAGGTTTGTAGGTTAATTGGCTTTGTATAAATGTAGATCTCCAATCCCTTTCCCCTGACTCTCAGTCTGAAGAAGGGTCTCGACCAGAAACGTCACCTATTCCTTTTCTCCAGAGATGCTGCCTGACCCGCTGAGTTACTACAACTTTTTGTGTCTATCTTCAATGTAAATTCTCCCTTTTGTGTAAGATAGTGTAAGTGTGCGGGGATCGCTGGTTGGCACGGACTCGTGGGCTAAAGGGCCTGTTTCTGCGCTGTATCACTGAACTAAACTAGCATTAGAATCACAGCCATATCTACTGGCATCAGACTAACTCCACCACCACTTTTAGTTTCGAGATAAAGCATGGAAACAGGCCCTTTGGCCCACCGGGTCCACGCCCTTTGGCCAACCGGGTCCACGCCCACCAGCGATCCCCGCATATTAACATTATCCTACACCCACTAGGGACAATTATTACAATTACCAAGCCAATTAACCTACAAACCTGCACGTCTTTGGAATGTGGGAGGAGACCGAAGATCTCGGAGAAAACCCGCGCAGGTCACGGGGAGAACGTACAAACTCCGTACAGGCAGCACCCGTAGTCGGGATCGAACCCAGGTCTCCGGCGCTGCATTCGCTGCAAGGCAGCAACTCTACCGCTGCGCCACCGTGACTGCCCTTTTCAGGATGTGGCAAAATGGCGGTGATACGTTGCGACTCTTTGCGTACAGACCCCAGAGGATGCTCTATCATCCATACAGCATGGAAACAGGCCCTTGGCCCACTGAATCCAAGCCGTCCAGCGATCACCCGTACAATCTACACGCCAGGGATAATTGACGGAAACCAAATGCTAATACATACAAATGCAAAAAAGTTCCATGGTTCGTTTAAATTTCCTCTACACCACTCATCAAGGATGACTAGAAAATAGGGAAAGCCATCCATAGGTGTATTGCAATAGAATACAGTCTGATATCATAGAATCATGGAACAGTATGACTCAGGAACAGGCCCTTCGGCCCACAAGGTCTATGCCGAACATGATGCACAATAAATTCATCTGTTGGCATGTGATGGAGTGGATGTGGAGATGATGTTTCCAATAGTGGGAGACTCTAGAACCAGAGGGCACAGCCTCAAAATAAAAGGATGTTCCTTTGGAATGGAGATGAGGAGGAGTTTCTTACGACAGAGGGTGGTGAATCTGTGGAATTCGTTGCCACAGACGGCTGTGGAGGCCAAGTTATTGGGTATTTTTAAAGCAGAGATTCTTGATAAGTAACGACATCAAAGGGTACAGGGAGAAGGCAGGAGAATGGGGTTGAGAGGGAAAAATAGATCAGCCACGATTGAATGGCGGAGTAGACTTGATGGGCCGAATGGCCTAATTCTGCTTCTATGTCATATGATATTATGGTCTTATGATCCCTGTCCCTCCGTTCCCTGCATATCAATGTACCCATTTAAAAGTCACTATCGTATCTGCCTCCAACACCACCCCTGGAAGTGAGTTTTAGTTTAGTTTAGTTTAGTTTAGAGATACAAAGTGGAAACAGGCCCTTCATCCCACCGAGTCCGTGCCAACCAGCGATCCCCTTACACTAGCTCTATCCTACGCACTATGGACAATTTACAATTTTACTGAAGCCAATTAACCATCAAACCTGTACGTCTTTGGAGTGTGGGCGGAAACCGAAGGTCTCGGAGAAATCCCACGTTGACAACAATGGCAGAATACTGGCGAACCCGTCACCCTCTTGCTCCGCACAATGCAGTGAGCCACTTCTAACAAAGGGCGTGACTTACTTGCATAGTGAGATCGTGGTTGCTTTCAACAAGTCCACCATCAGGCTTGGTCCCGTAAGAAATGTAGTTCCGCACTTTGACAATACAGGTGGCGCCAGATTCGAATATCGGCTCCAGTCCGTAGATGACTTTCACCCGGCTTGCTTTGCGGCGAAAACCATCACCGACGTTGAGCTCCGTGGTCATGATTCTGCCGAAGAGCTTATTGCCCCAAAATCCCGTGTCCGTCAGTCCTTTGGTGATCGGCATGGGTGTCATCTCGATCTCCTCACCCACTGGAACACACACCCACGACAACACAGGTTATAAAGAATGATGAGGACATGGGATAAGGGAAAATATTGGTGGGCCAATTCAAAGCTTGTGCCTTACCTTCAATCTCTTCTCTTGAAACAAATCCAGTCAACACTAGAGCAATAAACAGAAAGATTTTAATATGCACCAAAATAAATAGGGCAACTGCTTATATGGTGGTGACAAGAAAATGGAGTCTATTCACACCGTGCCTTGCAAGACTTTGGATCGCTCCCACGTCTTTTACTGCCACTGACATATTAATTGAGTTAATACTCTACTCGCTGGAGTTTAGAAGGTTGAGGGGGACCTCATTGAAACTTACAGAATAATGAAGGGCATAGATAGAGTGGATGTGGAAAGGATGTTTCCACTGGTGGGAGAGTCTAGGACCAGAGGTCATAGCCTCAGAATTAAAGGGCGCTCTTTTCGAAAGGAGGTGAGGAGAAACTTAACTAGTCAGAGGGTAATTAATCTGTGGAACTCATTGCCACAGAGGGCTGTGGAGGCCAAGTCCGTGCATATTTTGAAGGCAGAAAGAGGCAAATTCTTGATTAGAACGGGTGTCAAGGGTTATGGGGAGAAGGCAGAAAGGCATGAGGAGGCAGAGATCAGCCATGATTGCATGGCGGAGTAGACTCGATGGGCCGAATGGCCTAATTCTACTCCCATAACTTGTGAACGTGAATTGAGTTTAGTTTATTGTCGCGTGTGCCAAGGTACAGTGAAAAGCTTTTGTTGCGTACTAACACAAAGACAATACACGATTACAATCGGGACATCCACAATGTACAGATACATGATAAAGGGGATAACGTGAATAATGTTTAGTGCGAGATAAAGTTCGATCAAATATAGTCCAATCAATTCCAATGAGGTGAATCGTAGCTCAGGACCGCTCTCCAGTTTAGGTTAGTTTAGTTTAGAGATACAGCGCAGAAACAGGCCCTTCGGCCCTCCGAGTCCACACCGACCGGCGATCCCCGCACATTAACACTACCCGACACACACTAGCAACAATTTTACATTTATACCATCTTTGGAGTGTGGGAGGAAACCGAAGATCTCGGAGAAAACCCACGCAGGTCATAGAGAGAACGTACAAACTCCGCACAGACGACCACCCGTAGTCAGATTCGAACCCGCGTCTCTGGGGCTGTAGGGCAGTAGTTCTACCGCTTACGCCACCTTGCCGCCCAAGTTGTTGGTTGGATGGTTCAGTTGCCGGCTAACTGTCTGGGAAGAAACTGTCCTTGAATCTGGAGGTGTGCGTTTTCACACTTCTATACCTTTTGCCCGATGGGAGAGGGGAGAAGAGGGGGTGACCGGGGTGAGACTTGTGCCTTGATTACGCTGCTGGCCTTGCCGAGGCAGCGTGAGGTATAAATGGAGTCAATGGAAGTCAATGTCGGTTTGTGGTGTAGGAAAGGCAACACCTATTTTCACCAGAGCAATGGTACCACATACATTTACAAGATAAATACCACATAGAACATAGAACAGTACAGAAGATAGACACAAAATGCTGGAGTAACTCAGCGGGACAGGCAGCATCTCTGCATGGAAGGAACGGGTGATGTTTCGGGTCGAGACCCTTCTTCAGCATAGGAAAGGGGCCTTGGATATCATGCCAACCAAACGCTTTTCATTATATTGTTTAAGAAGGAACTGCAGATGCTGGAAAATCAAAGGTACACAAAAATGCTGGAGAAACTCAGCGGGTGCAGCAGCATCTATGGAGCGAAGGAAATTGGCAACGTTTCGGGCCGAAACCCTTCTTCAGACTGGGCACACGTGACAATAATGAACCAATACCAATATTGAATGCCAAGTCTGAACAAGGGTCTCGACCCGAAACGTCACGCATTCCTTCCCTCTAGAGATGCTGCCCGTCCCGCTGAGTTACTCCAGTATTACGTGTCGATCTCCAATACTTACTTTCACTGCTCAGCAGGAGATCCGTGGCATCTGAACCATACTCATTTTCCACCATGCATCTGTAAACGCCGCAGTCCTTCGCTGAGGCTTTTACAATGGCCAACGATACTTGACTCTCATCGCCAGCGCTGGAAGAATCCAGGAAGGAAGAAATAACAAACATTAGCTGGATCTGGAACAGTGCAGTCCCCGCCATATCTCCCCCCCCCCCACCCCCCTCCTCAGTTGGAAGGAAGGTGGTTTCTGACAGGAGTCCACTGCCAAGTGAGAGGAACGGCATCTAAACTTGTCCACAGTGTTTCCCAGGTGAAATTACAATAAGGAACCGATCCACTTGGAACAAGCAAGCAAAGTATCTACCATTGGGTGCCCGGAGCAAGGAAAAAAAGCTGGTGGTGCCTACCTTCGCTTCAGCTTGTTCAAGTGTAGTCCATCCTTGTCCCATCTGATGGTGGAGTCACTCAGCACATTGAAGAACTGACACCACAGCTTCAGGTTCCCAGAAGCATCTGAGAATTGCTCTGCTCTAATCTTTCGAATGACCTGTGGAGCTAAAGGCGGCAAAACATGAAGGTCAGTCACAGGGTTGGTCATCAGTGAATGGTGGCCATTAGCACATCCGTAAATGGAAGCCATTACACAGCAGCAAATGGTGGCCGTTGAGAAACAGATCCAACAGTTCACACCTCAAACTGGATATGACGGACATACATTGGACTCAATTCCCTTCAAGAGCATTGAAGAGAGGAATTTACAAGAAGTCACATATTAGCTAGTTAAATATTCCTTTCTTAAGTCGCCACAAAGTATTTGCCTTCTAGTCCAGCTGGCAATGTTCATAAGTTCTAGAAACAGAATTAGGCCATGAAGTTTGTTCAAGAAGGAACTGCAGATGCTGGAAAATCGAAGGTAGACAAAAGTGCTGGAGAAACTCAGCGGGTGCAGCAGCATCTATGGAGCGAAGGAAATAGGCAACGTTTCGGGCCGAAACCCTTCTCAGACTGCCATGAAGTCTGCCATTCAATCATGACTGATCTATCGTTCCCTCTCAACCGCATTCTCCTGCCTTCTCCCCATAATCCGTACTAATCAAAGTATGTTTCTTTAAACCATTCTGTTTATCTTTGAATGACTTTGTGAGTCAGTTAACAGGGATGATTACAAAAGTGAAGAAGGGGCCCCGATCGGAAACATCGTGTGTCCATGTCCCTCCACAGAGGCTGCCTGACCCATTGAGTTCCTCTAGTAATTTGTTTGGTTTAGAGATACAGCGCGGAAACAGGCCCTTCGGCCCACCGTGTCCACGCCGACCATCGATCACCTGTTCACACGAGTTCCATGTTATCCCACGTTCACCACACATTAGGGGTAATTCACAGAGGGCCAATTAACCTACAACCCCGCACATCTTTTGGGGTGGGGGAAACCGGATCACCCGGAGGAAACCCACGCAGTCACAGGGAGAACGTGCAAAAACCACACAGGCAGGGCCGTGGATCAGAATCGAACCCGGGTCTCTGGCGCTGTGAGGCAGCAGCTCTACCCGCTGCGTGACACTGCCGCCCTTGTGTTTTGTTTGCCATCCTAGCATTTGCAGTCTCCAAAATCCCCATCTGACCTTTTAAATTGTTCAGTGCCACCCCTAAGGATACTTTGGTCATGGTATATAGTAAAATAAAACTTGGCAGTGTACTGGCGAAATATTGTGATTGCATCAGCCTCCATAACTTCCTCTGGCAACTCCTTCCAGAAAATTATCAACCTCAGAGTGGAAAAATATACTCCTCAGATCCCATTTAAATCTCTTTCCCCTCTCACCCTAAACCTGCGTCCTCCAGTTCTAGCCTCCCCCGTCCTGCGGGAATGATTGTAACTATTTATCCTCTCAATACCCCTCATCCCTTTATAAACATCCACAAGGTCACGTCACATCCTCATGTATCCCACTGAGAATTAACCTAGTCTATCCAATCTCTCCTTATATCTCCAGTACATTTCTCCTTTCCAGGCAACATCCTGCTGAAGATAGACATAAAGTGCTGGAGTAACTCAGCGGGTCAATAGACAATAGACAATCGACAATATGTGCAGGAGGAGGCCATTCGGCCCTGATTGGGGATGATCAGCCATGATCACATTGAATGGCGGTATTCAATGTGATCATGGCTGATCATCCCCAATCAGTACCCCGTTCCTGCCTTCTCCCCATATCCCCTGACTCCGGTATTTTTAAGAGCCCTATCTAGCTCTCTCTTGAAAGCATCCAGAGAACCGGTCTCCACAGCCCTCTGAGGCAGAGAATTCCACAGAGGTCAGGCAGCATCTGTGGAGAAAAAGGATGGGCGATGTTTCGACTCTGGGGAAGGATAGCGATCCGAAACGTCACCCATCCTATTTATCCAGAGATGCTGACTGCTGAGTTACTCCAGCACTTTGTGTCTATCTTTGGTATAAATCAGCATCTGCCTTCCTAAACATCCTGGTGAATCTCTTCCACACTCTCTCTATCGCTACCACTTCCTTCCTGTTGTACGATGACCAGAACTGTGCAGAATTCTCCAAGTTCTGTCCAACCAATGTTTTATACAACTTCAACATGACTTCCCAACAATGCTTCAGCCTATAAAAGCAAGCATTCAAATGACTTGTGTAGGAAGGAACTTCAGATGCTGGTTTAAACCGAAGATAGACACAAAAGGACAGAACGCCATCCCAACCTACCACTTCAGTTTAAAAGTTTAAGAAAGAACTGCAGATGCTGGAAAAATCGAAGGTAGACAAAAATGCTGGAGAAACTCAGAGAGTGAGGCAGGCATCTATGGAGCGAAGGAATAGGTGACGTTTCGGGTCAAGGTCTGAGGAAGGGTCTCGACCCGAAACATCACCTATTTCCTTCGCTCCATAGATGCTGCCTCACCCGCTGAGTTTCTCCAGCATTTTTGTCTAACTTCAGTTTAACTTCAGTTTAAAACCCTATTTCAGATCTAATGGATAAAGTATGTGGTATCTTCCTCCTGCTGCTTTAAGGAGTTCTCTTTGCACTGGTCTGTATCTAACAACACAAAACAATGTTGGATTGGGATTAAAGGGAAGTTGCACCTGAACTGTCCGTGTCGGAGAGACACAAAATATTGGAGTAACTCAGCGGGACAGGCAGCATCTCTGGGGAGAAGGAATGGGTGATGTTTCAGGTCATGAAATCAGGACCGAAATCGAGAAGGTGTGAAAACAAAACATCAAAGGGGATGGAGATCAAGGACAATGTAAAATAGATCAATGTTAGCGAGGAGAAAGTGACAACAAAGCAAACAGAGATAGAATGTAACCGGGGATAGTCAGACTGGTGGGAGAACTGGGAAGGGGGAGGGGATGGAGAGAGAGGGAAAGCAAGGGTTACTTGAAGTTAGAGAAGCCAATGTTCATACCGCTGGGGTGTAAGCTGCCCAAGCGAAATACAAGGTGCTGTTCCTCCAATTTGCGCTGGGCCTCACTCTGACAATGGAGGAGGCCCAGGACAGAAAGGTCCGTGTGGGAATGGGAGGGGGAGATCAGGTAGGTTGAGGTGGGCTGAGCGGAGGTGTTGAGCGAAATGATCGCCACACTTCTTCACTCCCCTATCCTCCTGCGTCACCACTTTCAGGGAGCTGTGAACTTGCAGCCGAGATCCCTCTGTACATCAACAGTCACGAAGCCCCTGCCTCATAATTCCATATAACTCCCCCCCAGAATCCGACTTCCTAATGTCTTTTACATCATACATTATATTCCATCTGCCACCTCTGCACCCAACCTCTCAGTGATCTATTCCTGCTGATCAGATTATCTACACTCTAATCCAAGTCGTTTATAAATATGACGAACAACAAATGTCCCAGGGTGGCCTGGTGGCGCAGTGGCAGAGTCGTTGCCTTACAGTGCCAGATACCCAGGTTCGATCCTGACTATGGGTGCTGTCTGTATGGAGTATGTACGTTCTCCCCGTGACCTGTGTGGGCTTTCGCCACGTGCTCCGATTTCCTCCCACACTCCAAAGACGTGCAGGTGTGTAGATTAATTGGCTTGGCATAATTGTAAATTGTCCCTCGTGTGTGTAGGATAGGCAATAGACAATAGGTGCAGGAGTAGGCCGTTCGGCCCTTCGGCCCTTCGAGCCAGCACCGCCATTCAATGTGATCATGGCTCATGGATAGTGTTAATGTGCTGGGATCGCTGGTCAGTGCGGACTCGGTGGGCCGAAGGGCCTGTTTCCTCGCATTATCTCGAAACTAAACAAAACTGATCCTAGTGGTACACCACTTGTCACAGATTCCCAGTTGAAAAATACTCCTCATCACTACCCTCTGCCTCCTATCAACAAGTTAATTTTGGATCTAGTTTGAGAACTAGATACAAGATCCCCTGTGCCTTAACCTTCTGGGCCAAACTACCACGTGGGACTGTGTCACACGTCTAACTAGCGTCCATGAAAAACTAAGCCGAATTTGTCCATTGTCGGGCTCTGTTACATCAGTGATAGGAACAGAATAAGGCCACTCGGCCCATCAGCTACTCCACCATTCAATCATGGCTGATCTATCTCTCCCTCTCAACCCCATTCTCTTGCCTTCTCCCCATAACCCCTGACGCCTGTACTAATCCAGAATCTATCTATCTCTGCCTTAAAAATATCCATTGACTTGGCCTGCACAGCTGTCGGTGGTAATGAATTCCACCCTGTTTGATAAAGTCCTTGTTATCCAAAGTCGTCGTGCCCTCCTACCTTTTAAGAGGTTCTTAGCTGACTTGGCATCCTCAGTTTTCGCTCCACTTTTGCCAGGGTCCACGGAACTCTCTACTTTGTCCGCAGGCTCCTCGTACAGCTTGGGCACTTCCAGCGTGGACATCTTGCGTGCTGTCGTTGGGGATCGCCTCTCCAGTGGCGCATTCTGCTGCACCGCAGGGGCCTGCAACAGTGCCACGCTTCTCTTGAGCGCCAATGGGAAGCGAGCCGGCTCCTCCTCGGCGTGGCTGGCATCCCCCTCGGCAAGGACCTTCCTCGCCACCTCCTCTTTCTTCGTGTGCACCGACAAGGCGGGCAGGTCCGCCGCCAGCGCTTCAGATTCCTCCACTTGTTTGGACCTGGGCAGGAAGATCTTGCGGCGGGCACCTGAGGCGAGTTCCGCCGGCGTGGCGGATGGGATGGCGGGCAGAGCGTCGATGGGCTTCATCTTGGCGCTGGAGCCTTGCGCAGGCGGGACTTCTTTCTTCATTGCCTCGGTATCCTCTACTCTCTCCTGCGTTGTGCTCTTCAATGCTACGTTGTCCACCACGATGAATGGCACTTGGCTTATTTCCACCCGTACATCTGAAGTCATCTTTGTTGGCTGCGAAACATCTACATCGTCAGTACTTTGTCTTGGAGCAGGAACCAATGTCACTTGCAACAGATTAGATCGGTCACCGCTAATTTCCCCAGCACTATTTTGTTCCTCTGCTTTATCTACCAGACTCTTGTGTGTGGTTAAGTCCATTTTACTTTCACTCACTCTACCTTGCTCTTCCTCTGGACCTTCGAGGCTCTTGACGTCCAAGCTTGCTGGAGCAGAAGAGACCATTCCAAGCCTTGGAAGTCTTAATGCCTCCACTTGACTTGGTTGAGTATACTTGTCCAATGGCATCTCAGGGGCAGCTGTTGGTTGAAGAGGTGTCTCGCGATCCTCCGTGTCCACCACATCAGGAGCACTGCCATCGTCAAGGGTGGTCCAGGATGCAACGTTGGAGAGGGGAGCACTTGACGATGGCGGCACAATGATAGCAGTGCCCACGTTAAGTTCTTCCACGGTGGTCAATAGTGACCTAATGATGAATTCAACGGGGTCAATATCTACATCTGCTGGTGGCGCATCCAATGGATGGTCTTCTTCGGGAAGATGGTGATCTTCAGTGCTGGCTGGGAGCACGTTTGCTGCAGTTGGGGAAACGTCCGACTCCAACGATATCTCCACGCCAGTGGCTACCAATTCAGATGTATCTGTATGTTCCTTAGTTTTGTGCAGCTCACCCTTGTCTGAGAGTAGATCCGGGACAGGCAAGTTATCGGCTGTTGCTTCTGGTTTTCCCACTCTGGTGACAGATTTTTCACCCGACAGAAAACTGGGTAGCTTTAAGTACGATAGAAACTTTTCGACCAAGTGCGTGCCAAAACCATCTGCGGACGTGTGGGCCGGCTCCACCTCCTCCTTGGGTCTCGCTTCCTTCTCCTCATTGACGTTCAACAGTTCGTCTTCCACCTCAGCCACCATTTCCTCAGAGACTTTCTCGTTCTCGACACTCTCCTCGCGAGAAACCTCTTCAACCAAAGGAACCTCCGAACCAGTGGATGGAGCATCAGGCTGAGAACCTGCGACAACTTGTTGGCCTGGTATCTCCTCTACAACTAGAGGCTCTTCGTCTACAAGTATCATCTTCTCTCCGGAGGTTTGAGGGATAGCAACGATTTGGGAGCCGACGGCAAGAGGTGTGGTGGAGATTTCCATTGCTTTGATATCGGTTGTGCTCTTCAATGCTACGTTGTCCACCACGATGAATGGCACTTGGCTTATTTCCACCCGTACATCTGAAGTCATCCTTGTTGGCTGCGAAACATCTATATCTTCAGTACTTTGTCTTGGAGCAGGTACCGTTTCATCACTGGGAACCAATGTCACTTGCAACTGGTGGGCAGTCTGGTTTATCCTTCCAGCCACTGGGCTAGCTTCTTCATCACTCTGAGGTGGTGATGTGCCTTCCCTGCGGCAGTCCATCAGCTCCGCCTCCGTCTCCCCAGAGGCCAAGGTGACAGGGACGGGCGTCTCGCCCGAGATATCCGTTAGCTCCGAGCTGCTGGGGATGTCCAATTTCTCCCACTCGTCGCTGACGGTACCAACGCTGCCCTCACTGTCCACCTTCTCCGAGACGGGGGAACTATTAGGTTCTGCCCCTTGCCTTAGCCCCATGGCCTGGAAAACACAAGCAGAAGAGAGGTGGCCTTTAACTTAGGCTCAAAAGTTATGCCAAAGAAGTTCAGCCATTTGGGCTTCATTTGCTCGGGAGAAGGAGCTCATAAAGATTGTTAATCGTGAGTGGGTTAAAAAAAGACACAAAGTGCTGGAGTCACTCAGCGGTTCAGACAGCATCACTGGAGAACATTAATAGGTGGCGTCTCTAGTCAGGACCTTTCTTCCGACACCAGTCTGGAGAAGGGTCCCGACCCGAAATGTCACCTGACAGGTCACCAATCCATGTTCTCTAGAGATGCTACCTGCCCCGCTGAGTTACTCCAGCATTGTGTGTCATTCAATCATGGCTGATCTATCTTTCCCTTTTAACCCCATTCTCCTGCCTTCTCCACATGACATTTGAACCCTTACGAATCAAGAATCTGATATCGATACTCCTCATGATTACACAGTTTTCCTTCCACTTGCTTCAGGGAAAATGGACCCAGTCTCTCCAGCCTCTCCTTATAACTCAAATCTTCCATACCCGATAATATCTGAAGAAGGGTCTCGACCCAAAACGTCACCGATTCCTTATCTCCAGAGATTTTGTCTATCTATTTGTGTATCTCTTCATAGACCATTTTTTCATCTTTTCCTGTATAATGACATTGTTCCTGCTGCAGGGAGACCAGAACTGTATCTGAAATGTGGCCTCGCCAACATCTTGTACAGCTGTAACATGACCACCCAACTCCTGACTCAATACACTGACTGAAGCAGACTGGTCAAAATATATAGTTAAATGTTAGAAAACCCTTCACACTCACACACTACCCAGGAATCATAAATACTGTTTAATTCAGCACCCATTTCATTCGATATGTTAGTAAATTTCACACATATTAATAAAAGTACAGTAGGAGTCATAAAAAATTCTTTCACGCTCTCAATAGGTTCTTGGTTTGGGGACAACTCCATCCGATGACAAGAGACCTCAGAGAAGGACACAAGATGCTGGAGTAACAGCGGCTCACGCAGCGTTTCAGGAGAACATGGAGAGGTGACGTTTCGGGTCAGGAACCATCTTCTGACTGAAAGATAAAGGTGGGGCGGACTGGAGGCGAGAAAAGGCTGGAACATATCAGTGCCGGCAACAGATGACCTCAGGAAGGGTGGAGCCCGTTTCGGGTCGAGACCCTTCTTGACAGAGAGCAGGAGGAATCACAGAGGAGCAGCAAGGAAGTCCCTTTCCCCTGACTAGTCTGAAGAAAGGGTTCAACCCGAAACATCACCCATTCCTTCTCTCCAGAGATGCTGCCTGTCCCGCTGAGTTACTCCAGCAGTTTGTGTCTATCTCCCCTCTACTTCATTGGAGACTTTTGAACTATCTATAATCGGACTTCAATGTTATATAAATGTTGTACATTTTACCCTTTATCTATGCACCATGGACAGCTTGATTGTATTTATGCATAGTCTTTTCTTTGAATAGCATGCAAACAGAAGCTTTTCACTGTACCTCGGTGCTCGTGACAATATTAAACCAAACTACTGTGCTGGAAGGAACTGCAGATGCTGGTTTACACTGAAGATAAACACAAAATGCTGGAGTAACTCAGCGGGACAGGCAGCATCTCTGGAGAGAAGGAATGGGTGACGTTTCGAGTCTGAAGAAGGGTCTCGACCCGAAACGTCACCCATTCCTTCTATCCAGAGATGCTGCCTGTCCCGCTGAACCAAACTAACTTTTGTCAGAATTAGTGGCTAAAACTTTATATGCAGCAGGCTTCCACAAAACAGAGAGTTGCAGTGACTTTAGTTGATGGGGGAAGGCTGGCTGGGAGACAAGGACAACTCCCACCAGCTTAACACGTGCCAGAGGATCAGTTATCTCACAGCAGAAGGCAGATAAAATAACATCAGAAGCAACTGCGGTTGACAGGAGAGATTGAGAGTTTGATTATCATTGAAGCTGCCTTATCAGAGTGTTAGGATCACATGCTTTATGAATGACTAGACCAAGTGGGACTCGTTGGGTCCCGTTTCGTCCAAATTCATAGATTAGCAGGTTTGTGCCTCTGTGTTAAGAACCAATATGTATATGAGTAAGTTTCATTTAGTACAGCACAGAAATAGGCCCTTTGGCTCACCGAGTCTGCACCAACCAGCGATCCCCGCACATTAACACCATCCTACACACACTAGGGACAATTTACATTTATACCAAGCCAATTAACCTAGAAACCTGGCAGGAAACCAAAGGTCTCGGAGAAAACCCACCCACATCACGGGGAGAACGTGCAAACTCTGTACAGACAGCACCCGTAGTCGGGATCGAGCCCGGGTCTCCGGCGCTGTAAGGCAGCAACTCTACCGCTGCGCCACCATGTCGGCCTTGCACATTTAAAATGTCCCCACAGCACTTCTAAGCTGAGGACAAAAAGCAGCTGTAATCAGGGCGGTGTTAGATTACTCAGCGAGCTCACAGTAAGATTCATTCCAATCATAAAGCCCAGGAACTCTTGAAAGAGATACAGTAAAACTCCGATAATCTGCAACCTGACTATTCGGGAGGGGTGACTCGATAGAAGTATAACAATATTATGAGGGGCGTAGATGGGATAAAGAGTCCGAACCTTATTCCCCAGGGTGGGAATGTCTAATAATAGTTGGCATAGATATCAGATAGGAGGGGGGAGTTTAATGGAGATGTGTGAGGCAGGTTTCTTTACACAGAGAGTGATGAGAGCCTGCACCGTACCGCCAAGGGTGGTGGTGGAGGCAGATACGATGATGGCATTTTAGAGGCTTTTAGCCAGGCAAGGAATGGAGGGATGTGGATCATGTACAGGCAGATGAGATCAGTTTAAGATCTAATTTCCTAACGTCACAGAATTAGAAAGCAGGGCGGCACGATGGCGTCGTGGTAGAGCCACTGCCTTGCAGAGACAAAGACCCGGGTTTGATCCTGACTACGGGTGCTGTCTGTACGGAGTTTGTACGTTCTCCCCGTGACCTGCGTGGGTTTTCTCCGAGATCTTCGGTTTCCTCCCACACTCCAAAGACGTACAGGTTTGTATGTTGATTGGCTTGGTGTAAATGTAAAATTGTCCCCAGTGTGTGTAGGATAGTGTTAGTGCGCGGGGATCGCTGGTCGAGGTGGACTCGGTGGGCCAAAAGGCCTGTTATCTCTAAACTAAACAAAGTATTAATGCAAGCTGGGAGAAGCTGTAATCTGTACACTGTGGATGGCTTAATTGTAATCAAGTGTAGTCTTTTTAGCTGACCGGATAGCACGCAACAAAAAGCTTTTCACTGTACCTCAGTACATGTGGCAATAATAAACTAAACTAAACTCTTTCAAATGTGCAGGCCAATAAATCAATACATTGTTGTCATAGCAACCGAGAAAAACGTAAGTGCATCAAATTGTTTGCAATTATCCTGCAGGGGCCAAGGTGATGTCTTCCCACTTATTTTAGTTCAGTTTAGTTTTAGTTTAGAGATACAGCGTGGAAATAGGCCCTTCGGCCCGCCGAGTGCATACCGGCCATCCATCAGCCATTCACACTAGTTCCGTGTTATCCCACTTTTGCATGCCACAGTCTTGGGGAAATTTACAGAAGCCAAATTAATCCACAAACCCGCACGTCTTTGGAATATGGGAGGAAACCGGAGCAGTCGGAGGAAGCCCATGCGGTCACAGGGAGAACGTGCAAACTCCATAGAAACGGCACCCATAGTCAGGATTGAACCGGGTTTCTGGCGCTGTGAGGCTACAGCTGATCATTGTTAAGTTAAGGGCCTGTCCCACTTGGGCGACCTAATCCGCGATTTCTGGCGAGTTTGCCCTCGACTCATACTCGCAGCATGGCCGACACGAGGTCATAGGAGGTCTTCGTAACTCTCCTTCATGCTCGAGAGTGGTTTCCGTGTACTCGAGGCCTCAGCTACGTCGCGGCGTTTTTTCAATATATTAAAAAAATGCCCACGAGTAAACAAAGGTCGCCATGGAAAAAAATCAATACTTTTTTTACTCTAAGGTTTAGTCGAAGTAGGTCGTAGTAGGTCGGCATGTTAGTCGTAGGTAATCGAGGGTAGTCGAAGGTAGTCGTAGATAGTCTTCATCATAGTCGAAGGGAGGTCGAAGGAGGTCGAAGGAGGTTGTCTTCACTCTCCACTATTCGGTGTCCAATTTCCCCGAAGTTAGTCGTAGCTAGTCTTCAACATAGTCGAAGGAGGTCGAAGGAGGTCTTCTACATGTCATTTTTTCAAACTCGCCAATTAGGTCGCCCAAGTGGGACAGCCCCTTCACTGGGTTGGGATTGTGTATTGTTGTTGACTGAATGAAAGATGCAATGGAGGAGACTGTTTTAGATTATTTCATGGCTATGAAGGATGCAGGAAGGATGCGTTCCTTACTACCGATTTACTTTTGCTTTACCATTGCTTTTCCTACATCAACGAACTTATGAATACACCAAAAGATAAATGTTTGTTAGAAATATGAAGAAAAATTCCAAGATGCCTTCATACATTTGGCAGTATATTTTGACCAGTAAAACAATACACAAATCTAACTCATAAATATAATACGTAATTGAAAACATTATGTAAATGATGAAGAGAAGCATGTAAGGGGTTTCAAGAGAAACCAGGGAAGGAATGGAACTGCTCTGAGAGCTAACATATTTACGGGCCAAATGGCCTCCTTCTGTGTCAAGAGGAAATCTCTGGATTGGTGACATTTCAGCCAGCTGTCCGTAATTCTTATGGTGCAGGAGGGAACTGCAGATGCTGGTTTACACCGAAGATAGACACAAGATGCTGGAGTAACTCGGCGGGACAGGCAGTATCTCTGGATAGAAGGAATGGGTGAAGTTTCAGGTCGAGACCCTTCTTCAGACAACCATTCCTTTTATCCAGAGATGCTGCCTGTCCCACTGAGTTACTCCAGCATTTTGTGTCTTCATTTTTCAGCCCTTGTCCTGATTTTCTTTATCAACAGGTTGGGAAATACATTCCAAAGTGGTTACAAACGTCTATTCATAGCTGCAGTTTATTTGTGACCCTCTCTTGCATTTTTTATTCTTATTTGGGTAATTGTTGATGAA
This sequence comes from Malacoraja senta, assembly GCA_038087875.1. NCBI lineage: Eukaryota > Metazoa > Chordata > Chondrichthyes > Rajiformes > Rajidae > Malacoraja > Malacoraja senta. Next base: position 6,694,227 of record CM075993.1, read on the forward strand.
AGGTGCTGGTCCAACAGTTGCAAGGAGAATCATGTTATGTGTGGGAAAGAACTGCAGATGCTGGTTTAAATCGAAGGTAGACCCAAAATGCTGGAGTAACTCAGCGGGACAGGCAGCATCTCTGGAGAGGAGGAATGGGTGACATTTCGGGTCGAGACCCTTCTTCAAGTCTGAAGGAATCTGGATTGGTGACACTCCAGCTAGCCGAAGAAGGGTCTCGACCCAATGCATCACCCATTCCTTCTCTGCAGAGATGCTGCCTGTCCCGCTGAGTTACTCCAGCATTTTGTGTCTATCTTTGGTCTCTGGAGAAAATGGATCACCTGAATGACCCAAATCGTCACCTTATTCAGGTGATCCATTTCTCCAAAGATGCTGCCTGACCCGCTGAGTTAGAGTCATAGAGTGATACAGTATGGAAACAGGCCCTTCGGCCCAACTTGCCCACACTGGCCAACATGTCCCAGCTACCCTAGTCCCACTTGCATGCACTTGGTCCATAACCTTCCAAACCTGTCCTATCCATGTACCTGTCCAATTGTTTCTTAAACGATGGGATAGTCCCAGCCTCAACTACCTCCTCTGGCAGCTTGTTCCATACACCCACCACCCTCTGTGTGAAAAAGTTCACCCTCGCATTCCTATTAAATCTTTTCCCCTTCACTTTGAACCTATGTCCTCTGGTCCTCGATGCCCCTACTCTGGGTAAAAGACTGTGCGTCTACCCGATCTATTCCTCTCATGATTTTGTACACCTCTATAAGATCTCCCCTCATCCTCCTACGCTCCATGGAATAAAGTCCCAGTCTACTCAACCTCTCCCTATAGCTCACACCCTCTTCATTTTGTGTCTGTCGGGTTATCTCCCTGCTTCAGCAACCTGGAGGTGCAGTGCATTGGAGATTCCGATATCCCATTTACTAAGTGGACTGCATTGTTCTCTGTGACATTGGGTGGCACGGTGGCACAGCTGGTCGACCTGCTGCCTCGCAGCACCAGAGACCCGAGTTTGATCCTGACCTTAGGTGCTGTGTGTGTGGAGTTTGCACGTTCTCCCTGCGACTGCGTGGGTTTCCTCTGGTTTCCTCCCACAGTTCAAACCCGTGCGGGTTTGTAGGCTAATTGGCCCTCTGTAAATTACCCCCCGTGTCTAGGGAGTGGATGAGAAAGTGGGATAACATAGAACTAGTGTGAATGGGTGATCGATAGTTGACGTGGGCCAAAAGCCCTTTATTCTAGCAGTATCTCCATCAGACCAGTTATATCTTTGCTACAAATGTTGTACCCTTTAACCTTTAACTGTGCGCTGTGATCAACCGGGTTGTATTCATATATAGTCTGTTCTTTGGTTGAACAGCACACAAACAAAAGCTTTACACTGTACCTCGGTGACAATAATAAACCTTAATTAAACTATCTTTCAATCGATCAAGTTGTGAGGGTGACAGAGATGGCTATCTTTGTAACACTTGATGAATGACTCTCTATTTCATTGTTAAGCTTGAAACGCCTGGCGTTATGAGCTGCCAGAGGAGGTGGTTGAGGCAAGTACTATAACAATATTTAATAGATATTTGGACAGGATCATGGATAGGGAAGGTTAGAGTGATTTGGCCAAATATGGGCAGGTGGGACTAGTGTAGATGAGGCATCTTGGTTGGCATGGGCAAGTTGGGCCGAAAGGCCTATTTCCGTGCCGTATGACACAGTAGTGTCATGGAGCTAGCTGAGATAATGCCAATCCTGACCTCCAGTGCTGTCCAAGTGGAGTTTGCAGGTTCACCCTGTCTCCTCTGGGTGCTCCAGTCTCTCCCCCCTTCCCCCCCCCCCCCCCCCACATGCCAAGGATGAGCATGTTGATCGATTAATCAGCCAGTGTAATCTGCTCCAACCGTGCAGGAGAAGGCAGGAACCCAGGGGGGAAATGTGTGGGGATTGACGGATTACAGGAAAGGTTAGCGGGGAACGGGACCACTGTGTGTGTCAGCATAGACTCGATGGGCCGAAAGGTCAGGAGGAAAAATGGAGGTCACTATTTACTGATCTCAAAGTAGGAAGTCCTGCGTGGTTCCTTATTGTCAACCTGGACTTTCCCTTGGGACTGGGCTATAACCTATCGGTGTGAACATTGAATTCTCCAATTTTAGGTAATATTCACCTCTATTTTCCTCCCTTCTGTTTTTCCATTATCCCTCCCGCAATTCCCATCCATTGCTCCCGCTATTCTGCCCCTCTCCCCCCCTCCTCCCACCCACCCTCCATCCACTTCCACGTTTATCCCTCTGGCTTTAAATTGCACTTCTCTGCTTTATCTGACACCCTTTAGTCTCCTTTTTATTTCTAGTCTTTGTCTACCCATTTACCAGTCAATCCCCTCCTCACCTGTATCCACCTATCACTTGCCTGCCTTTGTCCTGCCCCCAAGTCTCCTTTCCAGCATTCTTCCCCCCAACTACAATCAGTTTGAAGAAGGGTCTCGACGTGAAATGTCACCCATTTCTTCTCTCCAGAGATGCTGCCTGGAGATGCTGCCTGGAGATGCTGCCTGATCCAGCATGTTGTATCTATCTTCGATTTAAATCAGCATCTGCAGTTTAGTTTAGTTTAGTTTACAGATACAGCACGGAAACAGGTCCTTCGGCCCACCGGGTCCGCGCCGACCAGCGATCCCCGCACATTAACTCTATCCTACACCCACTAGGGACAATTTTTATATTTACCAAGCCAATTAACCTACAAACCTGTATGTCTTTGGAGTGTGGGAGGAAACTGAAGATCTCGGAGAAAACCCACGCAGGTCACGGGGAGAACGTACAAACTCCGTACAGGCAGCACCCGTACTCGGGATCGAACCCGGGTCTCCGGCGCTGCATTCGCTCTAAGGCAGCAACTCTACCGCTGCGCCACACTGACTGCCCTACACATGCTGCCTAACCCGCTGAGTTCCTCCAGCACTTTGTGTTTTGCTCAGATTCCAGCACCTGCAGTTCCTGGAGTCATAGAGCCAAACAGTGTGGAAACCGGCCCCTCGGCCCAGCCTGGCCCGCATTGACCAGCCCATACCCCATCTACACTAGTCCCACCTGCCTGACCCCGCTGAGTTACTCCAGCACTTTGTGTCTATCTTTGGTGTAAACCAGTTCTTTGTTTCTACATTTTATATATATTTCAGAGTCCGTGTCCCCATAGTAACTACTTGTACTGTGCAGGTAGACACTGGGGGGGTTTGTGTGTGAAACTGATGCTCATTTAATACACATCTCAGTGTCGTTCTTCCTTAAGGATGGTCCAGGAACGGAACCGTGATGAGAGGCCCTGGGGTTAAATCACTCCATCAGTTTTTTAGGATGATCTGGTCATTTAGAGTCATGGAGTCATACAGAGTGGAAACAGGCCCTTCAGCCCAACTTGCCCATGCCGACCAACATGCCCCATCTACACCTGTCCCACCTGCCTGCGTTTGGTCCACGTCCCTCTAATCCTGTCCTATCCGTCTACCTGTCGAAATGTTTCTTCAACGTCCGTGCCTCCTATCCCAGGGCACGATGCGTACTGAAGAATAAAAAGATCTGAAGAATACAAAGGAAATGCTGGGCAGCTAATCTACTGATTCATTCTCTCTGTAACTGAGACACCGAAAAGAAAACCGTGGGCAGCCACGGTGTGGCGCAGCGGTAGAGTTGCTGCCTTACAGCGCTTGCAGCGCCGGAGACCCGGGTTCGATCCCGACTACGGGTGCTGCCTGTACGGAGTTTGCGCGTTCCCCTCGTGACCTGCGTGGGTTTTCTCCGAGATCTTCGGTTTCCTCCCGCGCTCCAGAGACGCACAGGTGTGTAGGTTAAGTGTTTAGGAAGGAACTGCAGATGCTGGAAAATCCCAGGTAGACAAAAATGCTGGAGAAACTCAGCGGGTGCAGCAGCATCTATGGAGCGAAGGAAATAGGCAACGTTTTGGGCCGAAACCCTACCGGGTTTCGTCCCGAAACGTTGCCTATTTCCTTCAGGGTTTCGGCCCGAAACGTTGCCTATTTCCTTCGCTCCATAGATGCTGCTGCACCCGCTGAGTTTCTCCAGCATTTTTGTGTACCTGGTGTGTAGGTTAATTGATTTGGTGTGTGTAGGGTTAGCGTTCGTGTGTGGGGATTGCTGGTCGGTGCGGACTTGATGGGCCAAAGGGCCTGTCTCCGCACTGTATCTCTAAACTAAACTAAACTAAAGATGGCTTGACTATGCCCCTGGAACATGAAGGGTATCTTCATGCGCGGTTTCCAAAGGCAAGTGTTAAAGAGAAGCTCGACTTCACTTCTAATGAGCTGATATCCTCCTGGCATTTGTTCTCCTTTAGATGTTGTGGTGTCGTATGTACCCGGTATGGATGACGACCTGGTTTTTGCCTCCCATTCTGGAGGTCACCTACTGTCGCTAGCAGCAGCATCAGCTGCAACAGATGTCATCATATGCAACTCCTGTCAAACAGTGCTTGCTTAATGCTTCTCTAAATAGGCGGCGAGTGACACACGCCTTACTCTCCCGCTCAACCAGAACGCTGTCCTCCATGAGGTCAGAGAGTCAGAGTGCCGAGCAGCACGGAAACAGACCCATGTCCCTCTATCCATGTACCTGTCCACATATCTTCTAGATGGCGCAGCGGTAGAGTTGCTGCCTTACAGCGCTTGCAGCGCCAGAGACCCAGGTTCGATCCCGACTACGGGTCCTGTCTGTATGGAGTTTGTACGTTCTCCCCGTGACCTGCCTGGGTTTTCTCCAAGATCTTCGGTTTCATCCCACACTCCAAAGACGTACAGGTTTGTAGGTTAATTGGCTTGATATAAGTGTAAATTGTCCCTAGTGTGTGTGGGATAGTGTTAATGTGCGGGGATCGCTGGTAGGTGCGGACTCGGTGGGCCGAAGGGCCTGTTTCCACGCTGTATCTCCAAACTATACTAAAAATATTGCGGTAGTTCCAGTCTCAAATACCTCCACTGGCAGTTCCCTCCATGTACCCACCACCCTCTGTGTGAAAAAGTTACCCCTCAGGTTCTTATTAAATCGTTCCTCTCTCATCTTAAACCTAACGGGCCTGTCACACTTGGGCGACCTAACCCGCGAGTCCAGAAGAGTGTCTTCGACCTTCAAGCTCAAGGGGCACTCGCCTGGAAAGCCTCGAGCTGGATCGACCGGCCACGTTGAAACCGCGAGCTGGATCGAGCGAACCGCGAGCTGCATCTACCGCACGCACACACACACACAAGCACATCGTGAAGGTGGGGGCCAGGGAAAGCGGAGGAGCGTTGTCTGCGCGATGAAGAGGCAGGAAAACGGCTGCCACAGTAACGGTAAGTCCTTTGGAGAGCGCGGAAGGGGGGGGAGAGAAGGGGGGGGGAGAAGGGGAGGAGAAAGGGGGGGAGAAGGGGGGGAGAAGGGGGGGGGGGGAGAAGGAGTGGAGACACTTTTAAGAAGTATAATAAAGTTTAGCGGGCATTTTACCTTCCGGTAGGTCTTCCTTGGTCCTGAAAACTCCAATGAGCCAATCAAAATGCCCGGTCAGCGAAGGAGATTGCCCTCGACTGCCTGTAAGTAAATAGCGACCCCACTCCACTGCACTACGAGTTAAAAAGACCCATGCCCACCAAATTTTACTTGCGGAAAATTTTTCAATATCCGGGAAAATCTTTCCGCGACCTAGCTGAGGCCGCGTGTAGGCGGGAACTTCCCTCGAGCATGCAGGAGAGTTCCAGCGAACTCATAGGACCTCCTAGGACCACGTGTCGACCATGCTGCGAGTTTGACGGTCGAGGACAAACTCTTCTAAACCCGCAGATTAGGTCGCCGTGGTGGGACAGGCCCTCAAGTCCTCTGGTTCTTGATTCCAATACTCTGGGTAAAAGATTCTGCGCATTCACCCCATCTATTCTCATCATGATCTTCCCTTTATCCTGTATCTGTACACTGTGGACAGCTTGATTGTAATCAGGTATACTAAGTCTTTATGCTTTTAATGATAATAATAACGAGGGGGAGATCTCTCTCTCTCCCTCTTTCTCCCTCCCCTCTCTCTCTCTCTCACCCTCCCGCCCTCTCTCCCTCCCCTCTCTCTCTCTCTCCCTCCCACCCTCTCTCCCTCCATCTCTCTCTCCCTCCATCTCTATCTCCCACCCTCCCTCTCTCTCTCCCTCTCCCCGCTTTCCATCTCATCAGGGCTGCCAACTCTCACGCATTGAGCGTGAGAATCACGCATTCGGCCAAATTTTCACGCACTCACGCTGATCACAAATTTCTCACGCTCTGTTGTGAGAAATACTGTGATCAACGCAAATTTCAAAACTCATATCCACTGCATGGGCCGCGGGTGTTGGAGAGCCGGGGCTGAGGAAGTGATGGAAGGAGAAGCAGCTGCGGGGACAGATGCGGACGGAGAGCCGGGGCTGGTGAGTGTTTGCCGGGCTGGCGAGTCGTTCGCTGCAGTTCCGGCCATGGAGCAGCCTCAGTGCAAGAGTCCCGGGCCATAGGAAGCGTTACGCCGCTGCCGTGAGAGTCTCTGTGCCGAATTGGCCCTGGTGACTGGGATGGACCAGGCTGCGGCTCGGTGCATCCTGGAGGACAACCAGGGGCTGCTGGAAGTAAGTACCAAGCACTGGGGGTGGTTGGAGAAAGCATCCTGCTTGCTTGCTAGATTTTTACTTACTGTAACTACAGGAAATATGTTCCCGATGTTGGAGGAGTTCAGAGCCAGGGGTCACAGTTTAAGAATAAAGGGTAGGACAGTTAGGACTGAGATGAGGACAAACTTTCTTCACCCAGAGAGTTGTGAATCTGTGGAATTCTCTGCCACAGAAGGCAGTGGAGGCCAATTCATTGGATGTTTTCAAGAGAGTTACATTTAGATCTTGGGGCTAGCGAAATCAAGGGATATGGGGAAAAAACAGGAAAGAGGTACTGATTTTAGATGAACAGCCATGATCATATTGAATGGCTGTGCTGGCTCGAAGGGCCGAATGGCCTATTCCTGCACCTATTTTCTATGTTTCAATGCTTGAGTATATGGCAATAAAACTCGACCACTTGATTTTGAAGCATTCATGCATGGTGGAGGTATAATATAGTCATAGAGTGATACAGTGTGAAAACAGGTCCTTCAGCCCAACTTGCCCACACCCGCCAACATGTCCCAGCTACACTACCTGCTTTTGGTCCATATCCCTCCAAACCTGTCCTATCCATGTATCAGTCTAACTGTTTCTTAAATGTTGGGATAGTCCCAGCCTCAACTACCTCCTCTGGCAGCTTGTTCCATACACCCACCACCCTTTGTGTGGAAAAAGTTACCCCTTAAAAAGTTACCTCTTAAAAATACTTCAAACAAAAAACATTGAAATCATACTTCTACAATGCACTAAAACATGATTTTAATACATCAAATTTCAAAAAGTCCCTACCCCCACTCAGTTGGTCCACTCCCTCGCCGGGTACCCCCAAGGCCGGTGATCAGTGATCGCTCAGCCTCCCCACTTTCAAAAACGCTCCGCGGCCCCCTGGTTCAGACGGAGAACACTGCCAGATGTGAGCGGGGAACTGAGGCCAGTTGACCATGATGTCTGGATCCCAATGCTCAGCGCTTCGTGTTTTGGAGTTGCCTAATGTTATTGATTTGTAATTAGCCTGATTTGTAATTAGTTGACAAAACCTTAATTTATTAATCCGGAATATCCAGGGGGGTGGGATAGTGTAATATTAAAATGATATGCAAGGTTTCAGGCTGTCTGTCACAACATACAGCCCCGATAACCCATTATTTCCTTCAGTTAAATATTGGGAAGGTAGCACTATTGTCATTTGCCACTATTGTCAACTATTATGTTTGTTTACCTCACTGACTATTTCCAACCCCACCCCCCTAAATTCCTTTGACAGGTTGAATAGAAATGTCCCCAATCTTGTTGTTTTATTAATTGAACACGTAGATGAACATCCTCAAGCAGTGTAATCAGATGGAAACTGATTCAGATGCGATGTTTAAGAGCTTGTTCAACGAAGGGCATATTTTAAAGGAGTGACAGAGATACTCGCAGGGGAATGTGTGAGGAGGTTATTATTTGTCTTTAGTTTTAGCTTGAACCAGGACATCTGAAGATTCAAAGTTTAATATAGTGATTGTGCTGATACTGACTCCAACCAACCACATAATGAATATCATCCATTCTGGAAGTTTTATTTTTCTGATGCCATATAAACTTCACTTGGATTTCAATCTCTTCAATGTAAAAGTAATTGGGAATGGGGAGCATTGGAACAAACATTTGCCCAAGGTACATATTAACGTAATATAATAATGTATGCATGTTGGTAGGTGCAATCAAAACAAAGATATTTTATCATTGTTGTGTTATGAATACCACAGATAATATTATGTATTCTCAAGATCACATTTAATAGAATAATATTGCTTAAATATATAGTTATTGGACTTTGCATTTCGGAAAAGTCCCAGCTGAGAGGAAGATAGCAAAATACTGAAAATATTGGGGGTGAAAATGACTTCAGGAGAGTTTGTTAGGAAAATGAAGGAAATGGTAACCGAATACATACAGCTGAGTGAGTATAATTTTATGGATGAGAAATTGTGTTCAACCAATTGATGACTTCTTTGACAAAGTAACTAGCATGTTAGATAACAAGGAAGCCAATGGTTGTAGCAAATTTTGTTATGCAAAATTTGGTCTGTGAAGTGCCCCAATTAAGATTACCGCATTAGATAAGCACCTATTGACTTAATAGGTGCTTAACGTAATAGGTTAAGTAATAGGTTAAGTCCAGGGTGTCAGATATGGGGCTTTATGCGTGGGCCAGACATATTGTCAGTGCAGAGGGGCTAGGAGCAAGGTCAAGTGTGCTTCCAGAGTCAAGGTCTGGAATAGTACGAGGTGTGCAGTCAAAGCTGGGACAATGGGAGTGTTCAGCACCGGGAACCTAAGCAGGTAAGCAGCTATGATCAGGGTAGAATAAGGGTCAGGTGTAAGGCTGGACTCGGGGTCAGGAATGAGAGAAGGTATGCAACTGGTGTCAGGGTCAGGAGTAGTACTAGGTGTGCAGTGAGACCCAGGTTGGTCAACATGGGCCAAGTGTTTGATTATAATCTGATTTCCATACATGAATGTACTTAGATCATTCATGTGCTCCACCTGTTGACCAGAGCCTGGCTCTACTGTGGAATGTAATTAGGAATGTAATTTAGCCCAACCTTATTCATAGCTAATCCAATTTAAAGCATAAATATTGCATTCAAGTGTAAGGTAAAAGACTCGCTACAGTATGCACCAGATTGCACAATTTCAAGCTGAAAAATGCAAATGCAAAGGGAGGTTGTGGGAGGGGGACCCTCCTCCCACACCCCCCCCCCTGCCTCAGTCGCTACGCTCCCCTGGGCTTGGTCTCTCGCAATTTCTCACTCCCAACTGTCACCCAATGTTGGCAGCCCTGATCTCATTCACCACCAAGACAGCACTCACCTCGGGAAGAGTTGGGTAGTCCAGCTGCTCTGTTGACAAGGCCAAGGGTGGGTATTTTGGCGGGTACTCTTGCCCACATGGTGCCGAGGCCTCCAGGATGTCCTCGGTCTGAACCGCCACCGACGAGTATGAGACTTGGAACGCAGGCTGCGGCACTGTATTCACAGGTGAGACAGGAGATTTAAAGCCTTCTTGCGCTGCATTCCCGGGCATGTCCACCGTACAAATGCCCCCCTTTCTGGGCTTGTTATCTCCGGCATCCTCCGTCACTTCACAAGATGGCTGCACCTTGTCGAACGTGTCCACCTTTTGCGTCTGCGAACGGGCTTGAGGTGTCCGAGCGTCCACTTCTGTCCTCGACATCTCCATCTTTTGTAACTCATCGCTGGTCTTCATCGGTTCGCCATCGTTTCCCGACCTCACCTCCATCTGATCTGGCGCATGATCAGCAAACCCACTCGGTGGCACTTTCTGACCGTCGGGTTCGGGTTGGGGTTGGGCGTCAACCTCGATGTTCTCCTCCGAAGCCTGAGTTAATTGTCGCTGCCTGAGTGTCTCTGGTCCCGAAATGGTTTCGAGGTACATATCCTTCATGGAGAAGTACATATCTTTGGCAGGAGATTGGGGGCTGGAGAACGTGGGCTCTTGGTCATCGGATTTGACGCCGTTTGTAAACGTTGTCACCTCAGATTGGGCTTCCTCGTGTGACTGGCGACCAAAGTCACTTTGTATCTCGGTTCTCTCGTTCTTTGGACTGGAAGGCCTCTGCCTGTGTCCCAACACCACTGATGACACCTGCTCATCAATCCCCATGTAGTCCTCGGATTGGGAGCGCTGGGGATCCCTGCGCAGGTTGCTTCTCCTCAGAGTGTCCCTGAGGTAACGAGATAAGATGCCGGAGTCGCTGCCCTGGTCGACGCCATTCAGCGCGGTCTCGTCGCCCTCGACTTTCTTCGACGACACCCCGCCTTTGTCTCCTGAAATCTTCCTCTTTTTCTTCCTCGCCGCAAACTCCTTGTCCGACGGATGAGGCGAAACGAGAGGCTCCACTTCGTAGATGCCGCTGCTGAACAAGAGGCACTTCTCCAAGTCGTCCAGCGAATCGTTAGCTGGCAGCTTCCCCTCCGTCATGGCGGCAAGCTCGGCCCCTTGGGGACCGGTGATGTAGCCGTTGTGAATCTCGGCTCTCGACGCAGTGTCTTTCTCAGTCTGCTCGACGCTCTTGCTCAACGTCGTGTCTGGGTCAGGGATGTGCACTTTGAACCCATCCTCTTTGTCCCTCCAAGAGTCGAGAGAGCCCGCTTTGGCTTCGAGCTGGGACTTGCGTTTGCGCTGGGCTCTCTCTGGACTCAACATCCTCTGGAGGTTGCGATCTTGGACATTGGCCATGGAGGCGATGTTCTCCTTGCCCCTCATCCTGGACTCCTCCAACTCGCGCCTCTTGGCGTCTGCTTTCTGCTTCAGCCTGGAGAACCACCGCTGATGGATCTTGTACTCGTTCATGGTGCCCACCTCCAGGACGCCAGAGCACGAGACGATCCCTTTGCTGTTCCTGGCCGAAGCTTGGTAAATGGCGGCATCGTCCTCCGTACATCTGCAGGCACAAACCGTTCTTGGTTACAAGCGACGCTACTCGAGGCTAAACCAGTCAACCTACTCAACACATTTCAATAGCAATTTGGCAACTTGGTTTTGAAAAGGATAGATGCCCAGGAAAAGGGCTTAGAAACGGAGTTATTGTCCAAAAATAACTCCATGAAAAGATCTTCAGCACAAGCTTGAAATTCCTCGAATTTCCCATCTTAAATACCTGAATGTTTTCAGATATTAAATAAAAACTAAAGACACTGCAAAGACTCAGCAGGTCAGCCAGCATCTATGGATAGAGACACAAAGTCAATGTTTCAGGTCAAGGACTGTCACACAAAGGGTTTTGAAAGATGTAGAAACAAGAAACTGCAGATGCGGTTTACAAAAACAAGACACCTTGCCTCACCTGGGGGACAGGGATGTACGGCCAATGTTGTGCCTATCCACTGCCTCCAGAACATTGCCCATGATGTGTGTTGTTGGAACAACTGAGGGACGTTGCAGGACCAGACCAGAGCAAAAGCTTTTCTTACCTGACCTTACCTTGGACAGGTAGAAACAAGGATCTGCAGGTGCTGGTTGACAAAAAAAGACGTCATATGCTGGAGTAACTCAGCGGGCCAGGCAGCATCTCTGGTAGATATGGATAGGTGACATATTGGACAGGTATATGGGTAGGAAAGGTTTAGAGGGATATGGGCCAAATGCATGGGAAGGAACTGCTGATGTAGCACCAAGCTGTAGTAAGCTCAGCGGGTCAGACAGCATCTCTGGAGAAAAGGAATAGGTGACGTTTCGGGTCGAGACCCTTCTTCAGACCATAAAAACCAAATGCAGGCAAGTGGGTAATAGACAATAGACAATAGGTGCAGGAGTAGGCTATTTGGGCCTTCGAGCCAGCACTACCATTCAATGTGATCGTGGCTGATCATCCCCAATCAGTACCCCGTTCCTGCCTTCTCCCCATATCCCCTGACTCTGCTTTTTTTTTAAAAGCCCTATCTAGCTCTCTCTTGAAAGCATCCAGAGAACCTGCCTCCACCGCCCACTGAGGCAGAGAATTCCACAGACTCACCACTCTCTGTGAGAAAAAGTGTTTCCTCGTCCCCGTTCTAAATGGCTTACTCCTTATTCTTAAACTGTGGCCCCTGGTTCTGGACTCCTTGGTGGACTTTGGGGTACCTTGGTGGGCATGGGCAAGTTGGGTGTGCTTCTGTGCTGTATGACATAGACTGTATGACTCCATGGCTCCGTCACTTACTTGTACAGCTGAAGTGAGTGTTTCTTTCCGTATTGGAATATTTGATACTTGGGAAGGCCGCAATATCGGTCCATCTCCTTGTCGTCTTTGTACCATGTGATCTCCGGCGCTGGATGTCCTAGGAATAGAACATATTCAGGTCAGCCACAGGGTCATTTACATTCAAAATAAGAGATACAACATGGTTAGTCAGAAAGCCCAAAGCATCTCAGTGCTGGTGCACCCATTGTATTCATTAGTATTAATTTTAAGGAAAGACACAAAGTGGTGGAGTGACTCAGTGGGTCGGGCAGCATCTCTGGAGAAAATGGATAGGTGATCTTTCGGGTTGGGACACTTCTTCAGACCTGGTTACTCCAGCACTTTGTGGCTTTTTATGCAGTTCCTTCATATTACGGTGATTGAAGGATGTACTGAAGGGCGATACGTGGGCAGCGGGTAGTGCCACTGTCACACAGTTCCAGTGACACTCAGGGTATTTACAATGGCTGATTATCCCACCAAGTTGCACATCCTTGAGATTTTAGTTTAGTTTAGAGATACGGCATGTAAAATAGGCCTTTCGGCCCACCGAGTCCACACTGACCAGCGATCCCCGCACATTAGCAATACCCTACATTGCACTATTTTACATTTATGCCAATTACAAACCTGTATGCCTTTGGAGTGTGGGAGGAAACCAAAGATCTCAGAGAAAACCCACGCAGGTCACGTGGAGAACGTACAAACTCCGTACAGGCAGCGCCCGTAGCGAGGATCAAACCCGTGTCTCTGGCGCTGCACGGCAGTAGCTCTGCCGCTGTGGCACCGTGATCTGGGAGGAAACGGTGGACAGCACCCCGGAGGAATCCCACGCGGTCACAAGGCGAACGTGCAAACTCCACACAGACAGCACCAGAGATCAGGATCGACCCAGACATAGGAGACATTGAATTTGAAAGACGACAACTCTACCAGCTGCGCCACTGAGCTGAATAATTCCCAGAGGAACAGTGATCTCAGAGGCAAGGATAAAGTGAATACCTATTGTCTTTTTCCCCCAAGCAAAGGACAGCCCAGAACTAGAGGGCACAGGTTTATGGTGAGAGGGGAAAGATTTAAAAGCCACCTGGAGAACAAATTCTTCACACAGAGGCTGGTGGATAAACAGAACGAACTGCCTGAGGGTGGCACAGTGGTGCAGCGGTAGAATTGCTGCCTTACAGCATCAACGACCCTGGTTCGATCCTGACTAGGGGTGCTGTCTGTAACATTGTAGACTTTCTCCGAGCGGTTTCCTCCCACATTCAAAAGAACTGCAGGTTTGTGGGTGAATTGGCTTCTGTAAACTGTCCCTAATGTATAGGATAGGACGAGTGTATGGGGAACGCTGGTCGGCACGGACTCGGTGGGCCGAAGGGCCTGTTTCCATGCTGTATCTCTAAACTAAACTGAACTAAAGGAATGAGTAGAGGCAACTTTTAAAGGGCATTTGGAAAGGTGCACGGACTGGAAACGTTTAGAGGGAATGTGTAGGACGGAACACAAAGGTAGACACAAAAATCTGGAGTAACTCAGTGGGTCAGGACCTCTGGAGATAAGGAATGCTGTAGGTGACGTTTTGGATTGAGAAGTCTGAAGAAGGATCTCGACCCGAAACATCACCTATTCCCTTTCTCCAGAGAAGCCGCCTGTCCCGCTGAGTTACTCCAGCTTTTTGTGTCTATCTAAGGATTAGAAGCATATGGGCCAAATGCGGGAAGTTGGGACTAGCATAGATGGGGAATCTCAGGTGGCAAGGACAAGTTGTAAAACCCATTTCTGTTGTAAAACCCAGTCGGCGTGGACGAGAGTGGCTGAAGGACCTGTGTCCCTGGGGTAAGGCTCTATGAGGGTGGCAGACTTTGAATGTCCTTGAAGGGGAGAGGGGAAGGGCTGGAAGTGAAGGAGCAGATTTATTTTTAAACGCAGCAAGGATCTTGGAGCCTTTACAGCTCCAGACTCTACAAGCAAGGACAGAGTGTTAAGCAGCATCCAGCATTGGTGGTATCCCTTCACAGATTGCCTCCATATTCTGGCTGGTGGTTTTCAGTTTAGTTTCGTTTAGTTTAGAGATGCAGCACGAAAACAGGCCCTTCGGCCCACCCAGTCCGCACCGACCAGCGATCCCCGCACATTAACACTATCCTACACACGCTAGGGACAATATTACAATCAATTAACCTACAAACCTAAACGTCTTTGGAGTGTGGGAGGAAACCGAAGATCTCGGAGAAAACCCACGCAGGTCACGGGGAGAACGTACAAACTCCGTACAGACAGCACCCGTGGTCAGGATCGAACCTGGGTCACCGGCGCTGTAAGGCAGCAGCTCTACCGCTGCGCCACCGTGCCGTTATTGTCATGTGTACCGAGGTACAGTGAAAACATAGAAACATAGAAAATAGGTGCAGGAGTACCATTCAATATGATCATGGCTGATCATCCAACTCAGTATCCTGTACCTGCCTTCTCTCCATACCCCCTGATCCCTTTAGCCACAAGGGCCACATCTAACTCCCTCTTAAATATAGCCAATGAACTGGCCTCAACCACCCTCTGTGGCAGAAAATTCCACAGATTCACCACTCTGTGTGTGAAAAACAATGTTCTCATCTCGGTCCTAAAAGACTTCCCCCTTATCCTCAAACTGTGACCCCTTGTTCTGGACTTCCCCAACTTCCCCATCGGGAAGGTTTTTGTTGCGTGCTAACCAGTCAGCGGAAAGGCAGTACATGATTACAATCGAGCCATTGACAGCGTATAGATACATGATAAGGGAATAACATTTACAAAGGGAATTAACTTTGGGCAGCAACTTAGATTAGAAGTGCTCACAGCATTATTGCATGACCCCAACTTGCCTCTGGGTAGAATTAAACTGAAGCTTTGAACACCAAACCGGTCATAGAACAGATTCATAGGTTGACGCAAAATACTGGAGTAACTCAGCGGGTCAGGCAGCATCTCTGGAGAACATGCACAGGTGACTTTTCATGTCGGGATTGGGAAGAGCCTGAGGAAAGGTCCAGACCCAGAACATCACCTATTCATGTTCTCCAGAGATGCTGCTAGGAGACGTTTCAGGTCAGGACCTATCTTCACACTCTTGTTATAACAGCAGGTACATGGATAGGCAAGGTTTAGAAGGATATGGGCCAAACGCAGGGAGATGGGACTAGTGGAGATGGGTCATCTTGTGGGAAATTTGGGGCAAAAGTTATGGATCCGTGCAGTATGACTCAGTCTGAAGAAGGGTCCCGACCCAAATCTTCACATATCCATGTTCTCCGGAGATGCTGCCTGGCCCACTGAGTATTCCTGTGTTACAGCAGTGTCTACAATTCAGAAATATCACCTTGGCTGTAAAGAGCATTGGAACAGTCTGTGGTTATAAGGGGCACGAAACAAATGTGAGACTTTTTCTTTCTTTGTTAAATCTTGAAAATTAAAATTCTCTTAGTTTTTTCCGTTCTTTTATCAGGCTGAAGAAGGGTCTCGACCAGAAACATCACCATCACCTATCACCTTTCACCTATCCAAAGGTCAGGACCTTTCCTCAGACTCTTCTCAGACCCAACCTGAAAAGTCACCTGTCCATGTTCTCCAGAGATGCTGAGTTACTCCAGCACTTTGTGTCTTTTTGTAAAGTGAACCTGCATCTGCAGTTCCTCGTGTCTACCAGTCATAGGGTGCATTTGTAAGTTTGGTGCCAGTAACATCCTGTTTTCAGGCAGATGCTAAGCAAGAGTTGCCCGAGCACTATTGCAGGGTCGAGGAGAAGGGGCCCAGAGTTAAACATAGAAACATAGAAAATAGATGCAGGAGGAGGCCATTCGGCCCTTCGAGCCAGCACCGCCATTCATTGTGATCATGGCTGATTGTCCCCAATCAATAACCCGTGCCTGCCTTCTCCCCATATCCCTTGATTCCACTAGCCCCTAGAGCTCTATCTAACTCTCTCTTAAATCCATCCAGTGATTTGGCCTCCACTGCCCTCTGTGGCAGAAAATTCCATAAATTCACAACTCTCTGGGTGAAAACGTTTTTTCTCACCTCAGTCTTAAATGGCCTCCCCTTTATTCTAAGACTGTGGCCCCTGGTTCTGGACTCGCCCAACATTGGGAACATTTTTCCTGCATCTAGCTTGTCCAGTCCTTTTATAATTTTATATGTTTCTATAAGATCCCCACCTCATCCTTCTAAACTCCAGTGAATACAAGCCTAGTCTTTTCAATCTTTCCTCAAATGACAGTTCCGCCATCGCAGGGATCAATCTCGTGAACCTACGCTGCACTGCCTCAATCACAAGGATGTCCTTCCTCAAATTAGGAGACCAAAACTGTACACAATACTCCAGATGTGGTCTCATCAGAGCCCTATACAACTGCAGAAGAACCTCTCTACTCCTATACTGAAATCCTCTTGTTATGATGAGTTGGATGAATCAGATCAAAAGCACCCGTTTTGTACAGTGGGGTGAAAGGGGTAAAGAGATATGATCCAAAGGAAGATATGGAGGGATATGGGCCTACGATAGGTTTCGGGGAATATGACCCAAAGAAGGTTTTAGAGGGAAATAAGTTCTTAAGTCATAGCAACAGAATTAGGCCATTCTGCCCATCGACTATACTCTGCGATTCAATCATGGCTGATCTATCTTTTCCTCTCATCCTCATTCTCCTGCCTTCTCCCCATAACCTTTGACACCCGTTATTAATCAAGAACCTATCAATCTCCGTCTTAAAAATACCCCGTGACTTGGCCTCCACAGCCATCTGTGGCGATAAATTCCACAAATCAACCACCCTCTGACTAAATAAATTCCTCCTCATCTTCTTTCTAAAGGTACGTCCTTTTATTCTGAGATATGGGCCAATAAAAGGTTTATAGGGATATGAGCCAAACGCAGGCAGGTGGGGCTTGTGTGGTTGGGGTAGCTTGGTCAGCATAGGCAAGTTGGGCCGAAGGGCCTGCTTCCATGCCGATTGACTCAATGATTCTATGACTGAGTCTCCTTAAGGCAGAGATAGAGATTCTTGATTAGTACGAGTATCGGAGGTTATGGGGAGAAGGCAGGAGAATGGGGTTAGGAGGGATAGATAGATCAGCCATGATTGATTGGCGGAGTAGACTTGATGGGCCCAATGGCCTAATTCTGCTCCGGTTCCTTATGACCTTGTGAACTTCTGCAGTTTATGACATCAAGACAAACACGGGGAAGGTATTGCCATTATGGACTCTCCCTCCTTGAGTTCGTCTCTTGATCTCTTGTCAACCTGTTTTGTTCTAGCTATTTCTTGACTCCTAATCACCCCGCTCCACCCCAATCATTTAGTCTGAAGAAAGATTCCGACCCAATAGACAATAGGTGCAGGAGTAGGCCATTTGGCCCATCGAGGCAGCACCGTCATTCAATGTGATCATGGCTGATCATCCCCAATCAGTACCCCGTTCCTGCCTTCTCCCCACATCCCCTGCCTCCACTATCTTTAAGAGCCCTATCTAGCTCTCTCTTGAAAGTATCCAGAGAACCGGCCTCCACCGCCCTCTGAGGCAGAGAATTCCACAGACTCACAGCTCTCTGTGTGAAAAAGAGACCCGAACTGTCACCTATTCCTTTTCTCCAGAGATGCTGCCTGATCCATTGACATTCCAGCATTTTATGTCTATTTTGATCATATGGCCAAATGTGAGAATGTTTAGTCTAGTTTAGTGTCACGTGTACCGATGTTACAGTGAAAAGCTAACCAGTCAACGGAGGGACAATACATGATTACAATCGAGCCAACTAGAGTGTACAGATACATGCTAAAGGGAACACTTAGTGCAAGATAAAGTCAGATTAAAGATAGTCGATGGGTCCCCAAAGAGGCAGAATAGTGAACGGCCTGGATAGAGTGGGTATGGGGAGATTGTTTCCACTAGTGGGAGAGTCTCGGACCAGATGTCATAGCACAGAATTAAAGGACATTCCTTTAGGAAGGAGATGAGGAGGAATTTCTTTCGTCAGAGGGTGGTGAATCTGTGGAATTCATTTCCACAGAAGTTTGTGGAGGCCGAGTCAGTGGATATTTTTAAGGCAGAGATAGATAGATTTTTGATTAGTACGGGTGTCAGGGATTCTGGGAAGAAGGCAGGAGAATGGGCTTAGGAGGGAGAGATAGATCAGCCATGATTGAACGGCGGAGTAGACTTGATGGGCCGAAGGGCCTAATTCTGCTCCTATCACTAACGGACAAGAATCTCCACAAAGTGCGGTGCACTGCACCGGTGATGCCATCACGTTGACATGGAATGCCTGACAGACCGAGTGACCCGGCCTCTCGAGAGAAGTTTGACAACAACCAGAGTCAAAGCACTTCAGTATACACACACACTGTTCATGTGATCCTATCTCACATGTCCCTGCCCGCTTCTTCCTTTTGTGAGTCATGAGTCAGGTTACAGAAATAACACTGAATTGATGTGTAACATCATTTTATATTATTGTGCAAAGTGTAAGCTGAGAGTGTGATGTTGCAGAGTCTTATAGCATGGCAGTAACGGGACTGTCGTATGAGGAAAGATTGAAAAGACTAGGCTTGTATTCACTGGAGTTTAGAAGGATGAGGGGGATCTCATAGAAACATATAAAATTATAAAAGGACTGGACAAGCTAGATGCAGGAAAAATGTTCCCAATGTTGGGCGAGTCCAGAACCAGGGGCCACAGTCTTAGAATAAAAGGGAGGTCAATTAAGACTGAGGTGAGAAAAAACGTTTTCACCCAGAGAGTTGTGAATTTGTGGAATTCCCTGCCACAGAGGGCAGTGGAGGCCAAGTCACTGGATGGATTTAAGAGAGAGAGTTAGATAGAGCTCTAGGGGCTAGTGGAGTCAAGGGATATGGGGAGAAGGCAGGCACGGGTTATTGATAGGGAACGATCAGCCATGATCACAATGAATGGTGGTGCTGGCTCGAAGGGCTGAATGGCCTCCTCCTGCACCTATTTTCTATGTTTCTATGGCCAGCTCTTTAGGCAGGGCTGTCTCATTGATCTCTGATTTATCATTCGTTCTAATTATTGTTTTTTTACTGTCAACATTTATTTTTTTCATTTGCATATGCCACACAATGTGCCAGTCGACTGGACATTGCCGCACCATCCGTTCTTCCGAACCAACACCTTTGACCACAAGGGCATTGGTCAGCACGGATCGTCCTACCGGCACTGCAGGGAAATGACTCCATGGATCCTGTGGCGTGGTTCCCAGACTGCCCAGCTTGCCTGGCAAAATGCCTCATCGTCAGAACTCACCAACCATCAGGGGGAATAGATAGAATCTCTTTGAGGCACAAAATGCTGGAGTAACTCAGCGGGACAGGCAGCATCTCTGGAGGGAAGGAATGTTTGACTTACAGGTCGAGACCCTTCTTCAGACTGAGAGTCAGGGGGGGGGAGATACAGAGATAAGGAAGTGCAAGGTGTAAGGTCGAGACATCAAAGGGGGGTGGAGATCATGGAAAATGTAGAATGGATCATTGTTAGCTAGGAGATGGTGACAATCTCCTAGCTAAGGAGATAGGAGCGAATGCAGCGCCAGAGACCCTGGTTCAATCCCAACCACGGGTGCTGTCTGTACGGAGTTTGTACGTTCTCCCCATGACCTGCATGGGTTTTCTCCGAGATCTTTGGTTTCCTCCAACACTCCAAAGATGTACAGGTTTGTAGGTTAATTGGCTTGGTAAATTGTCCCTAGTGGGTGTAGGATAGTGTTAATGTGCGGGTATCGCTGGTCGGCGCGGACCCAGTGGGCAGAAGAGCCGGTTTCCGCGCTGTATCTCAAAACTAAACTAAATGAAGCAAACAGAGATAGAATGTACTCGGAGACAGTCAGACTGGTGGGAGAACTGGGAAGGGAGAGGGATGGAGAGGGAGGGAAAGCAAGGGTTACTTGAAGTTAGAGAAGCCAATGTTCATACCGCTGGGGTGTAAGCTGCCCAAGCAAAATATGAGATGCTGTTCCTCCAATTTGCGCTGGGCCTCACTCTGACAATGGAGGAGGCCCAGGACAGAAAGGTCAGTGTGGGAATGGGAGGGGGAGTTAAAGTGTTTGGCAAACGGAGGTTTGTTTAGCTGAAGTTTGTTTAGTTTAGATTAGTTTAGTTTCATTTCGTTTAGAGATACAGCGCGGAAACAGGCCCTTCGGCCCACCGAGACCCAGCCAACCAGCGATCCCCGCACATTAACACTATCCTACACACAGTAGGGACAATTTACATCTATACCAAGCCAATTAATTGACAAACCTGTACGTTTTTGGTGTGCGGGAAGAAACTGGAGATCCTGGAGAAAACCCACGCAGGTCACGAGGAGAACGTACAAACTCCATACATGCCTTTTATATTTTACTTCCTGTGCCGTTTGTGTCTCAGGAACTTTCTTTAGATTTTGACTAACTTCGGGAAAATTGGACACCGAATAGTGGAGAGTGAAGACGACCTCCTTCAACCTCCTTTCGACTATCATGAAGACTACGTACGACTACCTTCGACTTCCCTCGATTACCTACGACTAACAAGACTAAACCTACGAGCAAAAAAGTATCGATTTTTTCCATGGCAACCTTTTTTTACTCGTCCTACGACCTCGTGTCGACCATGCTGCGAGTATGAGTCGAGGGCAAACTCGCCAGAACTCGCGGATTAGGTCGCCCAAGTGGGACAGGCCCTTAACTCAGCAGGTCAGGCAGCATCTCTGGAGAACATCCATTGGTGGCATTTTGGATCGGTACCCTTCTTCTGACTCTTCACATTGAGCCCTTGCATTGCTTTCCTCCCTTTAGGCTTTAGAGACGCAGAGTGGAAACAGGCCCTCTGGCCCACCGGGTCCACGTCAACCAGCGATCACCCCGTACTCTAGCACTATGCTACACGCCAGGGACAATTTACAATATACAGAAGCAAAATTAACCTACAAACCTGTACGCCTTTGGAGTGTGGAGGGAAACCGGAGCGCCCGGAGAAAACACACGCGGTCACACACGGTAAACGTCCAAACTCTGTACAGACAGCACCCGTAGTCAGGATGGAACCTGGGTCTCTGGTGCTGTAAGGCAGCAACTCTACCGCTGTTCCACTGTGCCGACTCATATTGGTATCTGCTGCCAATTTATCATTGATTCAGGTTTAGGTGGAAGTGGAACTTCGTGCATTTAAGAGGTGACATTGAAACATATAAGATTATTAAGGGTTTGGACACGCTTGAGGCAGGAAACATGTCCCCGATGTTGGGGGAGTCCAGAACCAGGGGCCACAGTTTAAGAATAAGGGGTAAGGCATTTAGAACGGAGATGAGGAAACACTTTTTCCACACAGAGAGTTGTGAGTCTGTGGAATTCTCTGCCTCAGAGGGCGGTGGAGGCCGGTTCTCTGGATACATTCAAGAGAGAGCTAGATAGGGCTCTTAAAGATAGCGGTCAGGGATATGGGGAGGAGGCAGGAACGGGGTACTGATTGCGGATGTTCAGCCATGATCACATTGAATGGCAGTGCTGGCTCGAAGGGCCGAATGGCCTGCTCCTATTGTCTATTGTGACCGAGGGCCTTTGCCTGGCCCACCGTGGGTCGCTCCCTGCTAACCCACCCTTACTGCTTACCTTCAATTAAAGCCGCAGGTCACGCAGCCTACAACTAGGTCCCTGCTCCACAACCCAGAGGGATGGTCTGTAACTCAATATCTCTCACATGTCCTATCTTGCCGCAAGCACAGCCCGGCGTGCTGGATGGTTAAAATAGCTTGAAGTTAACAACATAAAAATGTATCATGTGACAGAGAGCAGTGAAGCTGGACACTAACTGGACCTAAAGGAGAAGAATCAATCCGGGACAACATCACGTCATCGTCTTCCTTGATCAACGTCTGTGCAGTAATAATATGAAGGAAGGAACTGCAGATGCTGGTTTAAACTGAAGATAAAGACACAAAATGCTGGAGTAACTCAGTGGGCCAGGCAGCATCTCTGGAGAGAAGGAATGGGTGACGTTTCGGGCCGAGACCCTTCTTCAGTCTGAGAGTCAGGGGAGAGGGTAGGACACGGAGATAAGGAGGGGTAAGGTGTGAAAACGGGACATAGCTTCCAGCTATGTCCCGTTTTCACACCTTACCCCTCCTTATCTCCGTGTCTCTGAGCTGGTCTCCACCCGAAACGTCACCCGTTCCTTCTCTCCAGAAATGCTGCCTGTCCCGCTGAGTTACTCCAGCATTTTTATGTCTATCTTCAGTTTAAACCAGCATCTGCAGTTCCCTGCCACACAAATGTTTAAAAGAGTTGTTTAAAGGAGTGTGCGGGGTAAGTTAAAGTTTAAAGGAGATGTACAGGCAACTTTTCTTTTTACACAGAGGGTGTTGGGTGCCTGGACTGTACATATGCGGCCTGACACACTGAAAGTTTCTACCATTTAATTTTGCTTTTACTACAAAGGAACGCTTCTTTATCCATTGAAAGATTGAATAATGGTTTTGAGGGAGCTTCCAAGGAGAAGGGTCTCGACCCGAAACGTCACCCGTTCCTTCTCTCCAGAGATGCTGCCTGTCCCGCTGAGTTACTCCAGCATTTTGTGTCTACCTTCCAAGAAGGATCTCACAAATTAATCTCATCCTCTGTATCGGAGTTCAGTGCCGAACTACTATCTACCTCTTTGATGACCCTCGGACTATCCTTGATCGGACTTTGCTGGCTCTACCTTGTACTAAACGTTATTCCCTTAACATGTGTCTATACAATGTAAATGGATCGATTGTAATCATGTATTAGACAATAGACAATAGGTGCAGGAGTAGGCCATTCGGCCCTTTGAGCCAGCACCGCCATTCAATGTGATCATGGCTGATCATCCCCAATCAGTACCCCGTTCCTGCCTTCTCCCCATATCCCCTGACTCCGCTATCTTTAAGAGCCCCATCTAGCTCTCTCTTGAAAGTATCCAGAGAACTGAGGCAGAGAATTCCACAGACTCACCACTCTCTGTGAGAAAAAGTGTTTCTTCGTCTCCGTTCTAAATGGCTTACCCCTTATTCTTAAACCGTGACCCCTGGTTCTGGACCCCCCCAACATCGGGAACATGTTTCCTGCCTCTAGCGTGTCCAAATCCTTAACAATCTTATATGTTTCAATAAGATTCCCTCTCATCCTTTTAAACTCCAGAGTGTACAAGCCCAGCCGCTCCATTCTCTCAGCATATGACAGTCCTGCCATCCCGGGAATTAACCTTGTAAACCTACGCTGCACTCCCTCAATAGCAAGAATGTCCTTCCTCAAATTAGGGGACCAAAACTGCACACAATACTCCAGGTGCGGTCTCACTAGGGCTCTGTACAACTGCAGAAGGACCTCTTTGCTCCTATACTCGACTCCTCTTGTTATAAAGGCCAACATGCCATTCACTTTCTTCACTGCCTGCTGTACCTGAATGCTTACTTTCATAGACTGATGAACAAGGACCCCCAGATCCCGTTGCACTTCCCCTTTTCCCAACTTGACGCCATTTAGATAGTAATCTGCCTTCCTGTTTTTGATACCAAAGTGGATAACGTCACATTTATCTGCATTAAACTTCATCTGCCATGCATCTGCCCACTCCCCCAACCTGTCCAAGTCACCCTGCATTCTCAAAGCATCCTCTGCTATTGTCTCTCTGCTGACCGGTTAGCAGGCAACAGAAAGCTTTTCACCGTGCCTCAGTACACCTGACAATAAACTAAACTGAAGTGAGTTGAACTTGCCTGATCTGGAGCTCTTGATGGTTTCCACTGTAGCTTGGAAATACATGGTACATTATAGCCACTGGGCCTCTGACACCAGCACATCTTGTTTTATTGTTTCTTAGTTTAGAGATACAGCACGGAAACAGGCCCTTTGGCCCACCGGGTCCGCTCCGACCAGCGATCCCCGCACTATCCTACACACGGTACAATTTACCAAAACCAAACCAATTAACCTCTTTGGAGTGTGGGAGGAAACCGATGATCTCGGAGAAAAGCCACGCAGGTCACGGGGAGAATGTACAAACTCCGTACAGAACACACCCGTGGTCAGAATCGAACTAGGGTCCCTGGCGCAGTCAGGCAGCAACTCTACCATGCCGCCGTTGTGTTTGTAACAGGCTGTTAACATGACCCAGGATCACTCAGAGAACCGTGAAGCAGCAGCCAATTACAAAGTAGCATCAAGGTACACAGCATAAAAGATTTAATTTCAGGTTTCAAAGTTCTCAAGTTTTTGTCTGCTTCTTAAAGCCACGTCATTTATTGAGCTTACTCCGAAAATGCAGATAATCGGGATTTGAGCCTGTTCTCCCCTAATACAGGTCCACCACCAATTTCCCAACATCCTTGCTTCCAGGGCCTTGCTGGACTGTCCATTTTGCTAGACCAACACAGGCCACGGCCTCTAAGAGGAGTCGAACTGGAGCAGAACGTTCCGCCTAGCCGCCGGGGGGCCGAGATGCCGGCCTCGGAAGTCGGCTATGGGAACGGATCTGCCAACTGCAGCTGGGTCGGAGTACCAGAGCCCCGGCCACAGGGGGGGGGGAAACAAAACCACAGATTGGCCGCGGAGGTCCCGATCAATGGGGAGAAGGCCCGCCTCACCCGGCCTAGATGCCACATTTTTGGGGGAAACTGTGATTTCAAGTGCACGCTCGTAATTTTGTCCGGATTAAAGGAAGTGCCGGATATTTATTTGCCAGAAAATTGTTGGTGGACCTGTAGTAATAACACTCTCAATGCCGGGATTCATGCCAGGATTCCGTTCAGAGATACAGCGATGAAACGGGCCCTTCCAACAGACCTCACCGACAAACGATCACCCGCACCCAGGTTCTATATTATCCCAGAGTAACATCCAACACACTAGGCACAAATTTAGAGAAGCCAATTCACCTACAAACCCTGCACGTTTTTGGATTGTGGTAGGAAACTGGAGTATCCGGAGAAAACCCACGCGGTCACAGGGAGAACGTACAAAGTCGCTACAGACAGCGCCCGGAGTCAGGATCGAACCCGGGTCTCTGGAGCTGATACGCAGCAACTCTACTGCGGCGCCACTTCTCAAGAGATTACTCTAGTCGTTTGTCATCTGAAGTTTCAACTTTAGTTTTACGTTTAATTTTAGAGATACAGCATAGAAACCAGCACTTTGGCCCACCGAGTCCACATTGGCCAACGGCCACCCATTCACATGAATTCTATCTTTTATCTTTAGTCTGAAGATGGGTCCCAACTTGAAACATCATCTATTGATCTGAAGGGTCCTGTCGTGAAACGTCACCTATCCATGTTCTCTAGAGATACTGCCTAACCCGTTAAGTTACTCTAGCACTTTGTGTTGGTGTTGTAAACCAGCATTTGCAGTTCCTTGCGTATAAATTTTACCGCACTACTGAAAGATCTCCTCAAGATATGTCTACATTGAAGATTTTCTCCCAGTCTGAAGGAGTCCATCCTGAAAAGTCACCTATCCATGTCCTCCAGAGATGCTGCCTGACCCACTGAGTTACTCCAGCACTTTGTGTCTTTTTTCCTATCATGTCCCACTTTCACATCCACTCCCTACAACTTAGTGTACACTTGTTTGGCATTGTTCTCAAGACTAATGTCAATCCTGGAGTCTGAAAAAGGGTCCCGACACAAAACGTCACCTCTTCATGTTCTCGAGAGATGCCGCCTGACCCCACCCCCCCCCCCCCCCCATAAACTAGCATCTGCAGTTCCTTCTATCACCGTCAAACCCGCAGTTCCTTTTGGGGGCTCCAAAGTTATAGTTTTGATGCAATTAACGAGTGTATATCAGCAATGGAGCCAGAAAATCATGGTGGTATCATCCCCAGAAAAGAATAAGTGAGTTCCATACCTGAAACTATGCAAGTGAACTTGATATCAGAGTCTTCAGATACTGAATGGGATTTCAGTGTGGTTTCAAAACCTGGCTGGGTCTCTTCCGTTATCTGAGCAATGATAGTGCAAAAAGTTTGTCTGAAAGAGAAAATAATCGGCAGTGCTCAAATTAGTTTAGATTAGAGATACAGCGCGGAAACAAGAGTCAAATCAAGAGTGTTTTATTGTCATATGTCCTGGATGGGACAATGACATTCTTCCTTGCTGCAGCACAACAGAATATGTGAATATGTAAACATTGTATATAACAGGGGAAAAAAGAAAAAATTCAATAAATAACAAATATAGTGCAAATAACAAATAATAATATAGTCTTTTGCAGTTCAGAGCTCAGAGCTTATTCGTTGTGTTTAATAGCCTGATGGCTGTGGGGAAGAAGCTGTTCCTGAACCTGGACGTTACAGTTTTCAGGCTCCTGTACCTTCTTCCTGATGACAATGGTGAGATAAGTGTGTGGCCAGGATGGTGAGGGTCCTTGATGATTTTGGCTGCCTTTTTGAGGCAGCGACTACGATAGATCCCTTCGACGGAGGGGAGGTCAAAGCTGATGATGGACTGGGCAGTGGTCACAACTTTATGTAGCCTTTTTCGCTCCTGGACGTTCAAGTTGCCGAATCAGGCCACGAGGCAACCAGTCAGAATGTTCTCTACGTGCACCTGTAGAACTTTGGGAGAATCCTCCTCGACATGCCGAATCTCCGTAATCTTCTCAGGAAACAGGCCCTTCAGCCCACCGCGTCCGCACCGACCAGCGATCCCCGCACACTAACACGATCCTACACACGCTAGGGACAATTATACATTCATACCAAGCCAATTAACGTCTGAAGAAGGGTTTCAGCCCGAAACGTTACCTATTTCCTTCGCTCCATAGATGCTGCTGCACCCACTGAGTTTCTCCAGTATTTTTGTGTACCTTCAATTAACTAACAACCCTTGAAGAGTGGGAGGAGATCGAAGATCCCGGAGAAAACCCACGCAGGTCACAGGGAGAACAATATACAGTAGACATTAGGTGCAGGAGTAGGCCATTCGGCCCTTCGAGCCAGCACCGCCATTCAATGTGATCATGGCTGATCATCCGCAATCAGTACCCAGTTCTTGATTTCTCCCCATATCCCCTGACTCCGCTATCTTTAAGAGCCCTATCTAGCTCTCTTTTGAAAGTATCCGGAGAACCGGCCTCCACCGCCCTCTGAGGCAGAGAATTCCACAGACTCACAACTGTGTGAAAGAACGTACAAACTCCATACAGACAGCACCCGTAGCCGGTATCGAATCCAGGTCTCTGGCGCTGTAAGGCAGCAACTCTACCACCGCGCCACCATGCCGCCCACAGGATAAAGATCCAATCAAGCCCAATTCTGAGGAGCACATTCAGGCATTTGTAATGAAGTCGTGAATCAAGAGTGTTTAATTGTAGTATGTACGGACAATTGCAATGAGAGTCTTCCTTGCTGCATCTTATAGGCCCGTAAACTCAATAACACACTGATAAATATGTAATAGTCATAATACATTATATTAATAACCGTAATTCTGGGTAACCATATTAATGCAAAACTAAAGTCCATAGCACAACCAACGGCACAGTCCATAGAAGATCATAGTTGCTGTGGTTAGTGTTGTGTTGTGTTCAAGAGCCTGGTGATTACTGGAAGGAAGCTGTTCTTGAACCTGGTGGTCACGGTTTTCAGGATCCCCCTCCCCCCCCCACCCCCCCCGATGGTGATAACAGATTGATTAGTGAGATGAGAGCGTGGACAGGGTGGTGAGGAATTTAGATGATTTTTGGCTGCCTTTTTGAGGCAGCAACTCCTGTAGATCCCTTCAAAAGTGGAGAGCAGGTGATGGTGACATGTTTAAGAAAGATTTTATTTTGCCAGCACTCCCATTAAATTGTTGTGCAAGATGTTACAACATGCTACAAGGTCAGTTATTGCCATGGAAAGATTTAAGACTAGCCTTAAAAGTGTAGAGTCATTGACCCATAGAGCGTGGAAACAAGCCCTTCGCCCCAACTTGCCCACCGGCCAACATGTCCATTCTGCACTAGTCCCTGCATTTGGCCCATATCCCTCTAAACCTGTCCTATCCATGTACCTGTCCAATTATTGTTTACACATTATGATAGTCCCTGCCACATCCCACAACTACCTCCTCCGGCAGCTCGTTCCTTACACCCACCAACCCTTTGTGTGCACGAGTTACCCCTCAGCTTCCGAACATGATTGATGTCACCAAAGAAATATTTTACCATTGCAGATGAATTCTGGAAAAGATTACCTCGGTGAATGACAGGAGTTCAGAAGTGGGACGCAAGTCACGAAACTGACCAAGCAGCAAGGTGGCACCACAGATAGACCTCCAATTTCAGGTAGTCCCTGCTTTCTCCTTCTTTCCCCTCCCCTTCCCAGCTCTCCCACAGCCCACTGTCTCCGCCTCTTCCTTTCTTCTTCCCGCCCCCACCCCCGCATCAGTCTGAAGAAGGGTCTCGACCCGAAACGTTGCCTATTTCCTTCGTTCCATAGATGCTGCCTCACCCGCTGAGTTTCTCCAGCATTTTTGTCCACCATAGGTAGACTGTTGTCTTACGGATCTAGGGTTCGATCCTAACCTTGGGCGCTGTTTGTGAGGAGTTTGCACATTCTCCATGTGACCGCATGAGTGTCCTCCCACATTCCAAAGCTGTACGGCTTGGTAAAATGGCCGTTGCGTGGTAAGGGGCAAAAATAAATAAATAAATGGGCACGTGTCAGAGACAATAATTTGAATGCTACAGGGAATTAGCAGAGGGAGAATATGATTTCTCTAATGGGAGCCTGTACAGATTCGATGGGCTGAATGGCCTCCTTTGCGCCGTAATGAATTAGCGAATACAAAGAGTTTTCATATTAATGTGAAATGAGTTGGTGGAAATAATGGCAGCAATAAACACACAATGTGCGGATTATGTGGATACACGGGAGATAAAAGGAACTGCAGGTGCTGGTTTACGTAAAAGAATAAAAAGTGCTGGAGTAACTCAGCGGGTCAGGCAGCATCTCTGGAGAACAACATGGATAGGTGACGTTTCTTGGCTGCCATCTCTTTGGCAGGTTAAAAATGGATTCCGCACAGTAATAGTATCTGAGTCCGCTATAAACTGTAATGGCCGCCGTGAGGGGAGAGGGGACGAACTTTGGACAATGGGGGGGGGGGGAAACAAGAGGGAGAGCCGGTGTGCTTTGTAACTGTCAGTACCGTAGGTGGCTGCTATTTGTATACATTGTGTATACAACCAGAGCGTCTCTCTGCACATATCACAATAAAGTATTCCTATTCCTAACAAAACTCGGACCATATATATTAAAAAACTACATATGGGGCAATAAAATGAAAATGTAATTTCTATGACATTCCTCTGCTACATTAAGATGTCCAGATAGTTGTGTTAATACTTTGTTGAAACAGCAAGCAAAAAAGATTATAGATGTAGGAAGGAACTGCAGATGCTGGTTTACACCAAAGATAGACACAAAATGCTGGAGTAATTCAGCGGGACAGGCAGCATCACTGGAGAAAAGGAATGGGAGTACTGTATGCCAACATCAACAAGTACATTTCACAATGGACCAACAGATGGCTGTGAGGCAAGGTGAAGGTCCTATTTCTGTACATGCATGAC
>CM075993.1:6724405-6801020 GCA_038087875.1 Malacoraja senta
AAACTAAACAAAGTATTAATGCAAGCTGGGAGAAGCTGTAATCTGTACACTGTGGACGGCTTAATTGTAATCAAGTGTAGTCTTTTTAGCTGACCGGATAGCACGCAACAAAAAGCTTTTAACTGTACCTCAGTACATGTGGCAATAATAAACTAAAACTAAACTCTTTCAAATGTGCAGGCCAATAAATAAATACATTGTTGTCATAGCAACCGAGAAAAACGTAAGTGCATCAAATTGTTTGCAATTATCCTGCAGGGGCCAAGGTGATGTCTTCCCACTTATTTTAGTTCAGTTTAGTTTTAGTTTAGAAATACAGCGTGGAAATAGGCCCTTCGGCCCACCGAGTGCTTACCAGCCATCCATCAGCCATTCACACTAGTTCCGTGTTATCCCACTTTTGCATGCCACAGTCTTGGGGAAATTTACAGAAGCCAAATTAATCCACAAACCCGCACGTCTTTGGAATATGGGAGGAAACCGGAGCAGTCGGAGGAAGCCCACGCGGTCACAGGGAGAACGTGCAAACTCCATAGAAACGGCACCCATAGTCAGGATTGAACCGGGTTTCTGGCGCTGTGAGGCTACAGCTGATCATTGTTAAGTTAAGGGCCTGTCCCACTTGGGCGACCTAATCCGCGATTTCTGGCGAGTTTGCCCTCGACTCATACTCGCAGCATGGCCGACACGAGGTCATAGGAGGTCTTCGTAACTCTCCTTCATGCTCCAGAGTGGTCTCCGCGTACTCGAGGCCTCAGCTACGTCGCGGCGTTTTTTTCAATATGTTAAAAAATGCCCGTGGGTAAACAAAGGTCGCCATGGAAAAATCTATACTTTTTTTACTCGAAGGTTTAGTCAAAGTAGGTCGTAGTAGGTCGGCATGTTAGTCGTAGGTAATCGAGGGTAGTCGAAGGTAGTCATAGATAGTCTTCATCATAGTCGAAGGGAGGTCGAAGGAGGTCGAAGGAGGTTGTCTTCACTCTCCACCATTCGGTGTCCAATTTCCCCGAAGTTAGTCGTAGCTAGTCTTCAACATCGTCGAAGGAGGTCGAAGGAGGTCTTCTACATGTCATTTTTTCAAACTCGCCAATTAGGTCGCCCAAGTGGGACAGCCCCTTCACTGGGTTGGGATTGTGTATTGTTGTTGACTGAATGAAAGATGCAATGGAGGAGACTGCTTTAGATTATTTCATGGCTATGAAGGATGCAGGAAGGATGCGTTCCTTACTACCGATTTACTTTCCTGACCATTGCTTTTCCTACATCAACATGAACTTATGAATACACCAAAATATAAATGTTTGTTAGAAATATGAAGAAAAATTCCAAGATGCCTTCATACATTTGGCAGTATATTTTGACCAGTAAAACAATACACAAATCTAACTCATAAATATAATACGTAATTGAAAACATTATGTAAATGATGATGAGAAGCATGTAAGGGGTTTCAAGAGAAACCAGGGAAGGAATGGAACTGCCTGAGAGCTAACATATTTACGGGCCAAATGGCCTCCTTCTGTGTCGAGAGAAAATCTCTGGATTGGTGACATTTCAGCCAGCTGTCCGTAATTCTTATGGTGCAGGAGGGAACTGCAGATGCTGGTTTACACCGAAGATAGACACAAGATGCTGGAGTAACTCGGCGGGACAGGCAGTATCTCTGGATAGAAGGAATGGGTGAAGTTTCAGGTCGAGACCCTTCTTCAGACAACCATTCCTTTTATCCAGAGATGCTGCCTGTCCCACTGAGTTACTCCAGCATTTTGTGTCTTCATTTTTCAGCCCTTGTCCTGATTTTCTTTATCAACAGGTTGGGAAATACATTCCAAAGTGGTTACAAACGTCTATTCATAGCTGCAGTTTATTTGTGACCCTCTAGCATTTTTTATTCTTATTTGGGTAATTGTTGATGAAAGGTGCTGGTCCAACAGTTGCAAGGAGAATCATGTTATGTGTGGGAAAGAACTGCAGATGCTGGTTTAAATCAAAGGTAGACCCAAAATGCTGGAGTAACTCAGCGGGACAGGCAGCATCTCTGGAGAGGAGGAATGGGTGACATTTCGGGTCGAGACCCTTCTTCAAGTCTGAAGAAATCTGGATTGGTGACACTTCAGCCAGCTGAAGAAAGGGTCTCGACCCAATGCATCACCCATTCCTTCTCTGCAGAGATGCTGCCTGTCCCGCTGAGTTACTCCAGCATTTTGTGTCTATCTTTGGTCTCTGGAGAAAATGGATCACCTGAAGAAGGGTCCTGACCCAAATCGTCACCTATCTGTTATCTCCAAAGATGCTGCCTGACCCGCTGAGTTAGAGTCATAGAGTGATACAGTATGGAAACAGGCCCTTCGGCCCAACTTGCCCACACTGGCCAACATGTCCCAGCTACCCTAGTCCCACTTGCATGCACTTGGTCCATAACCTTCCAAACCTGTCCTATCCATGTACCTGTCCAATTGTTTCTTAAACGATGGGATAGTCCCAGCCTCAACTCCCTCCTCTGGCAGCTTGTTCCATACACCCACCACCCCTGTGTGAAAAAGTTCACCCTCGCATTCCTATTAAATCTTTTCCCCTTCACTTTGAACCTATGTCCTCTGGTCCTCGATGCCCCTACTCTGGGTAAAAGACTGTGCGTCTACCCGATCTATTCCTCTCATGATTTTGTACACCTCTATAAGATCTCCCCTCATCCTCCTACGCTCCATGGAATAAAGTCCCAGTCTACTCAACCTCTCCCTATAGCTCACACCCTCTTCATTTTGTGTCTGTCGGGTTATCTCCCTGCTTCAGCAACCTGGAGGTGCAGTGCATTGGAGATTCCGATATCCCATTTACTAAGTGGACTGCATTGTTCTCTGTGACATTGGGTGGCACGGTGGCACAGCTGGTCGACCTGCTGCCTCGTAGCACCAGAGACCCGAGTTTGATCCTGACCTTAGGTGCTGTGTGTGTGGAGTTTGCACGTTCTCCCTGCGACTGCGTGGGTTTCCTCTGGTTTCCTCCCACAGTTCAAACCCGTGCGGGTTTGTAGGCTAATTGGCCCTCTGTAAATTACCCCCCGTGTCTAGGGAGTGGATGAGAAAGTGGGATAACATAGAACTAGTGTGAATGGGTGATCGATAGTTGACGTGGGCCAAAAGCCCTTTATTCTAGCAGTATCTCCATCAGACCAGTTATATCTTTGCTACAAATGTTGTACCCTTTAACCTTTAACTGTGCGCTGTGATCAACCGGGTTGTATTCATATATAGTCTGTTCTTTGGTTGAACAGCACACAAACAAAAGCTTTACACTGTACCTCGGTGACAATAATAAACCTTAATTAAACTATCTTTCAATCGATCAAGTTGTGAGGGTGACAGAGATGGCTATCTTTGTAACACTTGATGAATGACTCTCTATTTCATTGTTAAGCTTGAAACGCCTGGCGTTATGAGCTGCCAGAGGAGGTGGTTGAGGCAAGTACTATAACAATATTTAATAGATATTTGGACAGGATCATGGATAGGGAAGGTTTAGAGTGATTTGGCCAAATATGGGCAGGTGGGACTAGTGTAGATGAGGCATCTTGGTTGGCATGGGCAAGTTGGGCCGAAAGGCCTATTTCCGTGCCGTATGACACAGTAGTGTCATGGAGCTAGCTGAGATAATGCCAATCCTGACCTCCAGTGCTGTCCAAGTGGAGTTTGCAGGTTCACCCTGTCTCCTCTGGGTGCTCCAGTCTCTCCCCCCTTCCCCCCCCCCCCCCCCACATGCCAAGGATGAGCATGTTGATCGATTAATCAGCCAGTGTAATCTGCTCCAACCGTGCAGGAGAAGGCAGGAACCCAGGGGGGAAATGTGTGGGGATTGACGGATTACAGGAAAGGTTAGCGGGGAACGGGACCACTGTGTGTGTCAGCATAGACTCGATGGGCCGAAAGGTCAGGAGGAAAAATGGAGGTCACTATTTACTGATCTCAAAGTAGGAAGTCCTGCGTGGTTCCTTATTGTCAACCTGGACTTTCCCTTGGGACTGGGCTATAACCTATCGGTGTGAACATTGAATTCTCCAATTTTAGGTAATATTCACCTCTATTTTTCCTCCCTTCTGTTTTTCCATTATCCCTCCCGCAATTCCCATCCATTGCTCCCGCTATTCTGCCCCTCTCCCCCCCCCCCCCTCCTCCCACCCACCCTCCATCCACTTCCACGTTTATCCCTCTGGCTTTAAATTGCACTTCTCTGCTTTATCTGACACCCTTTAGTCTCCTTTTTATTTCTAGTCTTTGTCTACCCATTTACCAGTCAATCCCTCCTCACCTGTATCCACCTATCACTTGCCTGCCTTTGTCCTGCCCCCAAGTCTCCTTTCCAGCATTCTTCCCCCCAACTACAATCAGTTTGAAGAAGGGTCTCGACGTGAAATGTCACCCATTTCTTCTCTCCAGAGATGCTGCCTGGAGATGCTGCCTGGAGATGCTGCCTGATCCAGCATGTTGTATCTATCTTCGATTTAAATCAGCATCTGCAGTTTAGTTTAGTTTAGTTTACAGATACAGCACGGAAACAGGTCCTTCGGCCCACCGGGTCCGCGCCGACCAGCGATCCCCGCACATTAACTCTATCCTACACCCACTAGGGACAATTTTTATATTTACCAAGCCAATTAACCTACAAACCTGTATGTCTTTGGAGTGTGGGAGGAAACTGAAGATCTCGGAGAAAACCCACGCAGGTCACGGGGAGAACGTACAAACTCCGTACAGGCAGCACCCGTACTCGGGATCGAACCCGGGTCTCCGGCGCTGCATTCGCTCTAAGGCAGCAACTCTACCGCTGCGCCACACTGACTGCCCTACACATGCTGCCTAACCCGCTGAGTTCCTCCAGCACTTTGTGTTTTGCTCAGATTCCAGCACCTGCAGTTCCTGGAGTCATAGAGCCAAACAGTGTGGAAACCGGCCCCTCGGCCCAGCCTGGCCCGCATTGACCAGCCCATACCCCATCTACACTAGTCCCACCTGCCTGACCCCGCTGAGTTACTCCAGCACTTTGTGTCTATCTTTGGTGTAAACCAGTTCTTTGTTTCTACATTTTATATATATTTCAGAGTCCGTGTCCCCATAGTAACTACTTGTACTGTGCAGGTAGACACTGGGGGGGTTTGTGTGTGAAACTGATGCTCATTTAATACACATCTCAGTGTCGTTCTTCCTTAAGGATGGTCCAGGAACGGAACCGTGATGAGAGGCCCTGGGGTTAAATCACTCCATCAGTTTTTTAGGATGATCTGGTCATTTAGAGTCATGGAGTCATACAGAGTGGAAACAGGCCCTTCAGCCCAACTTGCCCATGCCGACCAACATGCCCCATCTACACCTGTCCCACCTGCCTGCGTTTGGTCCACGTCCCTCTAATCCTGTCCTATCCGTCTACCTGTCGAAATGTTTCTTCAACGTCCGTGCCTCCTATCCCAGGGCACGATGCGTACTGAAGAATAAAAAGATCTGAAGAATACAAAGGAAATGCTGGGCAGCTAATCTACTGATTCATTCTCTCTGTAACTGAGACACCGAAAAGAAAACCGTGGGCAGCCACGGTGTGGCGCAGCGGTAGAGTTGCTGCCTTACAGCGCTTGCAGCGCCGGAGACCCGGGTTCGATCCCGACTACGGGTGCTGCCTGTACGGAGTTTGCGCGTTCCCCTCGTGACCTGCGTGGGTTTTCTCCGAGATCTTCGGTTTCCTCCCGCGCTCCAGAGACGCACAGGTGTGTAGGTTAAGTGTTTAGGAAGGAACTGCAGATGCTGGAAAATCCCAGGTAGACAAAAATGCTGGAGAAACTCAGCGGGTGCAGCAGCATCTATGGAGCGAAGGAAATAGGCAACGTTTTGGGCCGAAACCCTACCGGGTTTCGTCCCGAAACGTTGCCTATTTCCTTCAGGGTTTCGGCCCGAAACGTTGCCTATTTCCTTCGCTCCATAGATGCTGCTGCACCCGCTGAGTTTCTCCAGCATTTTTGTGTACCTGGTGTGTAGGTTAATTGATTTGGTGTGTGTAGGGTTAGCGTTCGTGTGTGGGGATTGCTGGTCGGTGCGGACTTGATGGGCCAAAGGGCCTGTCTCCGCACTGTATCTCTAAACTAAACTAAACTAAAGATGGCTTGACTATGCCCCTGGAACATGAAGGGTATCTTCATGCGCGATTTCCAAAGGCAAGTGTTAAAGAGAAGCTCGACTTCACTTCTAATGAGCTGATATCCTCCTGGCATTTGTTCTCCTTTAGATGTTGTGGTGTCGTATGTACCCGGTATGGATGACGACCTGGTTTTTGCCTCCCATTCTGGAGGTCACCTACTGTCGCTAGCAGCAGCATCAGCTGCAACAGATGTCATCATATGCAACTCCTGTCAAACAGTGCTTGCTTAATGCTTCTCTAAATAGGCGGCGAGTGACACACGCCTTACTCTCCCGCTCAACCAGAACGCTGTCCTCCATGAGGTCAGAGAGTCAGAGTGCCGAGCAGCACGGAAACAGACCCATGTCCCTCTATCCATGTACCTGTCCACATATCTTCTAGATGGCGCAGCGGTAGAGTTGCTGCCTTACAGCGCATGCAGCGCCAGAGACCCAGGTTCGATCCCGACTACGGGTCCTGTCTGTATGGAGTTTGTGCGTTCTCCCCGTGACCTGCCTGGGTTTTCTCCAAGATCTTCGGTTTCATCCCACACTCCAAAGACGTACAGATTTGTAGGTTAATTGGCTTGATATAAGTGTAAATTGTCCCTAGTGTGTGTGGGATAGTGTTAATGTGTGGGGATCGCTGGTAGGTGCGGACTCGGTGGGCCGAAGGGCCTGTTTCTGCGTTGTATCTCCAAACTATACTAAAAATATTGCGGTAGTTCCAGTCTCAAATACCTCCACTGGCAGTTCCCTCCATGTACCCACCACCCTCTGTGTGAAAAAGTTACCCCTCAGGTTCTTATTAAATCGTTCCTCTCTCATCTTAAACCTAACGGGCCTGTCACACTTGGGCGACCTAACCCGCGAGTCCAGAAGAGTGTCTTCGACCTTCAAGCTCAAGGGGCACTCGCCTGGAAAGCCTCGAGCTGGATCGACCGGCCGCGTTGAAACTGCGAGCTGGATCGAGCGAACCGCGAGCTGCATCTACCGCACGCACACACACACACAAGCACATCGTGAAGGTGGGGGCCAGGGAAAGCGGAGGAGCGTTGTCTGCGCGATGAAGAGGCAGGAAAACGGCTGCCACAGTAACGGTAAGTCCTTTGGAGAGCGCAGAAGGGGGGGGAGAGAAGGGGGGGAGAAGGGGAGGAGAAGGGGGGGGAGAAGGGGGGGGAGAAGGGGGGGAGAAGGGGGGGAGAAGGGGGGTAGAAGGGGGGAAGGGGGGGAGAAGGGGGGGAGAAGGGGGGGAGAAGGGGGGGAGAAGGGGGGGAGAAGGGGGGGAGAAGGGGGGGGAGAAGGGGGGGGAGAAGGAGTGGAGACACTTTTAAGAGTATAATAAAGTTTAGCGGGCATTTTACCTTCCAGTAGGTCTACCTTGGTCCTGAAAACTCCAATGAGCCAATCAAATTGCCCGGTCAGCGAAGGAGATTGCCCTCGACTGCCTGTAAGTAAATAGCGACCCCACTCCACTGCACTACGAGTTAAAAAGACCCATGCCCACCAAATTTTACTTGCGGAAAATTTTTCAATATCCGGGAAAATCTTTCCGCGACCTAGCTGAGGCCGCGTGTAGGCGGGAACTTCCCTCGAGCATGCAGGAGAGTTCCAGCGAACTCATAGGACCTCCTAGGACCACGTGTCGACCATGCTGCGAGTTTGACGGTCGAGGACAAACTCTTCTAAACCCGCAGATTAGGTCGCCGTGGTGGGACAGGCCCTCAAGTCCTCTGGTTCTTGATTCCAATACTCTGGGTAAAAGATTCTGCGCATTCACCCCATCTATTCTCATCATGATCTTCCCTTTATCCTGTATCTGTACACTGTGGACAGCTTGATTGTAATCAGGTATACTAAGTCTTTATGCTTTTAATGATAATAATAATGAGGGGGAGATCTCTCTCTCTCCCTCTTTCTCCCTCCCCTCTCTCTCTCTCTCACCCTCCCGCCCTCTCTCCCTCCCCTCTCTCTCTCTCTCCCTCCCACCCTCTCTCCCTCCATCTCTCTCTCCCTCCATCTCTATCTCCCACCCTCCCTCTCTCTCTCCCTCTCCCCGCTTTCCATCTCATCAGGGCTGCCAACTCTCACGCATTGAGCGTGAGAATCACGCATTCGGCCAAATTTTCACGCACTCACGCTGATCACAAATTTCTCACGCTCTGTTGTGAGAAATACTGTGATCAACGCAAATTTCAAAACTCATATCCACTGCATGGGCCGCGGGTGTTGGAGAGCCGGGGCTGAGGAAGTGATGGAAGGAGAAGCAGCTGCGGGGACAGATGCGGACGGAGAGCCGGGGCTGGTGAGTGTTTGCCGGGCTGGCGAGTCGTTCGCTGCAGTTCCGGCCATGGAGCAGCCTCAGTGCAAGAGTCCCGGGCCATAGGAAGCGTTACGCCGCTGCCGTGAGAGTCTCTGTGCCGAATTGGCCCTGGTGACTGGGATGGACCAGGCTGCGGCTCGGTGCATCCTGGAGGACAACCAGGGGCTGCTGGAAGTAAGTACCAAGCACTGGGGGTGGTTGGAGAAAGCATCCTGCTTGCTTGCTAGATTTTTACTTACTGTAACTACAGGAAATATGTTCCCGATGTTGGAGGAGTTCAGAGCCAGGGGTCACAGTTTAAGAATAAAGGGTAGGACAGTTAGGACTGAGATGAGGACAAACTTTCTTCACCCAGAGAGTTGTGAATCTGTGGAATTCTCTGCCACAGAAGGCAGTGGAGGCCAATTCACTGGATGTTTTCAAGAGAGTTACATTTAGATCTTGGGGCTAGCGAAATCAAGGGATATGGGGAAAAAACAGGAAAGAGGTACTGATTTTAGATGAACAGCCATGATCATATTGAATGGCTGTGCTGGCTCGAAGGGCCGAATGGCCTATTCCTGCACCTATTTTCTATGTTTCAATGCTTGAGTATATGGCAATAAAACTCGACCACTTGATTTTGAAGCATTCATGCATGGTGGAGGTATAATATAGTCATAGAGTGATACAGTGTGAAAACAGGTCCTTCAGCCCAACTTGCCCACACCCGCCAACATGTCCCAGCTACACTACCTGCTTTTGGTCCATATCCCTCCAAACCTGTCCTATCCATGTATCAGTCTAACTGTTTCTTAAATGTTGGGATAGTCCCAGCCTCAACTACCTCCTCTGGCAGCTTGTTCCATACACCCACCACCCTTTGTGTGGAAAAAGTTACCCCTTAAAAAGTTACCTCTTAAAAATACTTCAAACAAAAAACATTGAAATCATACTTCTACAATGCACTAAAACATGATTTTAATACATCAAATTTCAAAAAGTCCCTACCCCCACTCAGTTGGTCCACTCCCTCGCCGGGTACCCCCAAGGCCGGTGATCAGTGATCGCTCAGCCTCCCCACTTTCAAAAACGCTCCGCGGCCCCCTGGTTCAGACGGAGAACACTGCCAGATGTGAGCGGGGAACTGAGGCCAGTTGACCATGATGTCTGGATCCCAATGCTCAGCGCTTCGTGTTTTGGAGTTGCCTAATGTTATTGATTTGTAATTAGCCTGATTTGTAATTAGTTGACAAAACCTTAATTTATTAATCCGGAATATCCAGGGGGGTGGGATAGTGTAATATTAAAATGATATGCAAGGTTTCAGGCTGTCTGTCACAACATACAGCCCCGATAACCCATTATTTCCTTCAGTTAAATATTGGGAAGGTAGCACTATTGTCATTTGCCACTATTGTCAACTATTATGTTTGTTTACCTCACTGACTATTTCCAACCCCACCCCCCTAAATTCCTTTGACAGGTTGAATAGAAATGTCCCCAATCTTGTTGTTTTATTAATTGAACACGTAGATGAACATCCTCAAGCAGTGTAATCAGATGGAAACTGATTCAGATGCGATGTTTAAGAGCTTGTTCAACGAAGGGCATATTTTAAAGGAGTGACAGAGATACTCGCAGGGGAATGTGTGAGGAGGTTATTATTTGTCTTTAGTTTTAGCTTGAACCAGGACATCTGAAGATTCAAAGTTTAATATAGTGATTGTGCTGATACTGACTCCAACCAACCACATAATGAATATCATCCATTCTGGAAGTTTTATTTTTCTGATGCCATATAAACTTCACTTGGATTTCAATCTCTTCAATGTAAAAGTAATTGGGAATGGGGAGCATTGGAACAAACATTTGCCCAAGGTACATATTAACGTAATATAATAATGTATGCATGTTGGTAGGTGCAATCAAAACAAAGATATTTTATCATTGTTGTGTTATGAATACCACAGATAATATTATGTATTCTCAAGATCACATTTAATAGAATAATATTGCTTAAATATATAGTTATTGGACTTTGCATTTCGGAAAAGTCCCAGCTGAGAGGAAGATAGCAAAATACTGAAAATATTGGGGGTGAAAATGACTTCAGGAGAGTTTGTTAGGAAAATGAAGGAAATGGTAACCGAATACATACAGCTGAGTGAGTATAATTTTATGGATGAGAAATTGTGTTCAACCAATTGATGACTTCTTTGACAAAGTAACTAGCATGTTAGATAACAAGGAAGCCAATGGTTGTAGCAAATTTTGTTATGCAAAATTTGGTCTGTGAAGTGCCCCAATTAAGATTACCGCATTAGATAAGCACCTATTGACTTAATAGGTGCTTAACGTAATAGGTTAAGTAATAGGTTAAGTCCAGGGTGTCAGATATGGGGCTTTATGCGTGGGCCAGACATATTGTCAGTGCAGAGGGGCTAGGAGCAAGGTCAAGTGTGCATCCAGAGTCAAGGTCTGGAATAGTACGAGGTGTGCAGTCAAAGCTGGGACAATGGGAGTGTTCAGCACCGGGAACCTAAGCAGGTAAGCAGCTATGATCAGGGTAGAATAAGGGTCAGGTGTAAGGCTGGACTCGGGGTCAGGAATGAGAGAAGGTATGCAACTGGTGTCAGGGTCAGGAGTAGTACTAGGTGTGCAGTGAGACCCAGGTTGGTCAACATGGGCCAAGTGTTTGATTATAATCTGATTTCCATACATGAATGTACTTAGATCATTCATGTGCTCCACCTGTTGACCAGAGCCTGGCTCTACTGTGGAATGTAATTAGGAATGTAATTTAGCCCAACCTTATTCATAGCTAATCCAATTTAAAGCATAAATATTGCATTCAAGTGTAAGGTAAAAGACTCGCTACAGTATGCACCAGATTGCACAATTTCAAGCTGAAAAATGCAAATGCAAAGGGAGGTTGTGGGAGGGGGACCCTCCTCCCACACCCCCCCCCCTGCCTCAGTCGCTACGCTCCCCTGGGCTTGGTCTCTCGCAATTTCTCACTCCCAACTGTCACCCAATGTTGGCAGCCCTGATCTCATTCACCACCAAGACAGCACTCACCTCGGGAAGAGTTGGGTAGTCCAGCTGCTCTGTTGACAAGGCCAAGGGTGGGTATTTTGGCGGGTACTCTTGCCCACATGGTGCCGAGGCCTCCAGGATGTCCTCGGTCTGAACCGCCACCGACGAGTATGAGACTTGGAACGCAGGCTGCGGCACTGTATTCACAGGTGAGACAGGAGATTTAAAGCCTTCTTGCGCTGCATTCCCGGGCATGTCCACCGTACAAATGCCCCCCTTTCTGGGCTTGTTATCTCCGGCATCCTCCGTCACTTCACAAGATGGCTGCACCTTGTCGAACGTGTCCACCTTTTGCGTCTGCGAACGGGCTTGAGGTGTCCGAGCGTCCACTTCTGTCCTCGACATCTCCATCTTTTGTAACTCATCGCTGGTCTTCATCGGTTCGCCATCGTTTCCCGACCTCACCTCCATCTGATCTGGCGCATGATCAGCAAACCCACTCGGTGGCACTTTCTGACCGTCGGGTTCGGGTTGGGGTTGGGCGTCAACCTCGATGTTCTCCTCCGAAGCCTGAGTTAATTGTCGCTGCCTGAGTGTCTCTGGTCCCGAAAT
The DNA here is from genome assembly GCA_038087875.1 of Malacoraja senta. Classification (NCBI taxonomy): domain Eukaryota; kingdom Metazoa; phylum Chordata; class Chondrichthyes; order Rajiformes; family Rajidae; genus Malacoraja; species Malacoraja senta. The sequence continues at coordinate 6,736,517 of CM075993.1, forward strand.
GGTTTCGAGGTACATATCCTTCATGGAGAAGTACATATCTTTGGCAGGAGATTGGGGGCTGGAGAACGTGGGCTCTTGGTCATCGGATTTGACGCCGTTTGTAAACGTTGTCACCTCAGATTGGGCTTCCTCGTGTGACTGGCGACCAAAGTCACTTTGTATCTCGGTTCTCTCGTTCTTTGGACTGGAAGGCCTCTGCCTGTGTCCCAACACCACTGATGACACCTGCTCATCAATCCCCATGTAGTCCTCGGATTGGGAGCGCTGGGGATCCCTGCGCAGGTTGCTTCTCCTCAGAGTGTCCCTGAGGTAACGAGATAAGATGCCGGAGTCGCTGCCCTGGTCGACGCCATTCAGCGCGGTCTCGTCGCCCTCGACTTTCTTCGACGACACCCCGCCTTTGTCTCCTGAAATCTTCCTCTTTTTCTTCCTCGCTGCAAACTCCTTGTCCGACGGGTGAGGCGAAACGAGAGGCTCCACTTCGTAGATGCCGCTGCTGAACAAGAGGCACTTCTCCAAGTCGTCCAGCGAATCGTTAGCTGGCAGCTTCCCCTCCGTCATGGCGGCAAGCTCGGCCCCTTGGGGACCGGTGATGTAGCCGTTGTGAATCTCGGCTCTCGACGCAGTGTCTTTCTCAGTCTGCTCGACGCTCTTGCTCAACGTCGTGTCTGGGTCAGGGATGTGCACTTTGAACCCATCCTCTTTGTCCCTCCAAGAGTCGAGAGAGCCCGCTTTGGCTTCGAGCTGGGACTTGCGTTTGCGCTGGGCTCTCTCTGGACTCAACATCCTCTGGAGGTTGCGATCTTGGACGTTGGCCATGGAGGCGATGTTCTCCTTGCCCCTCATCCTGGACTCCTCCAACTCGCGCCTCTTGGCGTCTGCTTTCTGCTTCAGCCTGGAGAACCACCGCTGATGGATCTTGTACTCGTTCATGGTGCCCACCTCCAGGACGCCAGAGCACGAGACGATCCCTTTGCTGTTCCTGGCCGAAGCTTGGTAAATGGCGGCATCGTCCTCCGTACATCTGCAGGCACAAACCGTTCTTGGTTACAAGCGACGCTACTCGAGGCTAAACCAGTCAACCTACTCAACACATTTCAATAGCAATTTGGCAACTTGGTTTTGAAAAGGATAGATGCCCAGGAAAAGGGCTTAGAAACGGAGTTATTGTCCAAAAATAACTCCATGAAAAGATCTTCAGCACAAGCTTGAAATTCCTCGAATTTCCCATCTTAAATACCTGAATGTTTTCAGATATTAAATAAAAACTAAAGACACTGCAAAGACTCAGCAGGTCAGCCAGCATCTATGGATAGAGACACAAAGTCAATGTTTCAGGTCAAGGACTGTCACACAAAGGGTTTTGAAAGATGTAGAAACAAGAAACTGCAGATGCGGTTTACAAAAACAAGACACCTTGCCTCACCTGGGGGACAGGGATGTACGGCCAATGTTGTGCCTATCCACTGCCTCCAGAACATTGCCCATGATGTGTGTTGTTGGAACAACTGAGGGACGTTGCAGGACCAGACCAGAGCAAAAGCTTTTCTTACCTGACCTTACCTTGGACAGGTAGAAACAAGGATCTGCAGGTGCTGGTTGACAAAAAAAGACGTCATATGCTGGAGTAACTCAGCGGGCCAGGCAGCATCTCTGGTAGATATGGATAGGTGACATATTGGACAGGTATATGGGTAGGAAAGGTTTAGAGGGATATGGGCCAAATGCATGGGAAGGAACTGCTGATGTAGCACCAAGCTGTAGTAAGCTCAGCGGGTCAGACAGCATCTCTGGAGAAAAGGAATAGGTGACGTTTCGGGTCGAGACCCTTCTTCAGACCATAAAAACCAAATGCAGGCAAGTGGGTAATAGACAATAGACAATAGGTGCAGGAGTAGGCTATTTGGGCCTTCGAGCCAGCACTACCATTCAATGTGATCGTGGCTGATCATCCCCAATCAGTACCCCGTTCCTGCCTTCTCCCCATATCCCCTGACTCTGCTTTTTTTTTAAAAGCCCTATCTAGCTCTCTCTTGAAAGCATCCAGAGAACCTGCCTCCACCGCCCACTGAGGCAGAGAATTCCACAGACTCACCACTCTCTGTGAGAAAAAGTGTTTCCTCGTCCCCGTTCTAAATGGCTTACTCCTTATTCTTAAACTGTGGCCCCTGGTTCTGGACTCCTTGGTGGACTTTGGGGTACCTTGGTGGGCATGGGCAAGTTGGGTGTGTTTCTGTGCTGTATGACATAGACTGTATGACTCCATGGCTCCGTCACTTACTTGTACAGCTGAAGTGAGTGTTTCTTTCCATATTGGAATATTTGATACTTGGGAAGGCCGCAATATCGGTCCATCTCCTTGTCGTCTTTGTACCATGTGATCTCCGGCGCTGGATGTCCTAGGAATAGAACATATTCAGGTCAGCCACAGGGTCATTTACATTCAAAATAAGAGATACAACATGGTTAGTCAGAAAGCCCAAAGCATCTCAGTGCTGGTGCACCCATTGTATTCATTAGTATTAATTTTAAGGAAAGACACAAAGTGGTGGAGTGACTTAGTGGGTCGGGCAGCATCTCTGGAGAAAATGGATAGGTGATCTTTCGGGTTGGGACACTTCTTCAGACCTGGTTACTCCAGCACTTTGTGGCTTTTTATGCAGTTCCTTCATATTACGGTGATTGAAGGATGTACTGAAGGGCGATACGTGGGCAGCGGGTAGTGCCACTGTCACACAGTTCCAGTGACACTCAGGGTATTTACAATGGCTGATTATCCCACCAAGTTGCACATCCTTGAGATTTTAGTTTAGTTTAGAGATACGGCATGTAAAATAGGCCTTTCGGCCCACCGAGTCCACACTGACCAGCGATCCCCGCACATTAGCAATACCCTACATTGCACTATTTTACATTTATGCCAATTACAAACCTGTATGCCTTTGGAGTGTGGGAGGAAACCAAAGATCTCAGAGAAAACCCACGCAGGTCACGTGGAGAACGTACAAACTCCGTACAGGCAGCGCCCGTAGCGAGGATCAAACCCGTGTCTCTGGCGCTGCACGGCAGTAGCTCTGCCGCTGTGGCACCGTGATCTGGGAGGAAACGGTGGACAGCACCCCGGAGGAATCCCACGCGGTCACAAGGCGAATGTGCAAACTCCACACAGACAGCACCAGAGATCAGGATCGACCCAGACATAGGAGACAATGAATTTGAAAGACGACAACTCTACCAGCTGCGCCACTGAGCTGAATAATTCCCAGAGGAACAGTGATCTCAGAGGCAAGGATAAAGTGAATACCTATTGTCTTTTTCCCCCAAGCAAAGGACAGCCCAGAACTAGAGGGCACAGGTTTATGGTGAGAGGGGAAAGATTTAAAAGCCACCTGGAGAACAAATTCTTCACACAGAGGCTGGTGGATAAACAGAACGAACTGCCTGAGGGTGGCACAGTGGTGCAGCGGTAGAATTGCTGCCTTACAGCATCAACGACCCTGGTTCGATCCTGACTAGGGGTGCTGTCTGTAACATTGTAGACTTTCTCCGAGCGGTTTCCTCCCACATTCAAAAGAACTGCAGGTTTGTGGGTGAATTGGCTTCTGTAAACTGTCCCTAATGTATAGGATAGGACGAGTGTATGGGGAACGCTGGTCGGCACGGACTCGGTGGGCCGAAGGGCCTGTTTCCATGCTGTATCTCTAAACTAAACTGAACTAAAGGAATGAGTAGAGGCAACTTTTAAAGGGCATTTGGAAAGGTGCACGGACTGGAAACGTTTAGAGGGAATGTGTAGGACGGAACACAAAGGTAGACACAAAAATCTGGAGTAACTCAGTGGGTCAGGACCTCTGGAGATAAGGAATGCTGTAGGTGACGTTTTGGATTGAGAAGTCTGAAGAAGGATCTCGACCCGAAACATCACCTATTCCCTTTCTCCAGAGAAGCCGCCTGTCCCGCTGAGTTACTCCAGCTTTTTGTGTCTATCTAAGGATTAGAAGCATATGGGCCAAATGCGGGAAGTTGGGACTAGCATAGATGGGGAATCTCAGGTGGCAAGGACAAGTTGTAAAACCCATTTCTGTTGTAAAACCCAGTCGGCGTGGACGAGAGTGGCTGAAGGACCTGTGTCCCTGGGGTAAGGCTCTATGAGGGTGGCAGACTTTGAATGTCCTTGAAGGGGAGAGGGGAAGGGCTGGAAGTGAAGGAGCAGATTTATTTTTAAACGCAGCAAGGATCTTGGAGCCTTTACAGCTCCAGACTCTACAAGCAAGGACAGAGTGTTAAGCAGCATCCAGCATTGGTGGTATCCCTTCACAGATTGCCTCCATATTCTGGCTGGTGGTTTTCAGTTTAGTTTCGTTTAGTTTAGAGATGCAGCACGAAAACAGGCCCTTCGGCCCACCCAGTCCGCACCGACCAGCGATCCCCGCACATTAACACTATCCTACACACGCTAGGGACAATATTACAATCAATTAACCTACAAACCTAAACGTCTTTGGAGTGTGGGAGGAAACCGAAGATCTCGGAGAAAACCCACGCAGGTCACGGGGAGAACGTACAAACTCCGTACAGACAGCACCCGTGGTCAGGATCGAACCTGGGTCACCGGCGCTGTAAGGCAGCAGCTCTACCGCTGCGCCACCGTGCCGTTATTGTCATGTGTACCGAGGTACAGTGAAAACATAGAAACATAGAAAATAGGTGCAGGAGTACCATTCAATATGATCATGGCTGATCATCCAACTCAGTATCCTGTACCTGCCTTCTCTCCATACCCCCTGATCCCTTTAGCCACAAGGGCCACATCTAACTCCCTCTTAAATATAGCCAATGAACTGGCCTCAACCACCCTCTGTGGCAGAAAATTCCACAGATTCACCACTCTGTGTGTGAAAAACAATGTTCTCATCTCGGTCCTAAAAGACTTCCCCCTTATCCTCAAACTGTGACCCCTTGTTCTGGACTTCCCCAACTTCCCCATCGGGAAGGTTTTTGTTGCGTGCTAACCAGTCAGCGGAAAGGCAGTACATGATTACAATCGAGCCATTGACAGCGTATAGATACATGATAAGGGAATAACATTTACAAAGGGAATTAACTTTGGGCAGCAACTTAGATTAGAAGTGCTCACAGCATTATTGCATGACCCCAACTTGCCTCTGGGTAGAATTAAACTGAAGCTTTGAACACCAAACCGGTCATAGAACAGATTCATAGGTTGACGCAAAATACTGGAGTAACTCAGCGGGTCAGGCAGCATCTCTGGAGAACATGCACAGGTGACTTTTCATGTCGGGATTGGGAAGAGCCTGAGGAAAGGTCCAGACCCAGAACATCACCTATTCATGTTCTCCAGAGATGCTGCTAGGAGACGTTTCAGGTCAGGACCTATCTTCACACTCTTGTTATAACAGCAGGTACATGGATAGGCAAGGTTTAGAAGGATATGGGCCAAACGCAGGGAGATGGGACTAGTGGAGATGGGTCATCTTGTGGGAAATTTGGGGCAAAAGTTATGGATCCGTGCAGTATGACTCAGTCTGAAGAAGGGTCCCGACCCAAATCTTCACATATCCATGTTCTCCGGAGATGCTGCCTGGCCCACTGAGTATTCCTGTGTTACAGCAGTGTCTACAATTCAGAAATATCACCTTGGCTGTAAAGAGCATTGGAACAGTCTGTGGTTATAAGGGGCACGAAACAAATGTGAGACTTTTTCTTTCTTTGTTAAATCTTGAAAATTAAAATTCTCTTAGTTTTTTCCGTTCTTTTATCAGGCTGAAGAAGGGTCTCGACCAGAAACATCACCATCACCTATCACCTTTCACCTATCCAAAGGTCAGGACCTTTCCTCAGACTCTTCTCAGACCCAACCTGAAAAGTCACCTGTCCATGTTCTCCAGAGATGCTGAGTTACTCCAGCACTTTGTGTCTTTTTGTAAAGTGAACCTGCATCTGCAGTTCCTCGTGTCTACCAGTCATAGGGTGCATTTGTAAGTTTGGTGCCAGTAACATCCTGTTTTCAGGCAGATGCTAAGCAAGAGTTGCCCGAGCACTATTGCAGGGTCGAGGAGAAGGGGCCCAGAGTTAAACATAGAAACATAGATGCAGGAGGAGGCCATTCGGCCCTTCGAGCCAGCACCGCCATTCATTGTGATCATGGCTGATTGTCCCCAATCAATAACCCGTGCCTGCCTTCTCCCCATATCCCTTGATTCCACTAGCCCCTAGAGCTCTATCTAACTCTCTCTTAAATCCATCCAGTGATTTGGCCTCCACTGCCCTCTGTGGCAGAAAATTCCATAAATTCACAACTCTCTGGGTGAAAACGTTTTTTCTCACCTCAGTCTTAAATGGCCTCCCCTTTATTCTAAGACTGTGGCCCCTGGTTCTGGACTCGCCCAACATTGGGAACATTTTTCCTGCATCTAGCTTGTCCAGTCCTTTTATAATTTTATATGTTTCTATAAGATCCCCACCTCATCCTTCTAAACTCCAGTGAATACAAGCCTAGTCTTTTCAATCTTTCCTCAAATGACAGTTCCGCCATCGCAGGGATCAATCTCGTGAACCTACGCTGCACTGCCTCAATCACAAGGATGTCCTTCCTCAAATTAGGAGACCAAAACTGTACACAATACTCCAGATGTGGTCTCATCAGAGCCCTATACAACTGCAGAAGAACCTCTCTACTCCTATACTGAAATCCTCTTGTTATGATGAGTTGGATGAATCAGATCAAAAGCACCCGTTTTGTACAGTGGAGTGAAAGGGGTAAAGAGATATGATCCAAAGGAAGATATGGAGGGATATGGGCCTACGATAGGTTTCGGGGAATATGACCCAAAGAAGGTTTTAGAGGGAAATAAGTTCTTAAGTCATAGCAACAGAATTAGGCCATTCTGCCCATCGACTATACTCTGCGATTCAATCATGGCTGATCTATCTTTTCCTCTCATCCTCATTCTCCTGCCTTCTCCCCATAACCTTTGACACCCGTTATTAATCAAGAACCTATCAATCTCCGTCTTAAAAATACCCCGTGACTTGGCCTCCACAGCCATCTGTGGCGATAAATTCCACAAATCAACCACCCTCTGACTAAATAAATTCCTCCTCATCTTCTTTCTAAAGGTACGTCCTTTTATTCTGAGATATGGGCCAATAAAAGGTTTATAGGGATATGAGCCAAACGCAGGCAGGTGGGGCTTGTGTGGTTGGGGTAGCTTGGTCAGCATAGGCAAGTTGGGCCGAAGGGCCTGCTTCCATGCCGATTGACTCAATGATTCTATGACTGAGTCTCCTTAAGGCAGAGATAGAGATTCTTGATTAGTACGAGTATCGGAGGTTATGGGGAGAAGGCAGGAGAATGGGGTTAGGAGGGATAGATAGATCAGCCATGATTGATTGGCGGAGTAGACTTGATGGGCCCAATGGCCTAATTCTGCTCCGGTTCCTTATGACCTTGTGAACTTCTGCAGTTTATGACATCAAGACAAACACGGGGAAGGTATTGCCATTATGGACTCTCCCTCCTTGAGTTCGTCTCTTGATCTCTTGTCAACCTGTTTTGTTCTAGCTATTTCTTGACTCCTAATCACCCCGCTCCACCCCAATCATTTAGTCTGAAGAAAGATTCCGACCCAATAGACAATAGGTGCAGGAGTAGGCCATTTGGCCCATCGAGGCAGCACCGTCATTCAATGTGATCATGGCTGATCATCCCCAATCAGTACCCCGTTCCTGCCTTCTCCCCACATCCCCTGCCTCCACTATCTTTAAGAGCCCTATCTAGCTCTCTCTTGAAAGTATCCAGAGAACCGGCCTCCACCGCCCTCTGAGGCAGAGAATTCCACAGACTCACAGCTCTCTGTGTGAAAAAGAGACCCGAACTGTCACGTATTCCTTTTCTCCAGAGATGCTGCCTGATCCATTGACATTCCAGCATTTTATGTCTATTTTGATCATATGGCCAAATGTGAGAATGTTTAGTCTAGTTTAGTGTCACGTGTACCGATGTTACAGTGAAAAGCTAACCAGTCAACGGAGGGACAATACATGATTACAATCGAGCCAACTAGAGTGTACAGATACATGCTAAAGGGAACACTTAGTGCAAGATAAAGTCAGATTAAAGATAGTCGATGGGTCCCCAAAGAGGCAGAATAGTGAACGGCCTGGATAGAGTGGGTATGGGGAGATTGTTTCCACTAGTGGGAGAGTCTCGGACCAGATGTCATAGCACAGAATTAAAGGACATTCCTTTAGGAAGGAGATGAGGAGGAATTTCTTTCGTCAGAGGGTGGTGAATCTGTGGAATTCATTTCCACAGAAGTTTGTGGAGGCCGAGTCAGTGGATATTTTTAAGGCAGAGATAGATAGATTTTTGATTAGTACGGGTGTCAGGGATTCTGGGAAGAAGGCAGGAGAATGGGCTTAGGAGGGAGAGATAGATCAGCCATGATTGAACGGCGGAGTAGACTTGATGGGCCGAAGGGCCTAATTCTGCTCCTATCACTAACGGACAAGAATCTCCACAAAGTGCGGTGCACTGCACCGGTGATGCCATCACGTTGACATGGAATGCCTGACAGACCGAGTGACCCGGCCTCTCGAGAGAAGTTTGACAACAACCAGAGTCAAAGCACTTCAGTATACACACACACTGTTCATGTGATCCTATCTCACATGTCCCTGCCCGCTTCTTCCTTTTGTGAGTCATGAGTCAGGTTACAGAAATAACACTGAATTGATGTGTAACATCATTTTATATTATTGTGCAAAGTGTAAGCTGAGAGTGTGATGTTGCAGAGTCTTATAGCATGGCAGTAACGGGACTGTCGTATGAGGAAAGATTGAAAAGACTAGGCTTGTATTCACTGGAGTTTAGAAGGATGAGGGGGATCTCATAGAAACATATAAAATTATAAAAGGACTGGACAAGCTAGATGCAGGAAAAATGTTCCCAATGTTGGGCGAGTCCAGAACCAGGGGCCACAGTCTTAGAATAAAAGGGAGGTCAATTAAGACTGAGGTGAGAAAAAACGTTTTCACCCAGAGAGTTGTGAATTTGTGGAATTCCCTGCCACAGAGGGCAGTGGAGGCCAAGTCACTGGATGGATTTAAGAGAGAGAGTTAGATAGAGCTCTAGGGGCTAGTGGAGTCAAGGGATATGGGGAGAAGGCAGGCACGGGTTATTGATAGGGAACGATCAGCCATGATCACAATGAATGGTGGTGCTGGCTCGAAGGGCTGAATGGCCTCCTCCTGCACCTATTTTCTATGTTTCTATGGCCAGCTCTTTAGGCAGGGCTGTCTCATTGATCTCTGATTTATCATTCGTTCTAATTATTGTTTTTTTACTGTCAACATTTATTTTTTTCATTTGCATATGCCACACAATGTGCCAGTCGACTGGACATTGCCGCACCATCCGTTCTTCCGAACCAACACCTTTGACCACAAGGGCATTGGTCAGCACGGATCGTCCTACCGGCACTGCAGGGAAATGACTCCATGGATCCTGTGGCGTGGTTCCCAGACTGCCCAGCTTGCCTGGCAAAATGCCTCATCGTCAGAACTCACCAACCATCAGGGGGAATAGATAGAATCTCTTTGAGGCACAAAATGCTGGAGTAACTCAGCGGGACAGGCAGCATCTCTGGAGGGAAGGAATGTTTGACTTACAGGTCGAGACCCTTCTTCAGACTGAGAGTCAGGGGGGGGGAGATACAGAGATAAGGAAGTGCAAGGTGTAAGGTCGAGACATCAAAGGGGGGTGGAGATCATGGAAAATGTAGAATGGATCATTGTTAGCTAGGAGATGGTGACAATCTCCTAGCTAAGGAGATAGGAGCGAATGCAGCGCCAGAGACCCTGGTTCAATCCCAACCACGGGTGCTGTCTGTACGGAGTTTGTACGTTCTCCCCATGACCTGCATGGGTTTTCTCCGAGATCTTCGGTTTCCTCCAACACTCCAAAGATGTACAGGTTTGTAGGTTAATTGGCTTGGTAAATTGTCCCTAGTGGGTGTAGGATAGTGTTAATGTGCGGGTATCGCTGGTCGGCGCGGACCCAGTGGGCAGAAGAGCCGGTTTCCGCGCTGTATCTCAAAACTAAACTAAATGAAGCAAACAGAGATAGAATGTACTCGGAGACAGTCAGACTGGTGGGAGAACTGGGAAGGAGGAGGGATGGAGAGGGAGGGAAAGCAAGGGTTACTTGAAGTTAGAGAAGCCAATGTTCATACCGCTGGGGTGTAAGCTGCCCAAGCAAAATATGAGATGCTGTTCCTCCAATTTGCGCTGGGCCTCACTCTGACAATGGAGGAGGCCCAGGACAGAAAGGTCAGTGTGGGAATGGGAGGGGGAGTTAAAGTGTTTGGCAAACGGAGGTTTGTTTAGCTGAAGTTTGTTTAGTTTAGATTAGTTTAGTTTCATTTCGTTTAGAGATACAGCGCGGAAACAGGCCCTTCGGCCCACCGAGACCCAGCCAACCAGCGATCCCCGCACATTAACACTATCCTACACACAGTAGGGACAATTTACATCTATACCAAGCCAATTAATTGACAAACCTGTACGTTTTTGGTGTGCGGGAAGAAACTGGAGATCCTGGAGAAAACCCACGCAGGTCACGAGGAGAACGTACAAACTCCATACATGCCTTTTATATTTTACTTCCTGTGCCGTTTGTGTCTCAGGAACTTTCTTTAGATTTTGACTAACTTCGGGAAAATTGGACACCAAATAGTGGAGAGTGAAGACGACCTCCTTCAACCTCCTTTCGACTATCATGAAGACTACGTACGACTACCTTCGACTTCCCTCGATTACCTACGACTAACAAGACTAAACCTACGAGCAAAAAAGTATCGATTTTTTCCATGGCAACCTTTTTTTACTCGTCCTACGACCTCGTGTCGACCATGCTGCGAGTATGAGTCGAGGGCAAACTCGCCAGAACTCGCGGATTAGGTCGCCCAAGTGGGACAGGCCCTTAACTCAGCAGGTCAGGCAGCATCTCTGGAGAACATCCATTGGTGGCATTTTGGATCGGTACCCTTCTTCTGACTCTTCACATTGAGCCCTTGCATTGCTTTCCTCCCTTTAGGCTTTAGAGACGCAGAGTGGAAACAGGCCCTCTGGCCCACCGGGTCCACGTCAACCAGCGATCACCCCGTACTCTAGCACTATGCTACACGCCAGGGACAATTTACAATATACAGAAGCAAAATTAACCTACAAACCTGTACGCCTTTGGAGTGTGGAGGGAAACCGGAGCGCCCGGAGAAAACACACGCGGTCACACACGGAAAACGTCCAAACTCTGTACAGACAGCACCCGTAGTCAGGATGGAACCTGGGTCTCTGGTGCTGTAAGGCAGCAACTCTACCGCTGTTCCACTGTGCCGACTCATATTGGTATCTGCTGCCAATTTATCATTGATTCAGGTTTAGGTGGAAGTGGAACTTCGTGCATTTAAGAGGTGACATTGAAACATATAAGATTATTAAGGGTTTGGACACGCTTGAGGCAGGAAACATGTCCCCGATGTTGGGGGAGTCCAGAACCAGGGGCCACAGTTTAAGAATAAGGGGTAAGGCATTTAGAACGGAGATGAGGAAACACTTTTTCCACACAGAGAGTTGTGAGTCTGTGGAATTCTCTGCCTCAGAGGGCGGTGGAGGCCGGTTCTCTGGATACATTCAAGAGAGAGCTAGATAGGGCTCTTAAAGATAGCGGTCAGGGATATGGGGAGGAGGCAGGAACGGGGTACTGATTGCGGATGTTCAGCCATGATCACATTGAATGGCAGTGCTGGCTCGAAGGGCCGAATGGCCTGCTCCTATTGTCTATTGTGACCGAGGGCCTTTGCCTGGCCCACCGTGGGTCGCTCCCTGCTAACCCACCCTTACTGCTTACCTTCAATTAAAGCCGCAGGTCACGCAGCCTACAACTAGGTCCCTGCTCCACAACCCAGAGGGATGGTCTGTAACTCAATATCTCTCACATGTCCTATCTTGCCGCAAGCACAGCCCGGCGTGCTGGATGGTTAAAATAGCTTGAAGTTAACAACATAAAAATGTATCATGTGACAGAGAGCAGTGAAGCTGGACACTAACTGGACCTAAAGGAGAAGAATCAATCCGGGACAACATCACGTCATCGTCTTCCTTGATCAACGTCTGTGCAGTAATAATATGAAGGAAGGAACTGCAGATGCTGGTTTAAACTGAAGATAAAGACACAAAATGCTGGAGTAACTCAGTGGGCCAGGCAGCATCTCTGGAGAGAAGGAATGGGTGACGTTTCGGGCCGAGACCCTTCTTCAGTCTGAGAGTCAGGGGAGAGGGTAGGACACGGAGATAAGGAGGGGTAAGGTGTGAAAACGGGACATAGCTTCCAGCTATGTCCCGTTTTCACACCTTACCCCTCCTTATCTCCGTGTCTCTGAGCTGGTCTCCACCCGAAACGTCACCCGTTCCTTCTCTCCAGAAATGCTGCCTGTCCCGCTGAGTTACTCCAGCATTTTTATGTCTATCTTCAGTTTAAACCAGCATCTGCAGTTCCCTGCCACACAAATGTTTAAAAGAGTTGTTTAAAGGAGTGTGCGGGGTAAGTTAAAGTTTAAAGGAGATGTACAGGCAACTTTTCTTTTTACACAGAGGGTGTTGGGTGCCTGGACTGTACATATGCGGCCTGACACACTGAAAGTTTCTACCATTTAATTTTGCTTTTACTACAAAGGAACGCTTCTTTATCCATTGAAAGATTGAATAATGGTTTTGAGGGAGCTTCCAAGGAGAAGGGTCTCGACCCGAAACGTCACCCGTTCCTTCTCTCCAGAGATGCTGCCTGTCCCGCTGAGTTACTCCAGCATTTTGTGTCTACCTTCCAAGAAGGATCTCACAAATTAATCTCATCCTCTGTATCGGAGTTCAGTGCCGAACTACTATCTACCTCTTTGATGACCCTCGGACTATCCTTGATCGGACTTTGCTGGCTCTACCTTGTACTAAACGTTATTCCCTTAACATGTGTCTATACAATGTAAATGGATCGATTGTAATCATGTATTAGACAATAGACAATAGGTGCAGGAGTAGGCCATTCGGCCCTTTGAGCCAGCACCACCATTCAATGTGATCATGGCTGATCATCCCCAATCAGTACCCCGTTCCTGCCTTCTCCCCATATCCCCTGACTCCGCTATCTTTAAGAGCCCCATCTAGCTCTCTCTTGAAAGTATCCAGAGAACTGAGGCAGAGAATTCCACAGACTCACCACTCTCTGTGAGAAAAAGTGTTTCTTCGTCTCCGTTCTAAATGGCTTACCCCTTATTCTTAAACCGTGACCCCTGGTTCTGGACCCCCCCAACATCGGGAACATGTTTCCTGCCTCTAGCGTGTCCAAATCCTTAACAATCTTATATGTTTCAATAAGATTCCCTCTCATCCTTTTAAACTCCAGAGTGTACAAGCCCAGCCGCTCCATTCTCTCAGCATATGACAGTCCTGCCATCCCGGGAATTCCCTCAATAGCAAGAATGTCCTTCCTCAAATTAGGGGACCAAAACTGCACACAATACTCCAGGTGCGGTCTCACTAGGGCTCTGTACAACTGCAGAAGGACCTCTTTGCTCCTATACTCCTATACTCGACTCCTCTTGTTATAAAGGCCAACATGCCATTCACTTTCTTCACTGCCTGCTGTACCTGAATGCTTACTTTCATAGACTGATGAACAAGGACCCCCAGATCCCGTTGCACTTCCCCTTTTCCCAACTTGACGCCATTTAGATAGTAATCTGCCTTCCTGTTTTTGATACCAAAGTGGATAACGTCACATTTATCTGCATTAAACTTCATCTGCCATGCATCTGCCCACTCCCCCAACCTGTCCAAGTCACCCTGCATTCTCAAAGCATCCTCTGCTATTGTCTCTCTGCTGACCGGTTAGCAGGCAACAGAAAGCTTTTCACCGTGCCTCAGTACACCTGACAATAAACTAAACTGAAGTGAGTTGAACTTGCCTGATCTGGAGCTCTTGATGGTTTCCACTGTAGCTTGGAAATACATGGTACATTATAGCCACTGGGCCTCTGACACCAGCACATCTTGTTTTATTGTTTCTTAGTTTAGAGATACAGCACGGAAACAGGCCCTTTGGCCCACCGGGTCCGCTCCGACCAGCGATCCCCGCACTATCCTACACACGGTACAATTTACCAAAACCAAACCAATTAACCTCTTTGGAGTGTGGGAGGAAACCGATGATCTCGGAGAAAAGCCACGCAGGTCACGGGAGAATGTACAAACTCCGTACAGAACACACCCGTGGTCAGAATCGAACTAGGGTCCCTGGCGCAGTCAGGCAGCAACTCTACCATGCCGCCGTTGTGTTTGTAACAGGCTGTTAACATGACCCAGGATCACTCAGAGAACCGTGAAGCAGCAGCCAATTACAAAGTAGCATCAAGGTACACAGCATAAAAGATTTAATTTCAGGTTTCAAAGTTCTCAAGTTTTTGTCTGCTTCTTAAAGCCACGTCATTTATTGAGCTTACTCCGAAAATGCAGATAATCGGGATTTGAGCCTGTTCTCCCCTAATACAGGTCCACCACCAATTTCCCAACATCCTTGCTTCCAGGGCCTTGCTGGACTGTCCATTTTGCTAGACCAACACAGGCCACGGCCTCTAAGAGGAGTCGAACTGGAGCAGAACGTTCCGCCTAGCCGCCGGGGGGCCGAGATGCCGGCCTCGGAAGTCGGCTATGGGAACGGATCTGCCAACTGCAGCTGGGTCGGAGTACCAGAGCCCCGGCCACAGGGGGGGGGGAAACAAAACCACAGATTGGCCGCGGAGGTCCCGATCAATGGGGAGAAGGCCCGCCTCACCCGGCCTAGATGCCACATTTTTGGGGGAAACTGTGATTTCAAGTGCACGCTCGTAATTTTGTCCGGATTAAAGGAAGTGCCGGATATTTATTTGCCAGAAAATTGTTGGTGGACCTGTAGTAATAACACTCTCAATGCCGGGATTCATGCCAGGATTCCGTTCAGAGATACAGCGATGAAACGGGCCCTTCCAACAGACCTCACCGACAAACGATCACCCGCACCCAGGTTCTATATTATCCCAGAGTAACATCCAACACACTAGGCACAAATTTAGAGAAGCCAATTCACCTACAAACCTGCACGTTTTTGGATTGTGGTAGGAAACTGGAGTATCCGGAGAAAACCCACGCGGTCACAGGGAGAACGTACAAAGTCGCTACAGACAGCGCCCGGAGTCAGGATCGAACCTGGGTCTCTGGAGCTGATACGCAGCAACTCTACCGCGGCGCCACTTCTCAAGAGATTACTCTAGTCGTTTGTCATCTGAAGTTTCAACTTTAGTTTTACGTTTAATTTTAGAGATACAGCATAGAAACCAGCACTTTGGCCCACCGAGTCCACATTGGCCAACGGCCACCCATTCACATGAATTCTATCTTTTATCTTTAGTCTGAAGATGGGTCCCAACTTGAAACATCATCTATTGATCTGAAGGGTCCTGTCGTGAAACGTCACCTATCCATGTTCTCTAGAGATACTGCCTAACCCGTTAAGTTACTCTAGCACTTTGTGTTGGTGTTGTAAACCAGCATTTGCAGTTCCTTGCGTATAAATTTTACCGCACTACTGAAAGATCTCCTCAAGATATGTCTACATTGAAGATTTTCTCCCAGTCTGAAGGAGTCCATCCTGAAAAGTCACCTATCCATGTCCTCCAGAGATGCTGCCTGACCCACTGAGTTACTCCAGCACTTTGTGTCTTTTTTCCTATCATGTCCCACTTTCACATCCACTCCCTACAACTTAGTGTACACTTGTTTGGCATTGTTCTCAAGACTAATGTCAATCCTGGAGTCTGAAAAAGGGTCCCGACACAAAACGTCACCTCTTCATGTTCTCGAGAGATGCCGCCTGACCCCACCCCCCCCCCCCCCCATAACTAGCATCTGCAGTTCCTTCTATCACCGTCAAACCCGCAGTTCCTTTTGGGGGCTCCAAAGTTATAGTTTTGATGCAATTAACGAGTGTATATCAGCAATGGAGCCAGAAAATCATGGTGGTATCATCCCCAGAAAAGAATAAGTGAGTTCCATACCTGAAACTATGCAAGTGAACTTGATATCAGAGTCTTCAGATACTGAATGGGATTTCAGTGTGGTTTCAAAACCTGGCTGGGTCTCTTCCGTTATCTGAGCAATGATAGTGCAAAAAGTTTGTCTGAAAGAGAAAATAATCGGCAGTGCTCAAATTAGTTTAGATTAGAGATACAGCGCGGAAACAAGAGTCAAATCAAGAGTGTTTTATTGTCATATGTCCTGGATGGGACAATGACATTCTTCCTTGCTGCAGCACAACAGAATATGTGAATATGTAAACATTGTATATAACAGGGGAAAAAAGAAAAAATTCAATAAATAACAAATATAGTGCAAATAACAAATAATAATATAGTCTTTTGCAGTTCAGAGCTCAGAGCTTATTCGTTGTGTTTAATAGCCTGATGGCTGTGGGGAAGAAGCTGTTCCTGAACCTGGACGTTACAGTTTTCAGGCTCCTGTACCTTCTTCCTGATGACAATGGTGAGATAAGTGTGTGGCCAGGATGGTGAGGGTCCTTGATGATTTTGGCTGCCTTTTTGAGGCAGCGACTACGATAGATCCCTTCGACGGAGGGGAGGTCAAAGCTGATGATGGACTGGGCAGTGGTCACAACTTTATGTAGCCTTTTTCGCTCCTGGACGTTCAAGTTGCCGAATCAGGCCACGAGGCAACCAGTCAGAATGTTCTCTACGTGCACCTGTAGAACTTTGGGAGAATCCTCCTCGACATGCCGAATCTCCGTAATCTTCTCAGGAAACAGGCCCTTCAGCCCACCGCGTCCGCACCGACCAGCGATCCCCGCACACTAACACGATCCTACACACGCTAGGGACAATTATACATTCATACCAAGCCAATTAACGTCTGAAGAAGGGTTTCAGCCCGAAACGTTACCTATTTCCTTCGCTCCATAGATGCTGCTGCACCCGCTGAGTTTCTCCAGTATTTTTGTGTACCTTCAATTAACTAACAACCCTTGAAGAGTGGGAGGAGATCGAAGATCCCGGAGAAAACCCACGCAGGTCACAGGGAGAACAATATACAGTAGACATTAGGTGCAGGAGTAGGCCATTCGGCCCTTCGAGCCAGCACCGCCATTCAATGTGATCATGGCTGATCATCCGCAATCAGTACCCAGTTCTTGATTTCTCCCCATATCCCCTGACTCCGCTATCTTTAAGAGCCCTATCTAGCTCTCTTTTGAAAGTATCCGGAGAACCGGCCTCCACCGCCCTCTGAGGCAGAGAATTCCACAGACTCACAACTGTGTGAAAGAACGTACAAACTCCATACAGACAGCACCCGTAGCCGGTATCGAATCCAGGTCTCTGGCGCTGTAAGGCAGCAACTCTACCACCGCGCCACCATGCCGCCCACAGGATAAAGATCCAATCAAGCCCAATTCTGAGGAGCACATTCAGGCATTTGTAAGGAAGTCGTGAATCAAGAGTGTTTAATTGTAGTATGTACGGACAATTGCAATGAGAGTCTTCCTTGCTGCATCTTATAGGCCCGTAAACTCAATAACACACTGATAAATATGTAATAGTCATAATACATTATATTAATAACCGTAATTCTGGGTAACCATATTAATGCAAAACTAAAGTCCATAGCACAACCAACGACACAGTCCATAGAAGATCATAGTTGCTGTGGTTAGTGTTGTGTTGTGTTCAAGAGCCTGGTGATTACTGGAGGAAGCTGTTCTTGAACCTGGTGGTCACGGTTTTCAGGATCCTGTACTTCCCCCCCCCCCCCCCCCCCCCCCCCCCCGCCCGATGGTGATAACAGATTGATTAGTGAGATGAGAGTGTGGACAGGGTGGTGAGGAATTTAGATGATTTTTGGCTGCCTTTTTGAGGCAGCAACTCCTGTAGATCCCTTCAAAAGTGGAGAGCAGGTGATGGTGACATGTTTAAGAAAGATGTTTATTTTGCTAGCACTCCCATTAAATTGTTGTGCAAGATGTTACAACATGCTACAAGGTCAGTTATTGCCATGGAAAGATTTAAGACTAGCCTTAAAAGTGTAGAGTCATTGAGCCATAGAGCGTGGAAACAAGCCCTTCGCCCCAACTTGCCCACCGGCCAACATGTCCATTCTGCACTAGTCCCTGCATTTGGCCCATATCCCTCTAAACCTGTCCTATCCATGTACCTGTCCAATTATTGTTTACACATTATGATAGTCCCTGCCACATCCCACAACTACCTCCTCCGGCAGCTCGTTCCTTACACCCACCAACCCTTTGTGTGCACGAGTTACCCCTCAGCTTCCGAACATGATTGATGTCACCAAAGAAATATTTTACCATTGCAGATGAATTCTGGAAAAGATTACCTCGGTGAATGACAGGAGTCCAGAAGTGGGACGCAAGTCACAAACTGACCAAGCAGCAAGGTGGCACCACAGATAGACCTCCAATTTCAGGTAGTCCCTGCTTTCTCCTTCTTTCCCCTTCCCTTCCCAGCTCTCCCACAGCCCACTGTCTCCGCCTCTTCCTTTCTTCTTCCCGCCCCCACCCCCGCATCAGTTTCTCCAGCATTTTTGTCCACCATAGGTAGACTGTTGTCTTACGGATCTAGGATTCGATCCTAACCTTGGGTGCTGTCTGTGAGGAGTTTGCACATTCTCCATGTGACCGCATGAGTGTCCTCCCACATTCCAAAGCTGTACGGCTTGGTAAAATGGCCGTTGCGTGGTAAGGGGCAAAAATAAATAAATAAATGGGCACGTGTCAGAGACAATAATTTGAATGCTACAGGGAATTAGCAGAGGGAGAATATGATTTCTCTAATGGGAGCCTGTACAGATTCGATGGGCTGAATGGCCTCCTTTGCGCCGTAATGAATTAGCGAATACAAAGAGTTTTCATATTAATGTGAAATGAGTTGGTGGAAATAATGGCAGCAATAAACACACAATGTGCGGATTATGTGGATACACGGGAGATAAAAGGAACTGCAGGTGCTGGTTTACGTAAAAGAATAAAAAGTGCTGGAGTAACTCAGCGGGTCAGGCAGCATCTCTGGAGAACAACATGGATAGGTGACGTTTCTTGGCTGCCATCTCTTTGGCAGGTTAAAAATGGATTCCGCACAGTAATAGTATCTGAGTCCGCTATAAACTGTAATGGCCGCCGTGAGGGAGAGGGGACGAACTTTGGACAATGGGGGGGGGGGGAAACAAGAGGGAGAGCCGGTGTGCTTTGTAACTGTCAGTACCGTAGGTGGCTGCTATTTGTATACATTGTGTATACAACCAGAGCGTCTCTCTGCACATATCACAATAAAGTATTCCTATTCCTAACAAAACTCGGACCATATATATTAAAAAACTACATATGGGGCAATAAAATGAAAATGTAATTTCTATGACATTCCTCTGCTACATTAAGATGTCCAGATAGTTGTGTTAATACTTTGTTGAAACAGCAAGCAAAAAAGATTATAGATGTAGGAAGGAACTGCAGATGCTGGTTTACATCAAAGATAGACACAAAATGCTGGAGTAATTCAGCGGGACAGGCAGCATCACTGGAGAAAAGGAATGGGAGTACTGTATGCCAACATCAACAAGTACATTTCACAATGGACCAACAGATGGCTGTGAGGCAAGGTGAAGGTCCTATTTCTGTACATGCATGACTCCATGCATCTAACGTTTCCTGGATTGATGGAGAAGAACTTGAAAATTGCAGGCACAGATGCTGCAAAGATATGGGTCTCTACCGGAAATGTCACCCAGTCCTTCCCTCCGGAGATGCTGCCTGTCCCGCTGAGTTACTCCAGCACTTTGTGTCTATCTACAGGTTATCGGTGTCCACTGGAGAGCAACCCATGGTACCACTGATGTTATGAAACTCAACCTACAGGCATTTGGATGGGCAAGGGCTGATTAGGGATAGTCAGCATGGTTTTGTACATGGGAGGTCGTGTCTCACAAATCTGATTGAGTTTTTTGAAGACGTGACCAAAAAGGTTGATGAGGGCAGAGCTGTAGATGTTGTGTACATGGACTTCAGTAAGGCATTTGACAAGGTTCCTCATGGTCGGCTCCTCTGGAAGGTTAGATCACATGGGATCCAAGGAGAGATAGCTGAATGGATAGCAAATTGGCTCCATGGAAGGAAGCAGAGGGTGATGGTGGAAGGCTGCTTCTCGGACTGGAGGCCTGTGACTAGTGGTGTACCTCAGGGTTCGGTGCTGGGCCCGTTACTGTTTGTCATCTACATCAATGATTTGGATGAGAACCTACAGGGCAAGATTAGCAAGTTTGCTGATGATACAAAAGTTAGTGGTTTTACAGACAGTGAAGATGGTCGTGAAAGATTGCAGCAGGATCTGGATCGATTGGGGTGGAGGAGGGAGGGGGGTGGAGCAGAGAGGGTGGAGAGTGGAGGGAGAGGAGGGGGAGACAGATGGGGGTGTCTTCATTCACTAGCGGCCGGTGCCGGTCACTGAAACAGGCAGGTGAGATTTCACATCCACCTTGTGTGTGTGTGTCTCTCTCTCCCTCCCTCTCACACAGGCTGAGAGACTCTGCCTCTGTGAGTGTACGTCTCTTTCTCCCCCTCTCCCACACACAGCAAGACCGAGGTAAGTCCATCTGTGTAAGTCCATCTGTGTCTCCCACATACACAGTAAAATTCTGCTTTGTGTGTATGTCTCCCCCCATTTCTCTCTTCCCCCCCCCCACCTCTCTTTCTCCCCCCCCACCTCTCTCTTTCTCCCCCACACACAATAAGACCGATGTATTCTGCTTAGTCTCTCTCCCCTCCCACACACACAGATAGACCGAGGTCCTGTGCGCTCTTTCTCTCTCCCCCACAGTCACGCCGAAGTACACCACACTGCCTCTGTGCCTCTCTCCCCCTCTCTCCTTCATACACAGAGGTCCACACTGTCTCTGTCTCTCTCTCTCCCCCCTACACACACACACAGACTCACTGAGGTACACACTGCCCATTGTGTGTGTGTGTCTGCCTCTGTCTCTCTCTCCCACACACACAGTTAAAGGTACTCCACGCTGCCTATGTGTGTGTGTGTGTCTCTCTCTCTCTCTCTCTCTGTCCCACCCCCCACACCCACACACAGTTAGTCAGTCAGAGGAACTCCATACTGTGTGTGTGTGTGTGCGCCTCTGTCTCTCCCTATCACAGTCAGAATGAGGAACTCCCCCCGCAGTCTCTCCGCGGCCTCTCCCCGGGCAGGGTGCATCTGCCTCCCTCAGGCTGCCCAGGCAGTCAGACACGACTCCGGTGGCGGGCTCCATGCACAGCTCCTGCCGGCCGGCTGGGAGCGGCGACGGAGGACAGGGGGAAGTTGGCCACCAGCGGGGCAGTCTCGGCTCTCCATGCAGTCCGAGTCTCGCTGGATCCTCGTAATCCTCTACCTCTGTCAAATGGGTGAGTTTAACCTGATCCCCCCCCCCCTCCCCCCCCAACCTCCCTCCACCTCAACTCACGCCTGGGCACCAAAGCAGCTCAGGAGGCAAACCCTGAGCTCCGTCCCCCAACAATCTGATGTGCGCATCCGTGCACATTCAAAAATTTCATCTCCAGTCTCCCCGCAGTGTGTAGACCTGGCAGTAAATTCAATTAAAATATAGCAAACCTCCGCCTGCTGGTCTTCTAACTACGTGATGTGTGTTTCAAACAAATCATCAGTATAACTGCTCTGGCACTGGACGGTGCGCATTTTCCCTTTGTAGGTCACATCAATAGATGCGGCCGCGCTGAATTCTATCTTTAACTCAAAGCCGCAGGATGGAGATGTTGCTTATTAAAACAGACCTTCATTGAAGGTTGGCTCAAGGGTAACTCGGGAAAGGAACTTGTTAACTCGGGAGACGAACTTGGAACATCGCAGAAATGACAGTTAACGGCAAACTTGAGTCATACCCGTGGGAACTCGGTTAAACTCTTGATCATACACTTGGAATCTCGTGTACAACCACGAGTCTTTCGCTCGGGGTGCCTCGTGGGTCAACTCGCACCGTGAGACAGGGCTATAAGGCAGCAACTCTACTACTGTATCAGAATCACTATTTCCCAAGCTTATACGTCCTAGTCTGTTATAAACCCAACACAGCCTTTCATCTCATGGATTAGTGGACAGTCACACAGCCATTTCAAGAGTCTTTCTAAGATGGGCACTGAAGGTTTTCTCATTGCAGCAGGCTTACTTGGGAAATGTGTATACTCCCTATAGAGGTGACACGGTGACACTGATGGTGGATCTGATGTCTCACAGTTCCAGTGAACCAAGGTTCAATCCTGCTCTCAGATACTGTCTGTAACTGTGTGGGTCCCCCCCCCCCCCCCATGCTCAGGTTCTTTCCCACATCGAAAGACGTACAGGGTGCCTGGTTGGTTAATTAAATAAGCGTCAGAATCTGGGAGGAATTGATAGGAATGTGGGGGGGAATACAATGGGAATTGTGTAAATGGATTTAGACTTCAGACATACAGTGTAAAAACAGGCACTTCAGCCGACCGAGCCCGTACACCACCCCCCCCCCCCCCCCCCCGCACAATAGCACCATCCTACACACGAACAAACAATGGCCCCATAGCACAAGCGTCCACGTCGCGGGGCTGGAAACTGGAAGTATCCCGAGCTAATTCTGCTACCACCATCATCTACTGCGACAAGTGATGGCTCCCACTGATTGCACGCTCCAGCTCCATCTTGATATAGTCCGTTTTTGTAATTTTAGGTTAATTTAAAGGGAAATAGTTTGTAGGAAATTAGAATGGGCGCAAGTACAGTTAAAGAGACAGCTACGATAAAGGTCACCAAAGGTCATTTTGTCTTGAAAGCCCAATGATAATGTTTACCGTAAAGATCCCAAAAGTCTACTTACTTTTAATTTAGCTAAAAAATTGTCTACCGAGTCCATGCGGACCAGCGATCCCTGTACACCAGCACAATCTTACACACACAGGCGGCAATTTACAATTATTCCAAGCCAAATAGCCTACAAACCTGTAAGTCTTTGTAGTGTGGGAGGAAACTGGAGCACCCGGAGAAAACCCACGCAGGCCACGGGGAGAATGTACAAACTCCATGCAGACAGCACCCGTTGTCGGGATCGAACCACGGTCTCTGGTGCTGTAAGGCAGCAACTCTACCACTGTGCCACCATGCTGCTCTGTCTATTCAAATTCAGTTCCATGTTAAATGCTACTTCATTAATAATGTCTGTAGCTTATAACATGTTTGTCACTCTCAGTTACCCATGGTTCTATTAGCTTTAAAATAGTTACGGATAAAGACAGGGTGAGCCCATGAGTTCAAATTGTGCATTGGGGCAAGGCCAGCTTTGATGGTATTAAACAGGAACTTGCCCAAGTAGATTGGGGCAGGTTGCAAGCATTGACTGACATCTTGCATCTGTTATACGATGTCCGAACACGCCGAATATTTCACTCGTATTATAAAACAGAGAAACTGTGATATTCCTGTATTTATCAACAAATTCATTTTTCCCTACAAAGTGTGATATGTTTCACTATCAATATAAGTGATAAAATCTCAAATAAAGGACATTGAGATTCTAAAAAGAAGCAGAGTTCAGATTGGTAAGATTGGTACGAAGTGAAAGGAAACACACAAGGCTGTATGTTATGGTTATATCTGGACCGTACAAAACAGCTCAGCACAACTCACGTTTTGCCAAGAGCAAAAGTAGATGGGATATTGTACAGGAAGGAACTGCAAATGCTGGTTTAAACCGAAGATGGACACAAGAAGCTGGAGAAACTCAGCGGGTCAGGTAGCATCTCCGGAGAAAAGGAATAGGTGACGTTTCAGGTCTTCAGACAGTCTGAAGAAGGGTCTCGACCTGAAACGTCACCTATGCCTTTTTGCCAGAGATGCTGCCTGACCCGCTGAGTTACTCCAGCTTCTTGTGTTTATCTTCGATGTAAATTCTCCCTTGTGTGTAAGATAGTGTAAGTGTGTGGGGATCGCTGTTGGCAGGGACTCGGTGGGCTGAATGGCCTGTTTCCATGCTGTATCTCTAAACTGTACGTCTGACCTGCTGAATCACTCCAGCTTTTTGTGTCTCTCTATGGATGGGATATTGCCTGTAGATTCTCATCGCTCACAGGTCAGATATTAATATCGCAGCATTTACACATTGGTCTTGCCCTTTCATCTTCACCAGGTCAACAGGATCAGTCTGGTATCAGCCACCAAAATGGATGGTCGTTGGATGCCAGACAAATGCACGAACGTCACGCGCTTGAAGGCGGTAATTTGGCCTTTGAGTGAAGGAAGGTGGGCTTTGAATGTCCGATGTTTGGACAATCGACCTCCACGTTAAAAATAGGTAACTGCTCAGGTTCCACCACCCTTAGGGGAAGAGAATACCCAAGAATCGCCATGTTCCTGAGGGGAAAGGTTTCACCCATCTGTCTCTAATGTGGGACCCCTATTTTGTAAGCAGTTGTAGATCGTAACCTGTGGAAAACGCCACAAGATTTGCCTATCTTGGCAGCATGTTCACAACAGATGGAGATGCAGAGGTCGACACAAACTCCCAAATTGGTAAAGTTGCATCAGTCTTCAGAAGAATGCAGCCAATATGGCGGGATATCCAAGATGCTAAAAGTCAAACTCTTCCAATCCGTAGTCCTCCCAACAGCCCTCTACGCCAGTGAGACATGGAAAATCAATGTGAAGATGAAAAATAAATTGGATGCGTTCCAACAACGCTGTTTGAGGAAGATCCTGAAGACTAGCTACAGGGACCACATCACAAACGAGGAGATCTACGGGGAAACTGCAACAAGGCCTCTCAGCCAGGACATAGAGGGACACAGGATGAAATTTGCAGGGCATGTACTCAGAATGTCACCAGAACGTGCATCTAAGATAGCAAAGACATGGCAACCTGACGGAAGAAGGATAAGAGGCCGACCAAAACACACATGGAGGCGAACATTCCAGAAGGATTTGGAAGCCCGGGACACAAGCCTATCGAGGGTGGAAGACGTCACACATGACCGAACAGAATGGCGAAAGCTTGCTGCCCAATGCACTCAACAGTGTGGGAGGAACTAAGTCTAAGTCTAAGTAAGATTCACCCACCAGAAAAAACATCTGCTCCAGACCCTCAAGACCTTCAATCAAGTCACCTCTCGCCCTTCTGAATTCCACCAGATGCAAGTCTACCTTTTATCACAAGTCAACCCTCCCATTCAATACATTGAAGATAGACACAAAATGCTGGAGTAACTCAGTGGGACAGACAGCATCTCTGGAGAGAAGGAACGGGTGATGTTTTGGGTCGAGACCCTTCTTCAGACCCGAAACGTCACCCATTACTCCTCTCCAGAGATGCTGCCTGTCCCGCTGAGTTACTCCAGCTTTTTGTGTCTATCTTCGGTCCATCTGCAGTTCCTTCCTACACATTCTAGCGAACCTTCTCTAATAAACAAAGTGCTGGAGGAAGTCAGTGGGTCAGGGTGGACAACATCTATGGTGGGAATGGACGGGTAATGTTTCAGGTTAGGACGCTTCTTCAGATCAGAAAGGTTCATTGCCTTCACAGATTTAGTTTAGTTTATTGTCACGTGTACTGAGGTACAGTGAAAAGCTTATGTTGCGTGCTATCCAGTCAGTGGAAAGACTATACATGATTCCAATCGAGCCATTTACAGTGTACAGATACATGATAAACTAATGTTTAGTGCAAGATAAAATCCAGTAATATCCGATTAAAGATAGTTTGAGGGTCTCCAATGAGGTAGATGGTAGCTCAGGACTGCTGTCAAGTTGCTGATAGGATGAAGAAGGGTTTCGGCCCGAAACGTTGCCTATTTCCTTCGCTCCATAGATGCTGCTGCATCCGCTGAGTTTCTCCAGCACTTTTGTCTACCTGCTGATAGGATGGTTCAGTTGCCTGATAACAGCCGGGAAGAAACTGTCCCTGAACCTGGAGGTCTGCGTTCCCACACTTCTGCCTGACCCTCTGAGTTCCTCCAGCACTTTGTTTTTGCTCAAGATTCCAACATCTGTAGTCCTTTGTGATCCCAAAGCTTCTGTAAACAAGCGTTGCGTATGTAGTCCAGATGTTGTCTCACCCATGCCCCCTTGAAGCTGATGCTCAATATCTCTCCTTTTAGACTCAACTCCACTACTAAAACGCATCTTTTTTTCCCAAATTGCTTGCTGTGCCTGTCTCTTGCCGATCACACACTGGGGCACTAGGAACACCCTGTACCCCAGAACGCAAAGGTTTCACCAGCCTGACAATGTCATAGGATCATAGAGCGAGAAAGCATGGAAATAGACTCTTCGGCCCAACACATCCATGCTAACCAAGTTGCATAACAGACTTGCCTAAGTCTGGCCCTTATTCCTCCAAACCTTTCCTATCCATGTATCTATCTAATTGTCTTTTAAATGTCATAATTGTACCCATCTCCACCACTTGTTCTGGCAGGGCGTTCCATATTCACACTATCCTCCTTTTCTGATCATCATTAGTTTGCATCTGTAACAAAGTTTGACCCCTTAAAAGCTACCTTGACCACAGAACTCTACAGAACGCCTCTTGTACTACCATCGACTTTGTCTAGTTTTAGTTTAGAGATACAGCGTGGAAACAGGACCTTCGGCCCACCGAGCTCGCGCCGACAAGCGATCCCCGCACATTAACACTATCCTACACACACTGGGGATAAGTTACACTTAAACCAAGCCAATTAACCTACAAACCTGCACGTCTTTGGAGTGTGGGAGGAAACCGAAGGTCTCGGAGAAAACCCACGCAGGTCACGGGGAGAACGTACAAACTCCATACAGACAGCACCCGTAGTGGGGATCGAACCTGGGACCCGGGTCTCTGACACTGTGAGGCAGCAACTCTGCTGCTGTGCCACCGTGCTGTCCTGGTTCGGGTTTTATTTCTAAATGTGATTTGCACCAATGTCTTATTTTCCTTTACGGCCTTCGTTTAACCGTCTTATAGAATTCATGAACGTTTTACGATATGATGGAACTTTATTTATCCCAGCAGAGAAATTGATCTGCCAACAGTCATAAAACACTATGAGTATAAGTATAAGTTTAATTTATGTTGAAGGTAGACACAAAATGCTGGAGTAACTCAGCCAGACAGGCAGCATCTCTGGAGAGAAGGAATGGGTGACTTTTGCGGTCAAGACCCTTCTTCAGTCTGATTTATGTTTCTGTGTGTTATCTGAGTCTAGGGGCCTGTGATGCTGTTGCAAGCAAGATTTCCATTGTACCGGTTCCTCACCGCACATACTGTGTACATCCGCACATATATATACACCGCACTTGTGCTTGAATGATAAACTCGACTTGACTATTGGCCAACCATGGGCAACTGGGAATAACTTAGTCTAGTTTAGTTTAGTTTAGAGATACAGCGCGGAAACAGGCCCTTCGGCCCACCGAGTCTGCGCCAACCAGCGATCCCCGCACATTAACACTATCCTACGAACACTAGGGACAATTTACACTTATACCAAGCCAATTAACTGCCAAACCTGTACATCTTACATACTACATTAGTATACTATGCTTCTGTGCCTTATCCATGCCCCTCATCATTTTACATACTACATGAGTATACCTCATTAGAGCATTGTGACATGGTAGTGGGATCATTTTATAGGCTACATTAGAAACTACATGAAGATAGACACAAAGAGCTGGCGTAACTCAGCGGGACAGGCAGCATCTTAGGGGAGAAGGAATGGGAGACTTTTCGGGTCGAGACCCTTCTTCAGACACTACATTACAGAAACTACATTACAAGATTGATAAGGGTTTGGACACGCTAGAGGCAGGAAACATGTTCCCGATGTTGTGGGAGTCCAGAACCAGGGGCCACAGTTTAAGAATAAGGAGTAAGCCATTTAGAACGGAGACAAGGAAACACTTTTTCTCACAGAGAGTGGTGAGTGTGGAATTCTCTGCCTCAGAGGGCGGTGGAGGCAGGTTCTCTGGATGCTTTCAAGAGAGAGCTAGATAGGGCTCTTACAAATAGCGGAGTCAGGGGATATGGGGAGAAGGCAGGAACGGGGTACTGATTGGGGATGATCAGCCATGATCACATTGAATGGCGGTGCTGGCTCGATGGGCTGAATGGCCTATTCCTGCACCTATTGTCTATTGTCTATTACACCTGTATTAACCAGCAAAGCACATGCCAATGGTTTGCTAGTGTGGAATGTAGACCAGCCTCAAGGGGCCGAAAGGCCTCCACCTGTTCCCAGATCCCTGAAGCCACTGCCCACATCTCACCTGTTCTCAGGCCGCACGTTGAGGAAATAGCTCCGGCTGGATTCTCCCCGGACAGGCGGCTCATTGTCCCCGTTGGTGTCGAGGGATGGGTAGCGGCCGTTGGCTGAATAAGACCGGATAATCCGCTTGGAACTCATTCTCCTTGCTTGCCTCTGTGCAAACCCCCCCCTCGAATCCTCGACCGCCACAGATCCCTCAATCCAGACTCCCGAGGAAATTAAAATCCCAAAGAAACGCCCGGACAAAACCAGCCACAAATCCTCTCGGTTTGATGTGAAGATCACCAGCTATTGGGAGAAATTTAAACAGGAGTTTAACATTAATACAAATCACCAAAGAACCATTTCCAAGAAATGTCTGTCCACTTAACATTGGCATTTTAAAACTTTTCCTTTACATTTCCTCAAATTAAATTGCTAACTATTGCAATCACCAGAAAGTTTTTTTAAATTTTTTTTATAAAGTATTGGAAGCATAAAACCTACCGAGAGATCGAAAGTTATAATGGGGCTGGTGTTCAGAGTTTAAAAATAGATCCAGACAGTTTCATGGGCGTACAGAGAAAAGTGTACGTCCCATGGACAACTTTACAGGCAGCAGAACTGTGCTTGACAAAGGTTCTCTAACGTGAGAAATAATAACTGCAATACAATAGAAACGACTTTTGTACTCACTATTCCGCCTGCTCGGAGATTTGTCTTAGTGTCAATACCCCAGTGACTGCACCTGTCAGCCAGCTCCCTCCCCTCTCCCTATTTAAGATACTATTTAAAGAACCGTGCAGTCTGAAAATACGAACGGCACTTTCCAGAAGTCTGTTTCTTCCTGAAGCCTTTGTGAGAACAAATAACATCGGGGCTGTGGGAATAATATTTGGAGGTGGGGAGTTGCTGGAGAGGTTGTTTTTTTAGGTGGGGGGGGGGGGGTTGTTGCTGGTCGGGATTTGCTGACCGACTAGCGTGCCCCTTGTCGACTGAGACGCGGTGCCAGACACACACACACACACACACACACACACACTTGGCCAAGAGTTCGGGACTCGATCAACTCAGCCAGAGCCATCAATCAGCAGACCTGCAGCAGCTGCCCCTCGAGAAACAATGCGATTTACAGTAAACATGCCATTTCACCGCAGGGCTCAATAGAGGGGGGAGAGGAATGTGTGCAACTTACAGCGTGGAAACAGGCCCTTCGGCCCGCCGAGTCCATGCCAACCAGCGACCCCCGCACGTTAACACTATCCTACACACACACCAGGAGGGACAATTTAAACTTACACCAAGCTAATAAACCTACAAACCTGTACGTCTTTGGACTTGATAGGGTAATGAGAGCACACCACTGGATCGTCCAGATGTTGATCTAATCTTCATGTGGGGTTATGGGGAGAAGGCAGGAGAATGGGGTTAGGAGGGAGAGATTGGATGGTGGCGTAGACTTGAAGGACCGAATGGCCTAATTCTGCTCCTATCACTTATGAACACAAGACCCATAAGGTTCAAGAACAGGACACAAGGCTGTTTAAACTTGCCACGCCATTCATTGGTTCAGTTTAATTTACTGTCACGTGTACCGCGGTACAGTGAAAAGCGTTTGTTGCGTGCTAACCAGTCAGCGGAAAGAAAGGGCAGCACGGTGGCGCAGCGGTAGAGTTGCTGCCTTACAGCGCCGGTGATCCGGGTTCAATCCTGACTACGGGCGCCGTCTGTACGGAGTTTGTACGTTCTCCCCGTGACCCACGTTGGTTTTCTCCGAGATTTTCAGTTTCCTCCCACACTCCAAAGACGTGCAGGGTTGTAGGTTAATTGGCTTGGTATAAATGTAAAATTGTCCCTAGTGTGTGTAGGATGGTGTTAATGTGCAGGGATCGCTGGGTGGCGCGCGGACTCGGTGGGCCGAAGGGCCTGCTCCCACGCTGTATCTCTAAACTAAAAAACAATGCATGATCACCATCGAACCATTCACATTCATTAAGATCATGGCTGATGCTCGACCTCAGAACCATGATCCGGTGCCATTTCTATAGTCCTGATTCCTCCAACATACACAATGATGGCCTGGGTGTAAATGTAGATGGATTGGTATATGGTTGCTGACAACACTATAATTGCAGACAGTGAGGAAGGCGGAAGATACAGATACAAAGGGGCAGAGGAATGGCAGATGGAGTTTAACTCGAGCAAGTGTGAGGATTTGGTAGGTTGAATGTAAGGGGAAAGTATACATAGAAACAGGTGCAGGAGTAGGCCATTCGGCCCTTCGAGCCAGCACCACCAATCAATACGATCATGGCTGATCATCCAGAATCAGTACCCCATTCCTGCTTTCTCGAGGGTTCTGAATGCCCAACTTCACCACTAGGTGCCGCTACAGCATCAGGTTCAGCATAAACATTGTGGGCCGAAGGGCCTGTTCCTGTGCTGTACTGTTCTACGTTCCAATGACTATTCATACTCTGGCTTAGAGTCACTATCCCCCATGTGAAAAAGTACACCTTGGTCCCAAATGGCCCTCACCCCACTCTGTATCTATCTCAGACTGTAACCCTGGTACCAAAGTCCTCTGTATTTTCAATTTAGTCACAGATGCCAATTGTAATCACCAGAATAGTTCAGGATTAGGTTTATTATTGACACGTGTACCGAGCTGCAGTGAAAAGCTTTGTTTTGCATGCTGTCCAAACAAATCAATACCATACATAAATACAATCGAGTCAAACTCAAGAACAGTAGATAGAGCAAACCAGAAGTGAGATAGTGTAGAATATAGTTCTCAGCATTGTAGCGCATCAGTTCCATAGACAAAGTCCAATGTCCGCAATGGGGTAGAGGTGAATCGGACAGTACCCTAGCTTATGGAAGGACCGTTCAGAAGCCTAATAACAGAGGGGAGGAAGCTACTTAATTTTGTTTCGAGATACAGCGTGCAAGCAGGCCTTTCAGCATACCAAGTCCATGCCGACCGGCAATCTCCCGTACACTAATTCTATCCTGCACTTGGGACAATTTACAGAAGCCAATTGACCTACAAACGCGCACGTCTTTGGAATGTGGAATTTTGGAAATTGAATATAGCTGTAGACATAAAAAGCTGGGGTAACTCAGCGGGTCAGGCAGCATCTCTGGAGACAAAGAATAGGTGACCTTTCGGATCGAGACCCTTCTTCAGACTGAGACTCAGGGGAGAGGGGGAAACGGGAGATATGGAAGGGGACACAGAACAAAGGAATAAACGACATGCAAAAGGACAAATCGAAGCCAGCAACGATGATCAAAGAAAAGTGGAGCCCACAATGGGCCATTGTTGGCTGTGGAGAAGTTGATAATGAGTAAATGCATAGTGAGAGGACAGTGAAACTAGGGTAACCAGGGTGGGGGAGGGACAGAGGGAGAGAGGGGATGCAAGGGTTACTTGAAGTTAGAGAAATTAATATTCATACTAGAAACATAGAAAATAAGTGCAGGAGTAGGCCATTCGTCACCAAGCCAGCACCGCCATTCAATTTGATCATGGCCGATCATCCAGAATCTGTATCCCGTTTCTGCTTTCTCCCCATATCCCCTGATTCCATCAGCCTTAAGAGCTCTATCCAACTCTCTCTTGAATACATCCAGTGAATTGGCCTCCACTACCTTCCACAATGAGAGAATTCCACAGATTCACAACTCTCTGGGTGAAAAAGTTTTTCCTCATCTCAGTCCTAACTGGCCCTTATTCTTAAACTGTGACCCCTGGTTCTGGACTCCCCCAACACCGGGAACATTTTTCTTGATTCTAGTTTGTCCAATCCCTTAATAATTTTATATATTTCTATAAGAACCCCTCTCATCCTTCTAAATTCCAGTGAATGTAAGCCCAGTTGACCCATTCTTTCATCATATGTCAGTCCCGCCCTGCTGGGAATTAACCTGGTGAACCTACGCTGCACTCCCTCAATAGCAAGAATGTCCTTCCTCAAATTAGGAGACCAAAACTGCACACAACACTCCAGGTGTGGTCTCACCAGGGCCCTGTACAACTGCAGTCGGACCTCCTTGCTCCTATGCTCAACTCCTCTTGCTACTAGTGAGTTGTAAGCTAGCCAAGCGAAATATGAGGTGCTGTTCCACCAACTTGCGCTGGGCCCCACTGACAGTGGATGAGGCCCAGGACAGAAAGGTCAGTGTGGGAATGGGAGGGGGAGTTAAAGTGTTTGGCAACTGGGAGATTGCATAGCTACAGAATATAGTTAATCCTGCGTTTGGCCTCTATCCTTCCAAACCTTTCCCATCCAAGTACCTGCCTACATTTATTTTAAATGTTTCATACACGCACCATCCTCTGCATGAAGAAATCGCCCCTCGGGTCTCTTTTAAATCTTTTCTCCTCTCCCCTGAAACCTATCCACTCTCATCTGGACTTCTCTGTCTTGGGAAAATGGCCACAACCAATAACCTTTTTGATGTCTCTTTTCAACACTGGTTCGCAATAACCAACTCCCGGTAGCCAAGCACTTCAACTCCCCCTCCCATTCCGAATCCGACCTTTCTATCCTGGGCCTCCTCTATGGCCAGAGTGAGTCCCACCACAAATTGGAGGAGCAGCTCCTCATATTTCGCTTGGGTAGTTTACACCCTAGCGGTATGAACATTGACCTCCAATTTCAGGTAGTCCTTGCTTTCTCCCTCCTTCCCCTCCCCTTCCCAGCTCTCCCACAGCCCACTGTCTCCATCTCTTCCTTTCTTCTTCCCGCCCCCCTCCCCCCTCATCTCCACATCAGTCTGAAGAAGGGTCTGGACCTGAAACGTCACCTATTCCTTTGCTCCATAGATGCTGCCTCACCCGCTGAGTTTCTCCAGCATTTTTGTCTACCTTCGATTTTTCCAGCATCTACAGTTCTTTCTTAAACTTTTCTATGCCTCTCGTGATGTTGTATCCCTCTATAAATCCATCCCCAAGCTGGCTTGGACATGTACGCAGGATGGAAAATGGACACATGCCCAACGAGTTGCTACATGGGGGAGGTCGCCAATACACGAAGGCCCAGAGGAAGAACAAAGCTTCGCTACAAGGAGAAGATTAAAAAAGATACCACAAACTTTAATATCGCTGCTCACAACTGGGATGCGGCTGGTGGGGACCGGAGGAGGTGGAGAAGGGACCTCCAGGCGGGTATGAAGCACCGTGACAGCATGTTGGTTCAAGACCCGGGAGGCCAAGCGCCAACGCCACAAAATGGTCGACCGCAACATCGATCCCACGGCCAGCGATAACTTCACCTGTGGGAGCTGTGGAAGGGTCTACCTCTCCAGGACAGGCCTAGTCAGCACAGGAGATGCAGCCACAGATGAACCATGACCCTTGCCAGCTTTCCCCTTCCACATGCCAGCTCTTGCCCATCCCATACCCTCATGAGTCTCTCTCTCTCTCCATCTCTCCCTCCTCCCTCTCCCTCCCTCTCCCCACCTTCTCTCTCCCTCTCCCTCTCCCCCTCTTTCTCTCCCTCTCCCTCTCTCTCCCTCTCTCTCCCTTGCCCTCCCTCTCCATCTCCATCCCCCTTCTCTCGCTCTTTCCCAGCTTTCTCCCCTCTACTCCATCGGTCTGAAGATGGGGTCTTGACCTGAAGCCTTGTCTGTCCATTCCCTCCACAGAAGCTGTCTGACCCGCTGAGTTCCTCCAGTGTCTTGCTTTTTGTCCAAGATCATGTGGGGCTGGAGGTGGGAGGGATCCTGCCAATCCTAGCCAGGGTCTCAGTCCCATTGGAGTCTCCTACCTCTAGATTCCCTCTCCCCTGACTCTCGGCCCGAAGAAGGGTCTCGACCCGAAACATCACCCATTCCTTCTCTCCAGCCTGTCCTGCTGAGTTACTCCAGCATTTTGTATCTATCTTTGGTCTTTAGTTGAGGTTCATCCTAAGCAGCCTGCTTAGTGGAGTTAAAATAGTTAGCAACTGGGAATTCCAGCAGATCGTAGAGTGTTTGGTGTAATGGTCACGTAGTCTACGCTTGGTCTTGCCGATGTACTGGAGGCTACAATATAAAGTTGCCCATTGTACAACACTACACCAGATTTTGTGAATGGAATATAACTTGGAGAAATACTCACCTTCTCTGGTGGAGCAGGGACTGCCACTAGGGGGCGGCTCCGTGGCACAGCTAGTAGAGGCGCTCCCTCACAGTTGCCTGTTGACCCAGGTTCGATCCTGACCTCGGACGCTGTCCATGTGGAGTTAGCACATCCTCCCTGTGGCCGTGAAGGTTTCCCCTGGGTGCTCCGGTTCCTCCCATCCCCCCCCCCTCGCTGCTCACCAAAAAACTTGCGGGATGGTAAATTAATTAGGGAATTCATGGCGTGCACGTGAGTGGTAGAATCTGACGAAAGTTGATGGGAATGTGGGGAGAATAAAATTGGGTTAGTATAAATGGATGGGATGAAGGGCCTGTTTCCTTGCTGCTGCCTTTATGACTTAGTGATCACTCTAGTTTTAGAATCCTCTGCGCAGGAGATAAGCCTGCGTTTGTTCGTTCGTCCGTTCCGGTTAAAGCGCTGTGCACACGGCAGCCAGCTAACAGTCGCTTGACATTTTTTTTTTTTCACTTTTAATTTCATTTTTATTTCAATTTTTCGTGTACCTTGTTGTGTGTTGTGACTGTCGGCAGCCCAATTTCCCGCCAGGGATGAATAAAGTTCTATCGTATGGTTTCGTATATAAATACAACATCATGAGCCACTGTTCCGAGAATCGTTATGGGCCTGTCCCACTTAGGCAACTTTTTAGGCGACTGCAGGAGACTATGCAGTCGCCACATGGTCGCCACATGTTCGCGGGTGGTTGCCGAGGAGTTGCCTTCATGGTCGTGAGGAGTTCCCGCATTCTGGGAACTGGTCGCGGCCTCATTATGGTCCCCGTGAATTTTTCAACATGTTGAAAAATTAGCGGCGACTGGAATGAAGCCGCCATGGAGAGTAGCGAGAATTCTCGAGCCGTGGGCGGGTCGCAAGGAGGTCCTAGTGGGTCGCCAGGAGGTCGAAGGTTCTCTTAGGTTCTTGTAGATTGTAGCCGGTGCTGACCGGTGAATTTCATTGGCTCATTGGGGAAAAAAAAAACGTAAGCAGTAGTTTTCAGAACCAAGGATAACCGACCGGTAATGTTAAATGTCCGCCGAGCTTCACAGCCGTGTATCTCTGGCTTCTTAAAAGTTGGCTCCACTCCTTCTCCCTCGTTCTCCCCTCCCCCTCTTCCCCCCCTTCTTCCCCCCCCTTCTCCATCCCTCCCCTTCTCCCCCCCTCTTCCCCCCTTCTCCATCCCCTCCCTCTCCCCCCCTCCCCCACCCTCTCCCCCCCTCCCCCCTCTATTACCCCCCTCTTCCCCCCTCTTCCCCCCCTCTCCCCCCCTCTATTACCCCCCCTCTCACCCCCTTCTCTCCCCCCTTCTCTCCCCCCTTCTCCCCCCTTCTCCCCCCCTCTTTTAAAGGACACCGTACACTGTGCTAGCCGTCTTAATTACAGCGCCAACCTTCCTGTTCATCACAGTGTGTGTCTGTACCACCTTGGCTTTGCACCGTGTGAATTTCACTCAGACCGCGCTCCCCCGCTTGCCCTGTCCCCCGCCTGCATAACGGGCTGGTGAAGGAAGCGATGTGTGTGTGTGTGTGTGTTCCACTCTGACAGTCGCCGTTCCAGTTGCCAGTTTTTCAGGCGACGGCCGGATACTTGACAGTCGCCGGCAGTCCGCTGAAAAATCGCCTAAGTGGGACAGGCCCATTAAGATGGAAGGACAGACTGGAGTTAGGACTGGATGCGTATTATATGGAGGAGAAATTGAGTTCATATTATATCCTATAATATCAAGCTTATTTTTATAATAGAGGGGGGGGGAAACATTGCAATAAAGATCTCTGTCTACCTCAAAATCTGATATATATTCAAGCCTGCTCTCTTCTGCCTTCATAGTCACCTGAGAGAGGGATGTCAACATCTCGTGACTGTTGATGTCCATGTAATTCTGGCAGATCCTTTCACAGATCGACATTGCTATGGCCTTGGACGTATAGTACTGTATATCTATGTTGCTAAGAAACATAGTGCTATTTATAACGGCAGAGCCCACACTAATTAGGAGATCTATCGTTGGTATATCTCTGCATAAACAAATGGAAATAAATCGCGATTAAAATGTGGAAGATTGGATACTTGGGTGACGCAGCGGTAGAGTTGCTGCCTTACAGCGCTTGCAGCACCGAAGACCCGGGTTCAATCCCAACTTTGGGTACTGTCTGTACGGAGTTTGTACGTTCTCCCCGTGACCACGTAGGTTTTTTCCAAGATCTTCGGTTTCCTCCCACACTCCAAAGACGTGCAGGTTTGTAGGTTGTTTGGCTTGGGTTTGTATACTTGATATAAGTGTAAATTGTCCCTAGTGTGTGTAAGCTTGTGTTAATGTGCGGGGATCGCTGGTCAGTGCGGACTCGGTGGGCCGAAGGGCCTGTTTCGGCACTGCTTCTCTAAACTAAACTTGGGTTAGAGCATTGGAGAGGCCACCTTTAAGTAGCAAGGTGGGCCTCACAGGTAATGCGGCCTGCTGCATCTATACTAGCTCAGAACTGGTATCCATGTGGTACTGTAGACCATCACCATCTACAACCCGCGAGCCACCACATCATTCACCGCACTATTGC
Source organism: Malacoraja senta (assembly GCA_038087875.1). Taxonomy (NCBI): domain Eukaryota; kingdom Metazoa; phylum Chordata; class Chondrichthyes; order Rajiformes; family Rajidae; genus Malacoraja; species Malacoraja senta. Next base: position 6,773,634 of record CM075993.1, read on the forward strand.
AATCACGGACAGGGATCACTCTTGTTTAAAGTGGAGGTTGACGTGATGGAAGTCGGCCCAGTCGACGGATTTTTTTTGGTAGAGTTAGATAGATTCTTGGTTAGTTCGGGTGTAAGGGGTTATGGGGAGAAGGCAGGAGAATGGGGTTAGGAGGGAGAGATAGATCAGCCATGATCGAATGGCGGAGTAGCCTTGATGGGCCGAATGGCCTAATTCTGCTCCTATCCCTTATAAGTTGAGGGCAAGCGGCACTGTACATGTGGAACAGGAGGAATTGAGACAGGAAGAACTGCAGATGCTGGTTTACAAAAACAAAAGGCACAAAGTGCTGGAGTAACTCAGCAGGTCAGGCAACATCCCTGGGGAACATGGATAGGTGACGTTTTGAGTCGAGACCCTTCTTCAGATAACACAGAACTTTCCGAAGAAGGGTCCTGACCCGAAACATCACCTATCCAAGTCCTCCAGAGATGCTGCCTGATCCGCTGAGTTACTCCAGCACTTTGTGCATTTCCTGAGTGTTCAAATGCTTAATGTTCATGTCAATATAATGGCGATATTGAACAGCAGTGGACAACTGAAACCGAACACTCTCATTGTTATGCATTTCTGGCTGGGGACCTGGCTCATCAAATGGAATAGAAGGAGACCATTCAGCCCATTGAGTATGCCAGCCCCTGTGAAATCCCATCAACCTCATTCTCCCACATACTTTGCATGTAGCCTATTCTCTCTCACCTTTCTCTACACGCCACCCTAATTATCTACCAGAAACCTAAACCTGCGGTAATTTACAGTGGCCAATTAATTTACCAAACAGCACATTTTAAGACGTGGGAGGAAATCAGAGTACCAGGGGAATCCCCATGCAGTCCCATGTAGATTATGCAAATTCCTTGCACAACAGTGGTTAGGATTGAACTCTGGCCCTCCGAGCCTTCAGGCAGAAGAATATCTTCCGTATTGGAATACCTGCCCTGATTTTCCTCATATCAACATGTTGAATCACCCGTGATGGTTTATTTTAGTTTAGTTCATTATTGCATGTGTATGGAGGTACAGCAGAAAGCTCTTTCGTTGCTTGCTATCCAGTTAGTGGAAAGTCAACACATGATTACAATCATGACCACTGCCCACACTGTACAGATACAGGATAAAGGGACTAACGTTTAGTGCAAGAATAAAGTCCAGTTAAAGATAGTACTGGGTTCTCCAATGAGGTAGATGGGAGGTCAGGACCACACTCTAGTTGGTGGTGGGATTGGGATGGTTCAATTGCCTGATAACAGCCGGGAAGAAACTGTCTCTGAATCTGGGGGTGTGTGTTTTCATACTTCTGTACCTCTTGCCTGATGGGAGAGGGGAGAAGAGGGAGTGACCGGGGTGAGACTGGTCCTTGATGATGCTGCTGGCCTTGCCGAGGCAGCGTGAGGTGTGGATGGAGTCACTGGAACGGAGGCTGCTTTGTGTGATGGGGTGCCTTGATGCAGAGAACGGAAACCGCTGTCAAAACATGGAGGGGACCGGGGACAGGGGGGACACAATTTCTTGGCGGCCGCGCGCATGCGCACACTCACACGCGAGGTGTCGGAAGCTTCAGCCGTGCGCCCTGTGAACGGTATTAGCTCGGGATTCTTCCAGTTCCCAGCCCCGTGACGTGGATGCTTCTACTATGGGGCCGTTACCGTTACAATGAGTCAATTACTGCAGATCTGTACCACAGATTTAAAGCTTGTAACGTGAGGGGGACTGTCCCCCACCTCTGAAAACATGGAGGGGGACACGTCCCCCCTGCCCCCCCCCACCCCCCCAGAGTTTTCCGCCAATGCCTTGATGTAAAGTTTCCCATTTAATTACTTTTGTCGGCCAAAACTTCCCGGCCAACAATCACTTCACACAGACTTCACTCTGTAAATAGGTGAGGAGATTTTTGTCGAGGTTTGCTCGTTCGGCCTCCTCCCAGGCCCAGTTGAACGGCTTGTGATGAGCTGTGGTTTGACGGGAGCGCGCCTGCATCTGTTCAGCAGGATGTGGTTGGTTCTCATTCCTACCCAGATAGTTGAGCAGAGTTTAACCCGCCTGTCCAGTGTCAGAGCTGCTCTGTGGCGTCAGATGATAACTGAAAGCCTTGTCCCACTTGGACAGTTTTACAGATAGGTAGCAACGACACATCGCATGGCACGGCGGTAGAGTTGCTGCCTTACAGCACCAGAGACCCGGGTTCGATCCTGACTCTGCGTGCTGTCTGTATGGAGTTTGCACGTTCTCCCCGTGACCGTGTGCGTTTCCTCCAGGTGTTTCCAGTTTCCTCCCACACTCAAAATTCGTACAGGTTTGTAGGCTAATTGGCTTTGGTAAAATTGTAAAAGGTCCCTGGTGTGTACCATAGTGTTTGTGTACCATAGTGTTTGTGTACCATAGTGTTTGTGTACCATAGTGTTTGTGTACCATAGTGTTTGTGTACCATAGTGTTGTGTACCATAGTGTTTGTGTACCATAGTGTTTGTGTACCATAGTGTTTGTGTACCATAGTGTTTGTGTACCATAGTGTTTGTGTACCATAGTGTTTGTGTACCATAGTGTTTGTGTACCATAGTGTTTGTGTACCATAGTGTTTGTGTACCATCGTGTTTGTGTACCATAGTGTTTGTGTACCATGTGTTTGTGTACCATAGTGTTTGTGTACCATAGTGTTTGTGTACCATAGTTTTTGTGTATGATGGCTGGTCAGCGCGGACTCACTGGGCCAAAGGGCCTGTTTCCGCGCCGTATTTCGAAACTAAACTAAACTAAACTAATCATGCAGGTTTGTAGATCAATTGACTTTGCTAAAATTATAAATTGTCCCTAGTGTGTAGGTTAGTGCTGGTGTGTAGGGTGATCGCTGGTCACCACAGACTCAGCGGGCCGAAGGGCCTGTTTCCACGCTAAAGTCTAAAGTAAAGATATCGTTGGTGTGAAAGCCATCAGATCTTCCCTCCGCAGTCTCTAACCTGGATACGTACCAACGCTGCACTGCAAGACAGGAAGGCACACCAGCGCCTTGACTTCCCGACAAGCCTGAGGAAATTGGCCATGTCTTCACTGACTCTTAAATGCTTCGACAATAATAATAATACAATAATACTTTATTAGCCAAATATGTTTTTCAACATACGAGGACTTTTATTTGCCAAGTCCATCATACAAATCAAAAGCAACAAGACATAAGCTAGGGTCCTGTTTGATTCACCTCTACCCCATTGACATTGGACTTTGTCTATGGAACTGAAGCGCTCAATGCTGAGAACTATATTCTGTATTCTGTATCTTCCCCTTTACTCTCACTTGTGCAACACGGTTTCCCTCTCCGCTGACTCTCTGTCTGAAGTAGGGTTTCAACCTGAAACATCACCTATTCCTTTTTTTAGTTTAGTTTAGTTTAGTTTAAAGTTACAGCGCGGAAACGGGCACTTCGGGCCATCGAGTCCGCGCCAACCAGCGATCCCCTCACAATGACACTATCCCACACACACTAGGGACAATTTACAATGTTCCCAATCCAATTAGGATACAAAGCTGTGCGTCTTTGGAGTGTGGGAGGAAACCGGAGCTCCTGTAGAAAACCCACGCAGGTCCCGGGGAGAACGTACAAACTACGTACAAACAGCACCCGTGATCAGGATCGAACCCGGAACCCCGGGCCCGGTAAGGCAGCAACTCTACCGCTGCGCCACCGTGCTGCCGTGCCACTCCGGAGATGCTGCCTGACCCGTTGAGTACTCCAGCGTTTTGTGTCTATCTTCAGGGGAAGAATCTTTGTGTGGCTGAGAAGCAAGAGGCTAAAACTGGGAACGCATGGCTCCAAGAAACGACAGGAAGAACGACACATAAAATTAACCGCTTGTTTGTATATTAGTGTTTCTCTCCTTTCTTTCAAACAATCTATTTGCCAATCATTTCTCCTCAATATGCCTTCTACCTGCTTCATTGTACATGGGAAAGATTTGTTTTAATTTTCCCATCATGAATTAACTTAACTAAATGTGTAGGAGGAAACTGCAGATGCTGGTTTATACCGAAAATCGGCACTAAGTGCTGGAGCAACTCAGTGGGACAGGCAGCATCTCTGAAGAAAAGGAACAGGGGATGTTTTGGGTCGGAACCCCTGTTTCTCTCTGAAGAAGGGTTCCAATCCGAAACGCCACCTATTCCCTTTCTGCAGAGATGCTGCCTGTCCCGCTGAGTTACTCCAGCACTTTGTGTCAGTGATTCCAAAAAGTCACCTGTCTGTTCCCTCCACACAGATGCTGCCTGAACCCCCTGAGTTACTCCAGCACTTTGTGTTTTGCTCAAGGTTCCAGCATCTGCAGTTCCTTGTGTCTCCATGCCACTTCAAAGCGTATTTTAAACAGTTAACCTTATGGGCCTGTCCCACTTAGGCGATTTTTTAGACGACTAGGCTGTCATCACATGGTCGCCTGTATGGTCGTGAGTCGTCTCCTCAGTCACCCAAAGAGTCGTAAAGTCTTTCTGGTCGCCGCTGGATATTCAACATGTTGAAAAAAAAATTGCGACAGTGGGTTTGACGCCAATGAGCGTACCTTGACGTAGGTGCTGTCGTAGGTTGTCGCCAGGTGACATAGCTTGTCGCCAGTGCTGACTTCGGTGAATTCCATTGTCGTATTCGCCGACAGTCGCCTAAAACATCGCATAAGTGGGACAGGCTACTATGTTACATATTACTAACCAGACTACCAAAATATTTCCAATTAGAAAGTTAATTGCCAATAAGATTGTGTCAGAGTACAAATATCTGCTGACGTATAATAATATCTGATATGAAATGTTACCTGCGTAAAACTAGCTCCAAATAATCTATCGAAAGAATGTTGATCCACAAATTGGCCGGCGTCCAAGGGGTGTGCTTACCTAGCAAAATAAGTGTCAGGTTTACACTCCTTGCCGCTCAAAGACCCATTGTTCGGTGAATAAACAGTAGCTTCGTAATTGTTTCCAATCTGATGCACTAACTGGGCTTTGTCCCCGCAGTCACGGATACCCTGAGCAAATGCAACACCTCGCACAGGTACATCCTTGACCAGCCCTCCATATTGGCACGGAACCACAAAATATCTCCGGTCGCGTGTGAACCCACCACTGGTCCTGAAACAAAGAGCTGGAGTAACTGGAAATGTCCAGGAAGGAACTGCAGATGCTGGTTAAAACCGAAGACAGACACAAAATGCTGGAGTATCTCAGCGGGACAGGCAGCATCTCTGGTGAGAAGGAATGGGTGACGTTTCGGGTCGAGACCCTTCTTCAGCTTTCGGGTAGGGACTCAGTCTGAAGAAGGGTCTTGACCCAAAACGTCACCCATTCCTTCTCTCCAGATTATGTGTCTATCTGCTGGAGTAACTCAGCGGGTCAGGCAGCATCTCTGGAGAACAAGGATAGGTGACGTTTCAGCTCGGGACGTTTCTTCAATTTGATCTTTTGACTTTCACTTCAGAGATATAGCGTGGAAACAGGCCCTTCAGCCCATCGAGAGGCACCGACCAGCGATCAGCAATATACTACATAGCTCTATCATACTCACTAGGGACAATTTACAATTATTTTACAGAAGCCATTTAACCTACCAACCTGCACATCTTTGGGATGCGGTAGGAAACCGGCGCACCCGGAGGAAACCCACGCGGTGACAGGGAGAACGTGCGAACTCCGTACAGACAGCACCCGTAGTCAGGATCAAACCCGGGTCTCTGGCGCTGTGGGGCAGCAACTCTACCACCGTGCCACCCTGTCTGACTGTCTGTTTTCTGTAAAGCGGGTGAGGTTAAGACTTCCTTTGGATGATGTCCCAACAGGATCCGTTCAAAGTCTCTGGGAAATTAAAACTTCCATGGAAGAACTCCAAGAACACATTGTCTCCAGAAAGCTGCTACAGCCGGCCTTGAGAAATGAAATTACGGCATGACATACGAGTACCAGTGGCACACGGTGATGCCTCACAGCGCCAGAGACCCGCATACAATCCTGACTACGGGCGCTGTCTGTACGGAGTTTCTCCCCGTGACCGCCTGGGTTTTCTCCGGGTGCTCTGGATTCTTCACGCACTCCAAAAGGCATGCTGACCAGTTGCATCGTGGCTTGGTTCGGCAACTTGAATGCCCAGGAGCGGAAAAGACTGCAAAAAGTTGTAAACACTGCCCAGTCCATCATCGGCTCTGACCTCCCTACCATCGAGGGGGTCTATCGCAGTCGCTGCCTCAAAAAGGCTGGCAGCATCATCAAGGATCCACACCACTCATCCTGGCCACACACTCATCTCCCGCTGCCTTCAGGTAGAAGGGACAGGAGCCTGAAATCTGCAACAACCAGGTTCAGGAATAGCTGCTTCCCCACAGCCATCAGGCTATTAAACTCAACTCAAACAAAACTCTGATCATTAATAGCCCATTGCACTTTATCTGTTTATTTATATATTCATAGGTATATGGTCACACTGATCTGTTCTGTTCTGTATTTATTCATGCCTACTATGTTCTGTTGTGCTGAAGCAAAGGAAGAATGTCATTGTCCTATCTGGGACACATGACAATAAACCTCTTGAATCTTGAACCTTGAAAAGGCGTACAGGTTTGTAGGTTAATTGTCTTTGTTAAAAAAAAAATTGTAAATTGTCCCTAGTGTATAAGAGAGTGCTAGTGCCCAGGGTGATCGATGGGCAGGGTGGACTTTGTGGACCATAGTCCTGTTTCTGCGCTGTATCTTTAAAGTCTGAAATGGTCTGCTGAACAATAACAGCACAGAAGCAACCCATTTAGCCCGATAGGTCCAGGGGAATGTCGATAACCTTCACAAGTCCATTATTATTTTTTATTTCCTTTGCATTTGACTATAATTGTTAAAATGAAATTGGGGATGAAGGGTAAAAAAAGTTATTTGACTGGAGAAGCATTCACTTGGGTGTGGAAGAGTGTGTTCGCAACTGATGGTGAGAAATCATGGGACTGTAGGGATGGGCACAGGAATTGGACATCAGTGGGAAAGTAGGGGCATAGGTGAGAAGAGGTGATGGGTGAGGTGGTGGCAACAGGGCTGCGCAGTGGCACAACTGGTAACCCTGCTGCCTCACAGCGCCAGAGTCCCAGGTTCGATTCCCACCTCGGTCGCTGTCTGTGTGGAGTTTGTGCGTTCTCCTGGTGACCGTGTGGGTTTCCTCAGGGTGCTCTGGTTTCCTCCCACATTCCAAAGAGGTGCAAATCTGTAGGTTAGTTGGCCCTCTGTAAATTGCCCCTCTTGTGTGTAGGGAGTGGATGCGTTACTGGGATAATGTAGAACTTGTGATCGATGGTCAGTGTGGATTTGGTGGGCCGGAAGGCCTGTTTCCATGCTGTATCTCTAAACTAAACTAAAGATAGACAAAAGAAAAGCTGGAGTAACTCAGCAGGACAGGCAGCATCTCTGGAGAGAAGGAAAATGATGCCTGTCCCGCTGAGTTACTCCAGCTTTTTGTGTCTATCTTCGGTTTAAACCATCATCAGCAGTTCCTTCCGAAACTAAACTAAAACTAAATATCTCAAAAGGTTATAGTGGAACAAGGGATTGGGATTAAAATGTTGGTGTTAATAGTCAAGGGGGGCAATATTCCAGAGGGAACGCAGTTTGAAGAGTTAGAAAAAAAAAAAACAGAAGATGCTGGAAAGGCTCAGCAAGTCGGGCAGCATCTGTGGAAAGTGAAACGGAGTTAAGGTTTCACTTTGAAGAAGTTCTCAATATTCTCAGCCTGGACTACGCACTCATAGCTCCAGCTCGGGAACCGCGCCCCACAACCTTGTGAGTATCCAAAGATTGTTCTTATTGTTCTCACAGATGACACAAACGACATTCACCGTTGAGAATGCAATATGATGCTCGCTGGTCGGGGACGCAGAAATCAAACTGTTATTACATAAGATCAGTAATGAAACATGAGAAGGGGAATTTCCCAACGAGGCACTGATATGACACACACACATCGGCCAAAAGTTAATTACAAAGATTTAAATAATCAGCGGCCACAATAATGGGGCAGAACTGAATCCTACTTTAGCGTGCCAACATTCCTGAAGGCTGTTTTACACTGCCTCAGTCTTCACCTGTCCAAGCAAATCTTCCCTCATAAGGTCATAAATGATAGGAGCAGAATTAGGCCATTTGGCCCATCTAGTCCACCATTCAATCATGGCTGATCTATCCCCCCCTCCTAACCCCATTCTCCTGCCTTCTCCCCATAACCACTGATACTCGAACTTATCAAAAATCTATCTATCTCTGCCTTAAAAATATCCATTGCCTTGGCCTCCACAGCCGTCTGTGGCAATGAATTCCGCAGATTCAACATCCTCTGACTAAAGATATTCGTGCCCATCTCCTTCCTCTCATCACCGATACTTTTCTCCAAACTGTAGACCTAGAACAAACAGGGCTAAAAATGGCACCAGATCTCGTACGCTGTCTCAGTATGCTAGTACTATATACTTGTACTGTATCTAAGCTGCTTATCTAAGATGGATCGAAGTTCTTCGATTCAGTGATGATTGTACTGGACTGTGTGCTGAAGTGAATTTCACTGAACCTTGGTACTTGTGATAATACAGTACAATTGCACCGTTGAAAAATTAGTGTCAAACCAAAACATAACAGGGCAGGGTGGCGCAGCGGTAGAGTTGCTGCTTTAGTGCCAGAGACCTGGGTTCAATCCTGACCATAGGCGCTTCCCGTACGGAGTTTATACCTTCTCCCTGTGACCTGCGTGGGTTTTCCACGGAATCTCCAGCTCGGTGGTGTGAATGTGAATTGTCCCTCGTGTGTGTAGGATAGTGTTAATGTGCGGGGATCGCTGGTCGGCGCGGACTCCGTGGGCCGGAGGGCCTGTTTTCATTCAGATAATCACAGCTGCAAGGTATTAGGAAGATCAAAACTAGCCAGCAGTTGGCAAACATCAACGAATCATCAGATAACAACACTCTCATTCGTATCCACGACTCACTCAACCCTCCCCCCGCGGCGACCAGCGTTCCCAGAAGGCCTCCAGAGTCGCCATAGACACGCGGGCACGGTCGGAGGCCCAGACGAGGGGCAGGCAGTCGAGTGTGGGCGGCACTGATAGTGTTGCTGCCTTACAGCACCAGAGACCCGGGTTCAAGCCTGACCACGGGTGCTGTCTGTAGAGAGTTTGCACGTTCTCCCCGTGACCCGCGTGAGTTTTCTCCGGGTGCTCCGGTTTCCTCCCACACTCCAAAGACGTACAGGTTTGTAGGTTAATTGGCTTCTGTAAATTGTAAATTGTAATAGTGTTAGTGTACAGGGTGATCGCCGGTCAGCATGGACTTGATGGGCCAAAGGGCCTGTTTCCATGCTGTATGTCTAAAGTCTAGAGCAGTGGTTCTTAACCTTTTTGGCACCAGTACACGCATACGAGAACAAAATACTGTATGTGGTATGTACCTTTGTTAGGTTCCTAAACATGGGCTCAACAAATTGATATGTTATTTGTTTCCCCTTCATGACCCCCGGCAAAGTCCCAAATGACCCCCTTAGGGGGTCACGAACCCCAGGTTAAGAACCACTGGTCTAGAGTCTCATACCTATCCCGCTGCCAGGACCCTTGAATGGCCGTCTTGGCCAGGCCCAGCAAACCGAGTGGGGTACATACATTACCCCTTGGGTGTTGGTGATAGGATCTGGAGGGAGTTGATGGGAATGTAGAGCAGAATGACATTAGCGTAGGGTTAGTGCAAATGGGTGCCTTGGTCAGTGTGGACTCGATGGGCTGAAGGGCCTGCCTCCGTGCCGTGTGACTGCAGACCGAAAATACCAAGAGACCGACTGTAAATGCTGACACAGTTGGACTGCTGTTGAATGATTCTGGAGAGCAACAGGAAGATGGGGAGGGGGAGGGGGAGGGGGAGGGGGAGGAGGGGAAGGGGGAAGGGGGGGGAAGGGAGGAAAGGGCGAGGGGGAGGCGGGGGAAGGGGGAGGGGAGGGGGGAAAGTGCGAGAGAGAGGAGGGGGAAGGAGTGAGGGAAGGAGGGTGATAACTGTCTTGTAAAGGACACTTGGCAAGGATCAAAGATAGACACAAAATGCTGGAGTTAAGGGCCTGTCCCACTGTACGAGCTAATTCAAGAGTTCTCCCGAGTTTCCCCTGATTCGAACTCGGAGAATTACGGTAATAGCCGCTCGTAGGTACTCGGGGCTCTCGTGGACATTTTTCAACATGTTGAAAAATCTTCACGAGTCTTCACGAGCTTACCGCGTTTCTCGAGTACCTGCCATTAGCGTTACAAGCCGCTAAGAGACGTCACCGAGCTCCGACGTACCCGCTACGTACATTCTACGTGCTTACCACAAGTTTGATTTTTTTTTAAACTCGGGAGAGCTCTTGAATGACCTCGTACAGTGGGACAGGCCCTTAACTCAGCGGGACAGGCAGCATCTCTGGAGAGCAGGAAAGGGTGACGTTTCGGGTCGAGATCCTTCTTGCAAGGATCAGTCAGAATAAAGGTTGGTGCTAAACATTGACAAAAGATAAAGATGATTGCACAGAGATAGGCGAGTTGAAAACATTATCAATTCATAATTAAAACCGGTGTACGCAGAATAATTGCGTATTATTCTGGCAGAATAATTCATACAAAAGGCAGAGCAGGAGAGGTTGATGAGACCAGAACAATGATTCATGGGAGTTTCAGCATGAACTTTTCACCTTGGGGAACTAAGATTGACTGCGACCTAATTCTGCAGTCAACTGCTCTACGCTTTGTGAAGTCGCTCAGAATCTGCATTGTAAAATGACGACATGCAGGTTTATAGGTTATTTGGCTTCTGTAAACTGCCCCTGGTGTGTGTAATGTGTAGGAAGGAACTGCAGGTGCTGGTTTAAACCAAAGATAGACACAAAATGCTGGTGTAACTCAGCGGGACAGGCAGCATCTCTGGAGAGAAGGAATGGGTGACGTGTCAGAAGGGTCTCGACGCGAAACGTCACCTATTCCTTCTCTCCAGAGATGCTGCCTGTCACGCTGAGTTACTCCAGCTTTTTGTATCTGGCCTCACGTGTATGGAGTGGATGCGAAAGTGGGATGACATCCAGGGTCAGTGTGGTCGCAGTGGGCCGAATGGCCTGTTTCCATACTGTATCTCTCCATCAATCAATACCTATTAGTATTATAAACTTAATGGTACAATCGACACTTCACGCTGCCTTGGAAAAGCAGCCAACATAATCAAAGACTTGTCCCACATGGGCCATTCCTTCTTCTACCTGTTCCTGACGGGCAGAAGGCACAGAAGCTTGAAAGCGCGCACCACCAGACTCAGGAACAGCTTCTTCCCCGCTGTTATCAGGCTTCTGAACGGTCCTTCCATAAGCTAGGGTACTGCCCAATACACTTTTGCCCCATTGTGGACATTGAGGGCAGCACAGCAGTTACGTTGCTGCCTTACAGCGCCAGAGACACGGGTTCGATCCAGACCAGGGGCGCTGTCTGTACGGAGTTTGTACGTTCTCACCGTGACCGCGTGGGTTTTCTCTGAGATTTTCAGTTTCCTCCCACACAGTCCAAAGACTTACAGGTTTGTAGGTTAATTGGCTTGGTATAAAATGAAATTTGGGCCTAGTGTGCGTAGGTTAGTGTTAATGTGCGGGGATCGTTGGTCGGTGGCCGAATGGCCTGTTTCTGTGCTGTATCTCCAAACTAAACTAAACTGTTGCGCTACAATGATGAGAACTGCATCCTGCTCTCTGTCTCTTTCCCATTGCCCGACTTCTTATACTTGAATTTGGCCTCATTAGATTTATGTATAGTATTATCTGATCTGATTGGAAAGGATACAAAACAAAGCTTTTCCCTGTACCTCAGTGCCCAGGAGCGGAAAAGACTACAAAAAGTAGTAACCACTGCCCAGTCCATCGTCGGCTCTGACCTCCATACCATCGAGGGGATCTATCGCAGTCGCTGCCTCAAAAAGGATGGCAGCATCATTAAGGACCCACACCATCCTGGCCACACACTCAGGTAGAAGGTACAGGAGCCTGAAGACGGCAACGACCAGGTTCAGAAACAGCTACTTTCCCACAGCCATCAGGCTATTGAACTCAAGTCAAACAAAACTCTGAACATTAATAGCCCATTATCTGTTTATTTGCACTTTATCTGTTTTATTTATTCATGTGTGTCTATATTTATACAATGGTATATGGACACACTGATCTGTTTTGTATTCATGCCTACTATGTTCTGTTGTGCTGAAGCAAAGCAAGAATTTCATTGTCCTATCTGGGACACATGACAATAAACTCTCTTGAATCTTGACAATAATAAACCTAAACGTGGTATTATAAGGCTAATTATTTTTTAACAATAAGGGCATGGGTACTTGATCAAAAAAAGTTAGACCTCTTTCAAATTCTGCATTACAATGATTTCACAATGCTTAACAAAGAGACCCTGAGAACACTTACTGTATGTGTAAAGGGTTTATAATTACCATAAAGCAAAGGCATAGGGCTACACAATGGAGCAGCGGTAGAGTTATTGCCCTACAGCGCTTACAGCGCCTGAGAACCAGGTTTGATCCCGACTACGGGTGCTGTCTGTACGGAGTTTGTGCGCTCACCCCGTGACCTGCGTGGGGTTTCTCCGAGATCTTCGGTTTCCTCCCACACTCCAAAGACGTGCAGGTTCGTAGGTGGATTGGTTTCGGTATCAATGTAATATTTGTTCCTAGTGTGTTAGCGTGCGGGGATCGCTGGCGGGCACGGACTCGGTGGGCTGCAGGGCCCTTTTCCGCGCTGTGTCTAAACTTAACTTAACTAAAACTAAAACAGGTAGTGGCAGGAAACTCTGCGTACAATTCTCCAGCACAGTCATTCATGAGCTGCAGTCTCCAGGGTATAGTCTTGCCTCGTTTAACCCCAATTGCAGGAGACAAACAACGAACATTATCTGTCAACAATCACCACTGACATGGCCCTGCCAACTGCAAGAGTACCAGCCACAGAGCTCTTTGTCTCTGCTGCTGAAAACTAACTTGGTTTTGTGGCCTGGACCTGAAGTATTTCTACTAGAAACTAGAGAGCGGTCCTGAACTACTATCTATCTTATTGGTGACTATCTTTGATCTTGGCTTTATCTTGCACTAAATGTTATCCCCTTACCATGTATCTGTACACTGTAAATGGCTCGACTGTAATCATATATTGTCTTACCGCTGACTGGATAGCACACAACAAAAGCTTTCACTGTACCTCGGTACACGTGACAATAAGCTATTCAGAACTGATATTTACTGATTCTCCCTGCACAGATGCTGCCTGGCCCGCTGAGTGTTTCCAGCATCTTCTCTTTTTATTTTTAAAAAAAGGGGAAAGCTGGAAAAAGGCTTAAGGTGGGGGAACAGTTGTGGGGTGAAAAACAGAGCCTGGGTCTCACGCTATAAACAAAAAGCTGGAGTAACTCAGCGGGACAGGCAGCATCTCTGGACAGAAGGAATGGGTGACGTTTCGGGTCGAGACCCTTCTTCAGACTTCAGTCCTGAAACATCACCCAATCCTTCGCTCCAGAGATGCTCCCTGTCCCGCTGAGTTACTCCAGCATTTTGTGTCTATCTTCATTTAAACAGAGCATCTGCAGTTCCTTGCTACATATAAGGTCTCACGCTGACGAACCGGCACAAGTTAGAGGTGGAGTGAGATTTACAACGATCACACAAAGGGCAGGAAAGATGAGATGACACAAGTCGTGAGGGAACTGTGTGAGAGTGGGTGGCAGAAAGTTTCAGGTGAATAACGAAAGGCAAATCTTGTGGGAGAAGATGAATAATTGTGTGAAATAAAGAGACCAGAGAGTTTAACTGTCATATGTACTGACGATAGAATGATATTCTAATTTGCAGCAGCATAACAGGCCTGTAAACACAATATGCACAGACAATAGATAATTAGGGGAATCAAGGACCAGACATATGAGAATGGAGCGGCTGGGCTTGTATATTATGGAATTTAGGATGAGAGGGGATCTTATTGAAACATATAAGATTATTAAGGGATTGGACATGCTAGAGGCAGGAAACATCGTCCCGATGTTGGGGGAGTCCAGAACCAGGGGCCTCAGATTAAGAATAAGGGGTAGGCCATTTAGAACGGAGAGAAAAGTTTTTTGTCTAAACTTTTTCACCCAGAGAGTTGTGAATCTGTGGAATTCTCCGCCTCAGAAGGCAGTGGAGGCCAATTCTCTGAATGTTTTCAAGAGTTAGATAGAGCTCTAAAAGATAGCGGAGTCAGGGGAGAAAAAGGTTCTGACTGTCTCCCCTGTCTATGGTGAGAAGTCAGGAACTGAATATGGATGATCAGCCATGATCACAGTGAATGGCGGTGCTGGCTCGACGGCCGAATGGCCTACTCCTGCACCTATTATCTATAGGTTCAAGGTGAAGGGGAAAAGATTTAAGAGGAATCTGAGGGGTAACTTTTTCACACAAATAGTGACGGGTGTATGGAACAAGCTGCCAGAGGAGGTAGTTGAGGCTGGGACTATCCCAACATTTAAGAAAGTTAGACAGGTACATGGATAGGACAGGTTTGGGGGGATATGGACCAAGCGCGGGCAGGTGGGACCAGTGTAGCTGGTGTGGGCAAGTTGGGCCAAAGGGCCTGTTTCCACGCTGTATCACTCTCTGACTCCATCTATAATGAACAAATGTGGGACCTTGTCAAAGGCTTTTTGAAAGTCCTGATACACCACATCCACTGGCACTCCCTTCTCCATTCCACTTGTTACATCCTCAACAAAAAAATCCAACAGATTAGTCAATTCTGTGACCACACGTAAAGTCTGCAGAAGGGTCCCGATCTCAAAACACCGCCTGTCCATTCCCTCCACAGATGCTGTGAGATCCTCCAGCACTTTGTGTTTTACTCCAGCACCTGCAGTTCCTTGTGTCTCCATGGCCATGGTCGCTTAAATGAAAGGTGCAGGAAGGGACTGCAGGTGCAGGTTTAAACCGTGGACACAAAAGGCTGGTAAATGAAACTCCAGCTAAATGTAACGTTATTGCCCTGTTTGTTGCTTGTTTGTTTGTTTTGACGAGTTTCACTGAAGCAATTTCCACCGACGAGCGACACAAACTGCTGGAGAACCCCTGCGGGACATGGCAGCATATCTGGAGCCAGGGTTGGTTACTGGGGGCCGAGTTCAATTGTAATTGCCATTTGCATGAATCACAGGCAGCACAAGAGCTGGGTCTGGGTGATAGTTGTAGTTGGTGAGCTGGGCTGGGCTGGGCGAGGCGGCTGTGGGAAATGCTGCGCAACTTTCCATGCAAGGTTTTCTTTCCCCCCTCCGTTGAGTTGCTGTGAACTTCCGGGGATTTTCCTCCGGCCCGGGTTGTTGGTTTGAGAGGTTGGTGGTGTTGCCGAGAGGGCGAGGAGGGCGGCTGCTGCTGCTGCTGCTGCTGCTGCTGCTGCTGCTGCTGCTGCTACCACCGGGTGTCCCGTCCTCTCTCCTCTCTCCCCATGCCGTCTGGACACGGGCTCACACACAGCCCCCGCTCCCCAGGTAAGAGCCAGCCCAGCCCGGCCCTGCACCACAGTGGTATCAACATTGTCTTCGCTAACTTCAAGTAACCCTTGCTTTCCCTCTCTCGCTCCATCGCTCCCCCTTCCCAGTTCTCCGACCTGTCTCACCCCTTGATTACATTTTAATCTTTGTTTCCTTCGTTGTCAACTTCTCCTCTCCTCCATGTCCAGCCTCATGCTCTCTCATGTCTGTTTTTCACCCCTTGCCCTTCCTTATCTCTGTGACTCCCTCTCCCTCATCCCCTCTGATGTCTGTTTTTCACTCCTTGCCCTTCCTTATCTCTGTGATTCCCTCTCCCTCATCCCCTCTGGTGTCTGTTTTTCACCCCTTGCCCTATCCTTATCTCTTTCTCCCTCTTTCTCATCCCCTCTGTTTTTCACCCCCTTGTGCTTCCTTATCTCTGTGTCTCCCACTCCCTCATCCCCTTTGATGTCTGTTTTTCACCCCTTGCCCTCCTTATCTCTGTCCCTCATCCCTCTCATGTCTGTTTTTCACCCCTTGCCCTTCCTTATCTCTGAGTCTCCCTCTCCCTCATCCCCTTTGATGTCTGTTTTTCACCCCTTGCCCTTCCTTATCTCTGTCCCTCATCCCTCTCATGTCTGTTTTTCACCCCTTGTGCTTCCTTATCTCTGTGTCTCCCTCTCCCTCATCCCCTCTGATGTCTTTTTCACCCTTGCCCTTCCTTATCTCTGTCCCTCTCCCTCATCCCCTTTGATGTCTGTTTTTCACCCCTTGCCCTTCCTTATCTCTGTGTCCCTCATCTCATGTCTGTTTTTCACCCCTTGTGCTTCCTTATCTCTGTGTCTCCCTCTCCCTCATCCCCTCTGATGTCTGTTTTTCACCCCTTGCCCTTCCTTATCTCTGTGTCTCCCTCTCCCCTGACTCTCAGTCTGAAGAAGGGTCTCGACGCAAAACGTCACCCATTCCTTCTCTCCAGAGATGCTGCCTGACCCGCTGAGTTACTCCAGCATTTTGTGTCTATCTTCGGTGTAAACCAGCATCTGCAGTTCCTTCCTATACACTAGGACTTTATTCCTTGGAGCTCAGGAGGATGAGGGGTGATCTTATAGAGGCATGAGGGGGAATAGATAGAATATTTTATAGACACAAAGCTGGTGTAACTCAGCGGGACAGGCAGCATCTCTGGAGAGGAATGGGTGACGCTTCGGGTCAAGACCCTTCTTCAGATTTTAAATTATCGTGCCAGTCAACTTGTATGTTTTTTTCCACATCAAAAGAGATTGTTTATGTGCTGAAGTTCACACATGCATGAACTGTGACCCTCTGTGCTACCAGGGGAAATTCAGTAAAGGTTATACTTGAGCAAGTTCCCCTGAATTGTTAGTGTGGGAAGTTGTTGGTCGGTGTGGGCAAATTGGGCCAAAGGGCCTGTTTCCATGTTGTATGACTCTGTGACTCTCACATTAGAGCAATGCCCCTCCACTCCTTGGTATTTGCACCCTGGGAGAAAAAGGTTCTGACTGTCTGCCCTGTCTATGCCTCTCATATTTCTAACAGGTCTCCCCTCGGCCTCCAGCATTGCCTAGGGAGTTATATATTCCACACACAGAGAGTTGTGAGTCTGTGGAATTCTCTGCCTCCGAGGTGGTGGAGGCCGGTTCTCTGGATGCTTTCAAGAGAGTGCTAGATAGGGTTCTTAGGGATAGTGGAGTTACGGGATATGGGGAGAAGGCAGGAACGGGTTACTGATTGTGGATGATCGATCAGCCATGATCACATTGAATGGCGGTGCTGGCTCGAAGGGCCGAAGGGCCGAATGGCCTACTCCTGCACCTATTGTATATTGTATTGGATCTAAGTGGACAACATTAAGAAACATAGAAAATAGGTGCAGGAGGAGGCCATTCAGCCCTTCGAGCCAGCACCGCCATTCATTGTGATCATGGCTGATCGTCCCCTATCAATAACCCGTGCCTGCCTTCTCCCCATATCCCTTGACTCCACTAATAGAAACATAGAAAATAATTAATATCAACTAAATAGATGATGCCGTTGTTAATTAATCTAAATGACACAGGATTAAAAATCTGATATCAAACACATAGTGCTGGAGTAACTCAGCAGGTCAGGCAGCATCTATGGGGCGAATGGATGGGCAATGTATGGGACCCTTCTAGTTGTAAAACTGAAAGGTGACAAAATAGGAGAATTTGATGGGCATGTGAGAGGGAATAGGGTACAAGGAAATACAGGGGGGGAATTTGATTGTTCCTCGAGCTGGCGTAAATTAGATGGACTGAACGGCCTCTTATCTAATAGCAAAGCATGAGAGATCAGTTTCTTCCCAGCTGTTATCCAGCCTATCATCAACTAGAGAGTCGCCCTGACCTACCACCGACCTCGGCACGGTGGCACAGCAGTACAGTTGCTGCCTCACAGCGCCAGGGACCCGGGTTCGATCCCGACTACGGGTGCTGTCTGTACGGAGTTTGTACATTCTCCCCGTGACCTGCGTGGGTTTTCTCCGAGATCTTCGGTTTACTCCAAAGACATACAGGTTTGTAGGTTATTTGGCTTGGTATAATTTAATAAATGTAAAATTGTCCCTAGTGTGTGTAGGGATAGTGTCAATGTGCGGGGATCGCTGGTCGGCGCGGACCCGGTGGGCCGAAGGGCCTGTTTCCGCGCTGTATCTCTAAAACTAAAAACTAGAAAAAAGTTTTTAAAATAAAAAAATGTGTACAGCTGAGAATCAAATATAATCTGTTTGGAGACTTAACTGTTCAATAACTTAATGGATTTTGAGAGAATAAATAAGGAGAAACCTTTACCGATGCCAGAAGCTCTGGTGACCAGTTAACATAGAATATAGAACAGTACAGGAACAGGCCCTTCGGCCCATAATGTTTGTGCTGAACTGATCTCGTCTGCCTGTACATCATCTACATTCCTCTATTCCCTGCATTACTGTGCCTATCTTAAACACCACTATCATATCTGCCTCCACCACCATCCCTGGCCATGCATTCCACTCCCCCACCACCCTCTATGTGTTCAATAAAGAAATTGCCTCGCACATCTCCATTAAGCTTCTCCTCTCTCACCTGGGGAAAAGGTTCTGACTGTCTACCCTCTCTGTGCCTCTCGTAATTTTACCGACTTCTATCAAGTTTCAAGTTTCCCCTCTACCTCCATTGCTCCAGGGAAACAATCCAAGCCTATTGGATCTTTGGGAGGTGGGAGGAAAACGGAGCACCACACGGTCACAGAGAGAACGTGCAAACTCCACTCGGAGAGCATCTGTGTCGGGGTCGAACCTGGGTCCCTGGCAACTCTGAGGCAGCGGCTCTACCAGTTGCGCCACTGTGCCACCCTCCCGGGCCTCCCGATCTCACCAGCAACCTGACCAATATTCGCACCTTAAGTAGCATTGAGACTGATTATTATCTTTGCTTTGCTTAAATTATCGGCTGTTTCTTAAATCTCAATAGTGCCTGCACCTCAACATTACACGGGCTGTAAAATGTTTTCAGACTTTGAACGTAGTGAAAGTGTCAAATAATTATTTTTTGTTTTATGTGTTTTTCTTGAACTTTTTTGCCTTTTCACGTTGATAAAGACTTGTCACGATAAAGGGTTGATAGAGACAAAATGCTGGGGTAACTCAGCGGGTCAGGCAGAATCTCTGGATAGAAGGAATGGCTGACGTTTCGGGTTCTTTCTTCTTTCGTGTGGCGTGCACAGCCTCAAGTTGTTGGACAACTTGTTCTATTTGATCTTCCGTTTGTGCACGTCGAGTTGATTGCATTAGTCGAAACAGGGTCAAGGTTGCAATCTTCCACCCCACATTTCGGGTTGAGACCCTTCTTCAGACTGAGAGTCAGGGGAGAGGAGACACGGAGATATGGAAGGGTAAGGTGTGAAGATGAGACATCAAAGGGGGACGAAGGACAAGGAAAATGTAGAATAGATCATTGTGAGCTAGGGGAAGGTGACAACGAAGGCATACAAAGAAAAAAAAAATTTTCAGGAGAATTAAATTGAACGAGTCTGAAGAAGGGTGCCGACCTGAAACATCACCTATCCATGTTCTCCAGAGATGCTGCCTGACCTGCCGAGTTACCCAGGCACAGTGGGTTTAAAAAAAATCTTGCTGAGTCATTTGTACATAGTCTAAGGTGGGACATGCACATCTTTGAATCGGAAGCTGTGTTTTGCTGGTGCATGGTTTTCCTTCATGGTGGGTTGGGACCCCCCTGTTGGCTGGGGATGGGTTAATGGTTGAGAGAGTGTTGCAGAGTGTTGTATTTTGACGGGCATTTGTGCGCTGTACACCTGGGGTGGGTGACGTTGCACTCTTGCCTTCTGCAGTTGTACAGGGCCCTAGTGAAACCACACCTGGAGTAATTGTGTTTAAGAATGAACTGCAGATGCTGGAAAATCGAAGGTTAAACAAAAATGCTGGGAGAAACTCAGCGGGTGCAGCAGCATCTATGGAGCGAAGGAAATAGGCAACGTTTGGGCCGAAAACCTGAAGGAAATAGGCAACGTTTCGGGACGAAACCCGGAAGGGTTTCGGGCCGAAATGTTGCCTATTTCCTTCGCTCCATAGAAATGCTGCTGCACCCGCTGAGTTTCTCCAGCACTTTTGCCTACCTTTGATTTCCAGCATCTGCAGTTCCTTCTAAAACCCATTAAATTCCTGTCCCCTCTGCTAGTAGAAATTGTTAATCCCTCTCTGCAAAAACGCTTTTATCATGGATTGTTTCTGTTATATTACCATTAACTTTCTTTGTTCTGAGGCTAAAGTGACGCAGCGGTGGAGTTGCTGCCTCACAGCGCCAGAGACCCGGTTCATTCCTGACTACGGTGCTGTCTGTACGGAGTTCGTATGTTTACCCCCCGGAACTGCGTGGGTTTTCTCCGGGTGCTCCGGTTTCCTCCCGCACTCCAAGACGCGCAGGTTTGTAGGTTAATTGGCCTCTGTAAATTCCTCCCTAGAGTGTGGGATGGAACTGGTATATGGGGGTGATCGCTGGTCAGCGCAGACTCGGTGGGCCGAAGGGCCTGTTTCCCCACCGTATCTGTGAAGGAAAGTCAAAAGTAAACAAAACAATCCTAGCTCCTCCAGCATGTCCATCATTAAGGGCTGTCCCACTGTACGAGCTGATTCAAGAGTTCTCCCGAGTTTCCCCTGATTCGAACTCGGGAGAATTACGGTAATGGAATGGCCGCTCGTAGGTACTCGGGGCTCTCGTGGACATTTTTCAACATGTTGAAAAATCTTCACGAATCTTCACCAGCTTACCGCGTTTCCCGAGTACCTGCCGTTAGCGTTACGAGCCGCTAAGAGACGTCCCCGAGCTCCGACGTACCTGCTACGTACATTCTACGTGCTTACCACGAGTTTGATTTTTTTTTAAACTCGGGAGAGCTCTTGAATTAGCTTGTACAGTGGGACCGGCCCTTAACTGTCGGGATTCTCGCCCAGGATCTCTTCAGTATTGGCTCAATCTCAACTGGACTATTGTGATTGTGGTTTTATCGCGATTCCTTATTTTTGAGCTCTTAAGCCGGTTACAAAGCACAGGATCGACTTTTCTTTCATTGACTGGTTTTATTGACAACTAAATATGTTTGTTTAGGTTTATTATTGTCATGTGTACAATGAAAGGCTTGGTATTGCGCGCTATCCAAACAGATGAGATAATGCTATTGATCAATATGGTGGTGAAGCGGTAGACTAGCTGCCTTACAGAGCCAGAGACACAGGTTCGATCCTGACTATGGGTGATGTCTGTACGGAGTTTGTATGTTCTCCCTGTAACCTGCGTGGGTTTTATCTGATATCTCCGGTTTCCTCCCACACTCCAAAGACGTACAGGTTTGTAGGCTAATTGGCTTGGTATAAATGTAAAATGTCCCTGGTGCAAGGGTTCCCAACCTGGGTACATGTCGCCTACCCAGGGGGGAAATTTGTTGATTCTGGATTTGTACATATTTTTTCTCATTGACTGACTGTGTTTGCTTCTGGTATACCAGTATCTGAAGAAGGGTTTCGACCCGAAACGTTGCCTATTTTCCTTCGCTCCATAGATGCTGCCTCACCCGCTGAGTTTCTCCAGAATTTTTGTCTACCTTCTGTTCATCATTAGTTGTTCATAAATAAGTGAAATAACATTGTTATGTGCTATTTAAAGTTGCCAGGGGACAACGGGATGAAAAAGGTTGGAACCCCTTGCCCTAGTGTGTGTAGGGCTAGTGTTAACGTGCGGGGATCGCTGGTCGGTGTGGACTTGGTGGGCCGAAGGGCTTCTTTCCGCGCTGTATCTAAAAAATCCAATTGTGTCAAACTCGAGTGTGATTCGTGGAGCAAAGGGGAAGATGCAAAATGCAGAATATTGTTCTCAGCATTGTAATACTGCAGTTCCATATAAAGAAGTCCAATGTCCGCAATCGGGTAGTGGTGAATTGCGGCCATTGGACTTTGTTGATGGAATTGGTGTACTTCAGCGTGGACTCCTTCCCCGAGTCTTTACCAATATTTATATTCTTACAACTTTGGTTTTCATGGACTGGATGTGTGAATTTTCGATGCATGAGATGTGTGAATTGGAGGATCGGGTGCATATGATTTATAGGAATGACATTTTATTGTCACATGTGACAAGTGACGGTGATAATCTTTGTTTGGCACAGCCACGGTATGCAAAGAGTAGCCACATAAAGGGCGCTGACAGAGTTACAAAAATATGTCAAGTATAGTATGTATGTATGTAGACTTGATGTGAACAGTGCTTAAGGGCCTGTCCCACTTTCACGACCTAATTCACCACCTTTTTACTCGTGGACATTTTTCATCATGCTAGAAAAAACGCCCCGACCTACTTGATACCTAAGACTAGCATCACGGCCTGCTTCGACCTACCTACGACCTCGTGACGACCATGCTGCGAGTATGAGTCAAGGGCAAACTCGGCAGAGCTCGTGAATTTGGTGGTGAAAGTGGGACAGGCCCTTTATAGACAGGATTCGTGAGGTTCGTTTAGTGATACAGCATGGAAACAGGCCCTTCGGCACACCGAGTCCATGCAGACTATTGATCACCCGTTCACACTGTCGTCTGCTAGTTTCACTGTTCTTATCCCATCGTTATCACCTCGTCTTTAGCCAGCAATGCATCATTGTGGGCTCCACCTTGCCTTGGCCAACGGCGCTGACTCTGATTTGTTCTTTTCACACTTTTAACTCATTTGTTCTTTTTACCTCTTCATACCTCTCCCTCTGACTCTCAGCCTGAAGAAGGGTCTCGACCCGAAACGTCACCCGTTCCTTTTCACCAGATATGTTGCCTGACCCGCTGAGTTACTCCAGCACTTTGTGTCCGTCAGTGTTTGAGAAGCAGAATAATAAAACAAATAAACATGGGTGTGTGCATCGGTTCTTCTTTTTAATGGGCTGATTCATCAAAAATGAATGCATTGTCACAGTGTTTTCTTTAGTTTAGTTTAGATATTCAGCGCGGAAACAGGCCCTTCGGCCCACCAAGTCCGCACCAACCAACGATCCCCGCACACGAACACTATTCTACACACGGGGGACCATTTACAATTTTACCGAAGTCAATTAACCTACAAACCTGCACGTCTTTAGAGTGTGGGAGGAAACCAGAGCTCCTGGAGAAAACCAACGCAGGTCACGGGGAGAACGCACAAACTCCATACAGGCAGCACCTGTAGGCAGAATAAAACCCGGGTCTCTAGCACTGTGAGGCAGCAATTCAACCGCTGCGCCACCGTGCCACTCATTTGTTGCTACAAAATTCTCTTGCTGCAATTTTCTACCTTGAGGTATACGCTTCCCAGCTTACAGAGAGATTTTGTTTGAAATGACTAATGTTTGGGTTAAAGTGAGTTAAGACTTACTGTAAAGAAGCCAAGGATCTTTGGTCGACATAAACCACTAGGCCAAATAGAAGATGCATTGTTTCTCTTGAAAAAAAGCACCTTCCCACCATTTTTGTTTTGTGGCATACAATGCGGTCTATTTTCAGATGGTGGTGGGCATGTGTTTTCTTGGATTTAATATAATTTCTGTGCGAAAGGGAAGCATATTATTTACCCTGTAGAGTATTTCCAGTCATTTATTTTTTGGGGTCGATTTTAGCATTCTGAATATATTTAGAACATAGAACAGTACAGCACAAGAACAGGCCCTTCGGCCCACAATGTCTGTGCAAAGCATGATGCCCAGACCTACTCTCCTTATCCCTCCATTCCTTACATATTGGTGGTAGCCAGTGCCATCTTGTTCTCTGCATATGTGCTGGGGCAGCAGGGCGAAGGCCGCGGATGGCAATAGGATCAACAACCTCATCAGGAAGGCTGGCTCCGTCCTGGGGGTGGGGCTGGATCCACGGGAGGTGGTCTTGGAGGGGAGGATGCTGCTCAAACTGGGGAGATCCTTCTTCCCTGTGGCTATCAAACTGTACAACTCCTCCCCCTTCTGTCGTGGGGTAGACTGAGACTGACTGACTCCCCCCCCCCCCCCCCCCCCAATCTTTGCACGTCCCCAATCCTTTCCACTCGTCACTTTAATTTCATGTTTCATGTATTTTTGGGTTTTATGGCTGTTGGCAGATCAATTTCCCTCCTGGGATAAATAAAGTTCTATCGTATCGTATATCACTGTGCCCTTCTTAAAGTCTCTTAAATGCCCCTATCATATCTGCCTCAACCACCACCTCCAGCAGCACGTCCCAGGCACCCACCACCCTCTGGGTAAATAAAAACGTACTCCACACATTGCCTTTAAACTTTGTGCGTCTCAGTCAAAGCTATGTGGGAGGAAACCGGAGCACCTGGAGAACATGTCATAGTCACAGGGAGAACATGCAAACTCCGTACAGACAGCACCCATAGACGGGATCGAACCCGGGTCTCTGGCGCTGTGAGGCAGCAACTCTACCGCAGCGCCACCCATGCCAATCGTTGAGAAAGCTTGTAGAAATGAAAACCTGGGGAGAAAAAATGAACGGGCATCTATCTGGGCGCGTTTGAGTTAACAAAAGAGAGGCAGTGTAAACTTAGTTAATTGGAACTAATATGAATGGATTTGTTTTTTCTTTTGAGATAATGAACGATTGCCAGTGGCAATACCATAGATGTTTCTGCAAATGTTCAGAAGGAAGTTGTGGATAACAACCCACATAAACGGTTCTAAAACTCAGGATTAAAGGGATCAGTGACAGTTTGGACAAAGACATTGGCTTTAGGACATGGTAAACTTATTTCTTCAGACTAACATAGGGCAAGGGTCGTATTTTTTATTTGTTAATTAACTCGGGGATGGGTGAAAGTAAAAATTTCCGAACATTGTGGAAGGCAGCGGTAGAGTTGCTGCCTTACAGCGCCAAAGACCCGGGTTTGATCCTGACTACAGATGCCGTCTGTACGGAGTTTGTACCTTCTCCCCGTGACCTGTGTGGGTTTGCCCCGGTTGCTCCGGTTTTCTCCCACACTCCAAAGACGTGCGGGTTTGTAGGTTAATTGGGTTGGCAAAATTGTAATTTGTTCCTAGTGAGTGTTGGATAGTGTTAAAGTGCGGGGATCGCTGGTCGGCGCGGGAGCTGGAACGAAGGGCCTGTTTCCGCGCTGTATCTCGAAACTAAACGAAACAAAACCAAATTTACCAACATAACCCTAAAAGCCCTGTCCCATGGTACGAGTTCATTCAAAGAGTTCTCCCGAGTTTGCCCTGATTTGAACTCGGAGATTTACGGTAATGGCCACTCGTCGGTACTCGGGGCTCTCGTGGACATTTTTCAACATGTTGAAAAATCTTCACGAGTCTTCCCGTGCTTACCTGCCGTTAGCGAGTCTTCCCGAGTACCTGCCGTTAGCGCTAAGAGACGTCCCCGAGCTCTGACGTACCCGCTACGTTCATTCTCTGTGCTTACCGCGTGTTTGATTTTTTAAAAACTCGGGAGAGCTCTTGGAATGAACTCGTACCGTGGGACAGGGCTTTAACCCTTCTTCACACTCGGAGATGCTGCCTGTCCCGCTGAGTTACTCCAGCATTTTGTGTCTATCTTTGGCGTAAAACCAGCATCCTTCCCACACACTGGATTTAACTAGTGTCGTTGATCGGAGTGGACTCAGAGGGGCAAAGGGCCTGTTTCCACACTGTAACTCTAAGATGAAAAAGTTAAACAAATTTCTACTCAAAGTGTGCTGTGTGACAATCAATTTTCAATCCTTATCTGTGTATCACTCCTAACTGTAGCTGTTCATATTTACACACTTTGTTTGTATTATTTAATCGAAGGCGGCACAGCGGTAGAGTTGCTGCCTTACAGCGAATACAGCGCCGGAGACCCGGGTTCGATCCCGACTACGGGTGCTGTCTGTACGGAGTTTGTACGTTCTCCCCGCGACCTGCGTGGGTTTTCTCCGAGATCTTCGGTTTCCGCCCATACTCCAAAGACGTACAGGCTTGTAGGCTAATTGGCTTGGTAAATGTAAAAATTGTCCCTAATGGGTGTAGGATAGTGTTAATGTGCAGGGATCGCTGGTCGGCGCAGACCCAGTGGGCCGAAGGGCCTGTTTCCGCGCTGTATCTGGGGTAAACATCACACCTTTCATAAATCAGACAACAGAAGTGGCGGCGCTGTGGCAGCTGCGGCTCGCCTGCAGTCCGTTTGTCTTTTTTTTCCCTTTTGTCCTGTTTTAGTTTATTCAGTTTATTTTGGTTGCGTATGTGTGGGGGGTGTGGGTGAAACTTGTTTTAGTCTCTTCCTTCGGGGGGGGGATGCGACCTTTTCTTGTCATATCTCCGTCTCCGTCTGCGCTAAGGCCTATCGCGGAGCTGGCGGCCTCCAACTGGGGCCGACCTCGAGGCTCCGGAGGCAGAGCCAGGACTTACCAACGCGGGGCTGGCCGACTTCGGGGCTGCGGTGGCGTTGCGGCTGCAGCGACCCGACTTCGGGGCTGTGGCGGCGTTGCGGCGGCAGCCCAACTTCGGAGCCTCGGAGGCTTCGGCCGCGGGCCCAGTGGATGACAACATCGGGAGCTCGCAGGTCCCAGGTTGGTGACCGGTTGTCCGGAGCTCCCGCAACAACAGCTTCGTCCGCTGGACTGGAGGGTGGCAGCTTCGTCCGCCCCGGGCCGCGGAGCTCAGATTCGGCCGCGGGACTTACCATCACCCAGCGGGGGAGCCCAACATCAGAAGCCTGGATCGCCTCAACGCAGAGGGAGAACAAGGAGGGAAGAGACAAGGACTTTAAGACTTTTGCCTTCCACACACAGTGAGGAGGTGCCTGGTAGACTCACTGTGGTGGATGTTAAACTGTTAAGTGTGTGTTTTGTTATTTTATTCTATGTTATGACTGCAAGGTTTCGCAATTCCGTTGGGACTGAAAGGTCTGAATGGCAATAAAGGATAATTTGACTATGACTTTGAAATCCCTTTGATAAATCCATGATAACTTTGTGTAATTCCATTAATGATTTCATAATGCATTCCTAGCATGTTCCCATCACTGGTTTACTGTTTTTACCTACTTGTTTTGAAGATTGTGTGATTCATTTACCATCCCCCAATCTGCCCCAAAGTGATTGAATTATTCTGAAGAAAGGTCTCGACCGGAAACCATTCCTTCTCTCCAGAGGTGCTGCCTCGACCCACTGAGTTCCTCCAGCATTTGTGTCTATCTTCAAATTATTCGATACTCCGTACAGAATATTATTAAATGCTGACCAAAGCATCCGCGGTTTCCATGGCGACCGTGTTCAGTGCTTGGAATGCAGCTTGTCGGGTCC
>CM075993.1:6801220-6860840 GCA_038087875.1 Malacoraja senta
GACAGCACCCTTAGTCGGGATCGAACACGGGTCTCTGGCGCTGTAAGGCAACAACTCTACCGCTGCGCTATCGTGCCGCCCTCAAGAAAACCCTAAGAACAGCGACAGGTTAAAGTTAATGGGAACTGAGAGGCCTAGCTCACCACTGCTGGTATGCGAGGTAGATGGAGCCCAGTAGTCTGTGGGCGTGGAGTCCCAGTCCCAGCTGCCCTCCCCTACCTCAGCAATGACAAGGTCAGAAGCAAGGCTGGTCACTGCTAATCTGTGTGACTGTTGGTCAACTCTTATTTGCAATTCCTTAGATAACAAAGGAATGCTTGCGGGTCTGTGATTATGGGGCGAGATCTAGACAACACTCCCGTTTGGGATCTTGGGTACAAAGTAATACTTGCGCCACTTGAAAACCATTCCCCAACTAAAAGGCGCGGCACGGTGGCGCAGCGGTAGGTCTGCTGCCTCACAGCGCCACAGACACGGGTTCGATCCTGACTACGGGTGCTGTCTGTACAGTGTAAGAAGGAACTGCAGATGTTGGTTTAAACCGAAGATAGACACAAAAAGCTGGAGTAACTCAGCGGGACAGGCAGCATCTCTGGAGAGAAGGAATGGGTGACGTTTCGGGTCGAGTTTGGTGTTATTGACCCGAATCGTCACCCACCTTCTCTCCAGAGATGCTGCCTGTCCTGCTGAGTTACTCCAGCTTTTTGTGGCTGTCTGTACGGAGTTTGTACGTTCTCCCCGTGACCTGCGTGGGTTTTCTCTGGGATCTCTGGTTTCCTCCCACACTCCAAACGCGACCAGGATTGTAGGTTAATTGACAATAGACAATGGGTGCAGGAGCAGGCCATTCGGCCCTTTGAGCCAGCACCGCCATTCAATGTGATCATGGCTGATCATCCCCAATCAGTACCCTGTTCCTGCCTTCTCCCCATATCCCCTGACTCCGCTAGCTTCAAGAGCCCTATCTAGCTCTCTCTTGAAAGTTTCCAGAGAACCTGCCTCCACCGCCCTCTGAGGCAGAGAATTCCACTGTCTCACCACTCTCTGTGAGAAAAAGTGTTTCCTCGTCTCCGTTCTAAATGGCTTACTCCTTATTCTTAAACTGTGCCCCTGGTTCTGGACTCCCCCAACATCGGGAACATGTTTCCTGCCTCTAGTGTGTCCAAGCCCTTAACAATCTTATATGTTTCAAATATAATCTCTGGATTGTAGGTTAATTGGCTTGGTATAAGTGTAAATTGTCCCGAGTGTGTGTAGGATAGTGTTAGTGTGCGGGGATCGCTGGTCGGTGCGGACGCAGTTTCCCAAGGGCCTGTTACCGTGCTGTATCACTAAACTAAACAGGAATCTAATTGCCCTCCCTTGATGTTGAGTAGAATTGCCACCACTACAGTGGCTCACTATGTGAATGATTGCAATTGTGTTTCTCTGTGATGGTGAAAATTAATCTGTCGACAGATACGGAACGACTGTGGTTGGTGGATGAATGCAGGCATTGTAACACGCATAAAGTATCAGGTAGCACAAATTGAATCTGGAGACCACCACCTCAATGTATGTAGAAACAAGGAACCAAAGATCCAACACAAAAAGCTGGAGTAACTCAGTGGGTCAGTCAGCATCTCTGGAGAAAAGGGATTGGTGATGTTTCGGATCGAGACCCTTCTTCAGTGAGACGGGGGAAAGCGAAACGAGAGATATAGACGATGATGTAGAGATATACAGAACAAATGAATGAAAGATATGCAAAAAAACAATAACAATGATGAAGGAGACAGGCCATTTTTAGCTGTGGGCCGGGTGAAAATGAGTTACAGACAATGAGACTCAACAAGAAGACTTTGAAACTAGTACTTGGAGAAACTTGGTGGGGGACTGCAGATGCTGGTTTGCAAAAAAAAAGACACAAATGCTGGAGTGACTCAGTGTGTCGGGACCGTTCTTCAGTCTTCTTCTCTGGTCTGTAATGCCCTGAAATGTCGCCTTTCCATGTTCTCCAGAGATTTTCCTACCTCCAGTCCCCCCCCCCCCAACCCCCCCCCCCCCCCCCACCTTTTACATAAACACGACGAAATTTAATCAGGAGTGGCTACTCGTAAAGAAAAGTGAAATCTCTACCGAAATAGAAAAAATCTCGGCGTTTCTGCGTGCGGTGTTGGCGTAGCGCGGTATCAAAGGCTGGCGCTGGCACAAGTCAAGCAGACACACACACACACACACACACACAGTTTTAATCTATATATACTATTATAGATGTCTGTGAAATATATCCTCATTTGAATGAGTGTGCCTTAAGAAGGTACGTTAGTAATGATAATTTAAAGTCCAACATTAAACAAAAAAATGGGTATTGCAGACTAAATAGTGTGCAATGTCATACAAACTCTATGACCAAGCAAGACAAATTTAATAACAACTTTACAAAACGATGGTTTGGCCACACCTTAAATTGGGTGAATGCTTCTGGTCACCACATTATATGAAGGACAAGGATTTTCATCACCAAGGCATGGAAAGCTATGAACCTAATCTGGTTATGGAGTATGTATAGATAGCTTCTTGATGGTCAGCACGGTGGGGGTGGCACAGTGGCGCAGCGGTAGAGTTGCTGCCTTACAGTGCTTGTAGTGCCAGAGACCCAGGTTCGATCCCGACTACGTTCTCCCCGCGGGAAGCGGTACGTTCTCCCCGTGACCGCTTGGGTTTTTCCCAAGATCTTTGGTTTCCTCCCACACTCCAAAGACATGCAGGGTTGTAGGTTAATTGGCTTGTTATAAGTGTAAAAAAATTGCCCCTGGTGTGTGTAGGATGGTGTTAATCTGCGGGGATTGCTGGTCGGTACGGACTCGGTGGGCCGAAGAGACTGTTTCCGTGCTTTATCTCTAAAAAAAACACTAAAACACCATGGGCCAAGGGGCCTGTGGCTGTACTGATTGTCTATGGATCTATATGCAGTCATGACCCATTTTACTGCAGGTTTTATTAGTTTGGAGATACAGCATGGAAACAGGCCCTTCGGCCCACCGAGTCAACACCAACTATCGATCACCTGTTCACTCTAGTTCTACGTTATCCCGTATTCTCATCCATTCCTTAAGGGCCTGTCCCACGGGCATGCGACTCCATGCGGCAAGAGCGACCTAACCGGAAGTGGGGGGCGCGCGGAGGTCGCGGGGCCGGTCCCACTTCGATCACCGGAGCCGTATGGAGTTGTGCGGAGCTGGTCCCGACATCGCGCGGGGCTCCGAAAAACTGACACTATTCAAATATTCCGCGCGGCAGCGGCCTGCCGCCCCGCAGCCGCATCGAGGCCATGCGCACCGCCTCGACGTCACTCGACCTCTGCGCGGCCCCCGCTTCCGGTTTGGTAGCGCTTGCCGCATGCAGCCGCATGCTGGTGGGACCGGCCCTGTACGGGGATCACTCGACCTCCGCGCGGCCCCCGCTTCCAGTTAGGTTGCGCTTGCCGCATGGAGTCGCATGCCCATGGGACAGGCCCTTTACACATTTGGAATTGGGTACCAGAGGACATAGGTTTAAGGTGAAGTGGAAAGATTTAATAGGAATCTGAGGGGTAATGTTTTTACACTAAGGGTGGTGGGTGTCTGGAACAAGCTGCCAGAGGAGGTATTTGAGGCGGGTACCATCGCAACGTTTAGGAGGTACATGGATGGAATAAGTTTGGAAGGATATGGACCAAACACAGGCAGGTGGGACTAGTGTAGATGGGACATGTGGGTAAGTTGGGCCAATTGACCTGTTTCCACTCTGTTTGAGTCTAGAGTCAATTTTACAGAAGCCCATTAACCTACCAACCTGCACATCTTTAGGATGTGGGGGGAAACTGGAGCACGTGGAGGATACCTACGTGGTCACAGGGAGAAGGTGCAAATTTCACACAGACAGCACTCTGAGGTTGGGATCGAACCCAGGTCTCTGGCGTTGTGAGGCCAGCGGTTCTGTGCTACACGGACAACGGACGTAGTTGGAACCTGGTCCCTGATGCTGTGAGGCAGCAACTCTACCGCTGCACCATCGTGCCGGCCCTAAAACAGTGCCGTTCTTCACAATGCATCCTGAATGCTGAGCAACAAGCACACGTCTGGGCATATTTGACTACATCGAAAGTCCCTTGTATCACTTTTGGTCAAATTTGCATAGGATGAACCAATACAAATATACACACATTTTTTAAGCCAGCTGCAAATCACACAATTGTCGCTTTCAATTGTCACAAACCACAGCATCTGCTATTAATTTGGTATTTTTGATATATTTCAAACCAGCTGCAAATCGCTGGTGTGTAGGAAGGAACTGCAGATACTGGATTATACCGGAGATAGACACAAAATGCTGGAGTAACTCAGCGGGTCAGGCAGCATCTCTGGAGAAAAGGAATAGGTGATGTTTTAGGTCCAGTCACTTAATCAGACTCACTATCACTAATGAATCAATATTGTTGCTTCCTCTTGTCATAGCAACGGCAACGTGTCCATTCGGTACTTTTAATATAATCTCTCAGGGTGGTGCTGAAAGGAAGAAGTGTTCATTAATATGGTGTGTTTCATAATGTCAGACTATCCCTATACTGTATTCGAAATGTGTCAGAAGGAACTGCAGATGCTGGTTTTAAACCGATGATAGATGCAAAATGCTGGAGTAACTCAGCGGAACAGGCAGCATCTGTGGAGAGAAGGAATGGGTGACCCTTGACTGATCAGTCTGAAGAAGGGTCTCGACCCGAAACGCCGCCCGTTCCTTCTCTCCAGAGATGCTGCCTGTCCCGCTGAGTTACTCCAGCATTTTGTGTCTATCCTGTGTAGTGACTGTTGGGGAAGGTGGTGGAACGCTGGGGACTTTTCCACGTTGGGGCCTGGCCCTATGTGCGTGTCTCTACAAACTAATACGTGTGGTTAAGTTGGTTGCTTTTACTTCTCCTATCCTGCTGGATCATTCTGGAGGCTGGTGTGTGAGAGTTCGGCGATGTCAGGGGTGCTTCTGTCCATGACACAGCGGTGACTCCCTGTTCACGGACTGAGCTCGGCAAGATGTGCCGGCATCCAGCTGCCTTCAGAAGGTGCGGCAGAGGGAAACTGAGGAGTTTGTAGCCAAGAGGACAATGAACTGGGAGGAACAGTTTGCAAGAAGCTTAGCCCTGCAACCCAGGGAAAAGTCAGGTAAGGCGCGTTCATTTGGCGAAGCATCATCGAGTCTTAAATAAAGAGAAATGCATTTATTTCCACAGCACCTTCCTTGATCTCAGTATGCCATGAAGGGACTTTGAAATACAGTCACTTTTTGTCATGCCCCAGCCAAGGTCAATCCAAAAGTTACATCAAAGTTATTCACAAAAAGCTGGAGTAACTCAGCGGGACAGGCAGCATCTCTGGAGAGGAGGAATGGGAGATGTTTCAGGTCGAGAAACGACCCTCCTGAGGATGGGTCTCGACCCAAAATGTCACCCATTCCTTCTCTCCAGAGATGCTGCCTGTCCCACTGAGTTACTCCAGCTTTTTGTGTCTATCTTTGGTTTAAACCAGCATCTGCAGTTCCTTCCTACACATCAAAGTTACTGCTATATAGAATATACTAACTAGAAACATAGAAAATAGGTGCAGGAGTAGGCCATTCGGCCCTTCGAGCCTGCACCGCCATTCAATATGATCATGGCTGATCATCCAACTCAGTACCTGCCTTCTCTCCATACCCCCTGTACCCTTTAGCCACAAGGGCCACATCTAACTCCCTCTTAAATATAGCCAATGAACTGGCCTCAACTACCTTCTGTGGCAGAGAATTCCAGAGATTCACCACTCTCTGTGTGAACTAGCCTTGTATCTGTGTAGAAAGGAACTGCAGATGCTTGTTTACGTCACATATAGACACCAAATGCTGGAGTAACTCAGCGGGTCAGGCTGCATCTCTGGAGAGAAGGAATGGGCGACGTTTCGGGTCGAGACCCTTCCACCGTTTAAAGCAGCATCTGCAGTTCCTTCGTACACATTATTGTTATGTGGAGTTGGCCTTGGTTTCATGCTCAGCATAGACATTGTGGGCCGAAGGGCCTGTTCCTGTGTTGTACTGTCCTAAATGTGTTCTAAATGTAATTTAAATGAGTTGTGGGTGTAAGACACGACCCGAAACTTTACGGAATCATTATCTCAAACAGCGGCTAAAATAGGACGGATGTTTAGACTGACACTTGCTATAATTCCTTCGTCAGAACAGACAGCAGTCATCCTGTTTATTCATTTGTGGCTAATGTGTCGTGTCTGTCCACTCAGGTTAATAAAAACTACCAGCTGTGAAAATTCAACAGTCTCATTACAGAAACTTTCAATTGATTTCCAGCCTCCAGGTTTAGAACATGGAGCAGTACAGCACAAGAACTGGCTCTTCGGCCCATCATGTCTCTGCCAAGCACGGTGCCAAGACCATCACGTATCTACCTGTACGTAACCCATATCCCTTCATTCACTGCGGCGTATCTATACGCCAATCCATTAGTCTTTTAAATGCCCCTGGTGTGTCCTCCTCAACGCCACTCCTGGCAGTGTATTCCAGGCACTCGCCCATCCTCGGTGTCCCTGCATACCACCTTTCAACTTTGCCCCTGTTCCAGATTCCCACCATCTTTGAATGAAGTCTTCTTCTTGCGTATGGCGTGCACAGCCTAAAGTTGGAGGACAACTTGTTCTATTTGATCAATTAATTGTGCACGTGGGGTTGATTGGATTAGTGGACCACGAGAAGGTTGCAATCTCCCACCCCTTTGGTTGAAGTGCTCACCCTCAGCAACCCAACTCATATTATACTAACAAGATGTGACATAAATGAACTGTAGATGCTGGTTTATACCAAAGATGGACACCCAATTCTGAAGTAACTCCTGTGGGTCGGGCAGCATCTCTGAAGAGAATGGGATAGATGACGTCTCAGGGAGGGACCCTTCTTCAGACTTTGAAGAAAGGTCCTGACCTGAAACGTCACGTATCCATGTTCCCCGGCGCCTGGACACCTCCCTGGACTCTCACCCCTGGACCATAACCCCATAGACGACCACCAGGCCACCATTTTGCAGAAAGACCACCAGCTTGTCTGGAGATGCTGCCTGACCCGCTGAGTTACTCCAGCACTCTGGGCCTACCAATGTTACCGACTCTTTGATCTGCATATTTTCCACCAGAGGAAGTAATTACTCCACCGATACTTTATTAATAGTTTTTTTTTTGTCATCTAAAATGGTTGAGGGAATCTATTAAACCTGTCGCTGTAATATAAACCACCTTTCTCAGCCCACATAATGCAACCAGGCAAGGGTCGCTGTAATAGTCAGGCAGTGTTGACAAAACTAGCATAGCGTGTTCTACTTGAGTGGTATTACTGCAGCCGGATTCATTGTCCACACCCTATCAACATGGGCTCACTACCTGCATTATGCGAGGCCTCTATGATGTTCCTCAACCTGCCCGACTTCAATATTACCAAGCGTAGGCTTGGCGATCGTTTCGCCGAACACCTCCGCTCGGTCCACATTTACCAACCTGACCTCCCGGTGGCTCAGCACTTCAACTCCCCCTCCCATTCCGTATCCGACCTCTCTGTCCTGGGCCTCCTCCATGGCCAGAGTGAGCACCACCGGAAATTGGAGGAGCAGCACCTCATATTCCGCTTGGGCAGTCTGCACCCTTGTGGCATAAACATTGAATTCTCCAATTTCCGGTAGCCCTTGCTGTCTCCTCCCCTTCTCAGCTCTCCCTCAGCCCTCGGGCTCCTCCTCTTCCTTTTTCCTTTCTTCTCCCCCCCCCCCCCCCCCCCACCCTCCATCAGTCTGAAGAAGGGTTTCGGCCCGAAACATTGCCTATTTCCTTCGCTCCATAGATGCTGCTGAACCCGCTGAGTTTCTCCAGCACTTTTGTCTACCTTCAATATTACCTCCTCGATCCAGGAGTTGACCAGCTAAGCCAGTAAAGAATCGGTAGTAATTGGCCACAGGCGGTGAGCAACTTTGGCCACATGGTGGTGAGCAACACAGGGACCCCCACGGGGGGACGATCCTCTCTCCCTTCCTGTTCACCATCCACGCCGCGGACCTCAGTTATAACTCGGACTCCTGCCACCTGCAGATGTTTTCAGATGACTCTGCAATTGTGGGCTGCATCAGTGAGGTTGATACAGAGGTGTGTGTAGTCAACGGCTTTGTTGAGTGGTGTGGGCTGAATCACCTGCAGCTCAACACCGGCAAGACTAAAGAGATAGTGATGGACTTTGGGAGGAGAGGAACACCCCTGTCTCCATCAATGGTGTGGATGTGCAGTTTACCAGGGAGTACAAATACCGTAAATACCAGTAAACTAGACTGGTCCAGGAACACTGAGGCCCTGCACAAGAAGGGACAGAGCCGGCTGTACTTTTTGAGAAGGCTCCACTCCTTCAACGTCTGCTGTAAGATGCTGCAGATGTTCTACCTGTCGGTGGTAGCCAGTGCCTCCTTCTTCGCTGCTGTGTGCCGGGACAGCAGGGCAAAGGCCGCGGACGCCAATAAGATCAACAAACTCATCAGGAAGGCTGGCTCCGTCCTGGGGGTGGAGTTGGAGTTGGATTCACGGGAGGTTGGTCTTGGAGTGGAGGATGCTCCTCAAACTGCGGAGCATCCTGGACAATACAGCTCACCCCCTCCATGACACACTGGTCAACCTGAGGAGCACCTTCAGCAACAGACTGGTTCCACCAAGATGCAGCACAGAACGCCACAGGAGATCCTTCTTCCCTGTGGCTATCAAACAGGACAACTCCTCCCCCATCTGTCGTGGGGTAGACTGAGACCCCCCCCCAATCTTTGCACATCCGTATCCTTTCCACTCGTCACTTTAATTTCATGTTTCATGTATTTCGTGTTTTATGACAGTTGGCAGATCAATTTCCCTCCTGGAATAAATAGTTATCATATCGTAAGGAAAGCAAACTCAATGCTAGCATTTATTTCAAGAGGAGTTGTGCACAAAAACAGGGATGTAATGCTGAGGCTCTATAAGGCGCTGGTAAGGCTGCATTTGGAATATTGTGAGCAATTTTGGGCACTGTATCTGAGGAAGGATGTTATGGCTCCGGAGAAGGTCCAGAGGAGGTTAACCTATGTTGAGAGTTTGTCGGCACTGGGCCTGTACTTGCTGGAGTTCAGAAGAATGAGGGGGGACCTCATTGAAACATACAGAATAGTGAAAGGCTTGGATAGAGTGGATGTGGAGAGGATGTTTCCACTAGTGGGAGAGTCTAGGACTAGAGGTCATAGCCTCAGAATTAAAGGACGTTCTTGTCGGAAGGAGATGAGGAGAAATGTCTTGTGGAATTAATTGCCACAGAAGGCTGTGGAGGCCAAGTCAGTGGATATTTTGAAGGCAGAAATAGATAGATTTTTGATTAGTGCGGGTGTCAGGGGTTATGGGGAGAAGGCAGGAGAATGGGGTTTCGAGGGAGAGGTAGATCAGCCAGGATTGAATGGCGGAGTAGGCTTGATGGGCCCACTGGCCTAATTCTACTCCTGTCACTTATGACCTTATGAAGACCTTAGCTTGGAGATGCAGCGTGGAAACAGGCCCTTCGGCCCACCGAGTCCATGCTGACCATCGATCACCCGTACACAGTAGTTCTATATCTTACACACGGGGTTGCAATTTACAGAAGGCAATTAACCTACAAATATAGTTGTAGGAAGGAAGTGCAGATGCTGGTTTACACCGAACATGGACACAAAAAGCGGAACAGGCAGCATCTCTGGATTAACCAACAACCAAAATTAAGGGGACCCTTCTTCGGACGTCATAGGCATTCTGACAAAGAATCTCCGACCTGTCTAAGAAGTCACCAAATGTCACCTATTCATATTCTCCAGCGATGCTGCCTGACCCGCTGAGTTACTCCAGCACTTTATGTCTATTTTCTCTGACCTGAAACATTGACTTTGTTTCTCTTCCCACTGATGCAGCCTGACCTGCCGAGCAGTTCCAGCATTTTTAATATTTGTTTTGGATTTCCAGCATTTGAAGTTTGGATATTTTTCTCACAAATCGGGAAGTTTTATTTTGTTTAGGAAGGAACTGCGGACGGTGGTTTAAACCGGAGGGAGGCACAAAATGCTGGAGTAATTCAGCGGGACAGGCAGCATCTCTGGAGAGAAGGAATGGGTGACGTTTCGGGTCGACCTGAAAGTCATAGGAAAGGGAAACGAGAGATATAGACGATGATGTTGATAGAAACGAACAGATGAATGAAAGATATGCAAAAAAGTAACAATGAGAAAGGAAACAGGCCATTGTTAGCTGTTTTCTAGGTAAGAACAAAAAGCTGGTGTGACTTGGGGTGGGGAAGGGATGGAGAGAGAGGGAATGCAGGGGTTACTTGAAGTTAGAGAAATCAAGAGTCAAACCACTGGGTTGTAAGCTGCCCAAGCGAAATATGAGGTGCTGATCCTCCAGTTTGCGTTTGGCCTCACTCTGACAATGGAGGAGGCCAAGGACAGAAAGATCGGTGTGGGAATGGGAAGGAGAATTAAAGTGTTTAGCAACCGGGAGATCAGGTAGGTCCAGGCGGACTGAGCGAAGGTTTTCAGTGAAACGATCGCCTGGTCTACGTTTGGTCTTGCCGATGTATAAGAGTCCACATCTTGAACAAAGGATACAGTAGATGAGGTTGGAGGAGGTGCAAGCGAGCCTCTGCCTAACCTAAAAGGACTGTCGGGGTCCCTGGTCGGAGTCGAGGGGGGAGGTATAGGGACAGTTGTTGCATCTCCTGCGGTTGCAGGGGAAGGATTTTTATTTGCCCAGTCATGGTCTGTGGGCAGAGGCAGAACCGATCAGTAACGCATGGGTTTTAAACACAGCTGTTATTGGTAGGAAGGAACTGCAGATGCTGGTTTACAACGAAGATAGACACTGGTGTAGCCCAGCGGGACAGGCAGCATCTCTGGAGAGAAGGAATGGGTGACGTTTCAGGTCGAGACCCTTCCTCAGTCAGTCGGCAGCTGTTATTGCCGTTGCTTCTACGGAGAATATTTAATGCTCCCACACGGCGGGGGAGGGGGTAACGCTGCACCTCACGGACGATCTCAACACAGCGAGAGAGACAAGAATCCCAATGATGAGAGTTAAGAGTCACACTTTCCACAACAGGAAGTTGCCATTGCTTAGCGTCAGCTGTGTCTTTGAGTCAGAAGGTCTTGGGAGCTGGACATGAAACTGCACACCAACGCTCCACAAACATGTGACTGCTGACCTCCAGAGGACCCCCATGCTTGCAATTGTATTCATCCACATCATCTCAAAATGAAAATAGTCTATGTATATGTGTATATATATGTGTGTGTATATGTGTGTATCTATATATGTGTGTACATGTATGTATATGTGTGTGTATGTGTAATGTGCACATTATATATATGTGTATATATATATATGTGTGTGGATATGTGTGTGTGTGTGTATATATATATATATGTGTGTGTATGTGTATCTATATATGTGTGTACATAAACTTGTTTGTGGAGCATTGGTGTGCAGTTTTTGTGTATGTAAATGTGTGTGTATGTGTAATGGGCACATTATATACGTGTATATGTATATATAATAATAATAATAATACATTTTATTTATATAGCGCTTTTCAGGACTCAAAGTCGCTTTGAGTCCTGAAATATATGTGTATGTGTATATATGTATGTATATATATGTGTGTGTAATGTGCACATTATATACATGTATGTATATATGTATGTATATATGTATGTATATATGTACTTATATATGTGTGTATATATATATATATGCATGATATATATATATATGTGTGTGTGTGTGACTGAAGAAGGGTCTCGACCCGAAACGTCACCCATTCCTTCTCTCCAGAGATGCTGCCTGTCCCGCTGAGTTACTCCAGCATTTTGTGCGTATGAGTATATACATACGCACATACATACACACACACACACATACATGTGTGTAACACTAATGTACAGTCAAATTAAAAAAAATCATGCCTAACCTAATAAACAATCAATAAAGAGAGTGAGCCTAACCTAAACCATCCTTTTATTGACCTGACTGGGACCTGTAGATTGCAATGAGTGTTGTGGACATAATGCAGAGGGGCCAGATAGGAAGTGCATCCAGCCCCATAGCTCAGCAACTGTTACAGGGTGGTGCTCGGCTCCATGGTCAGGGGTGGGGAGAGTGGTGAGAAGCTCAGTGTGGACGTCCGATACCCATGGATGGATGCACTTGGCAGTCTCTGGGTATTGTCCAGCCAACTGAATAGCCTGGCCCTTGGTGTCATCTGTCTGTCTCTCTGTCTGTCTGTGTGTCTGCCTGTGTGTCTGTCTGTCTCTGTGTATGTGTCTGTCTCTGTGTGTCTGTCTGACTGTCTGTTTTTGTGTGTTTGTCTGTATGTGTGTCTGTCCCTGTGTGTGTGTTTGGCTGTATGTGTGTATATGTCTGTCTCATTGTGTCTGACTGTCTGTCTCTGTGTGTTTGTCTGTATGTGTCTGTCTGACTGTCTGTTTGTGTGTGTGTGTGTGTGTCTGTCTGTCCCTGTCCCTGTGTCTGTCTGTCTGTCTGTCTGTGTGTGTGTGTGTGTGTGTGTGTGTGTGTCTGTTCCTATGTGTCTAACTGACCCTGTGTATGTCTGGCTGTCTCTGTGTGTGTCTGTCTCCCCTCTGTGTCTGCCTCCCCCTCTGTCTCTCTCTCTCTCCCCCCCCTCCCCCCCCCTCTGTGTCTGTTTGTCCCCCTGCTGTGTCTGTCTCCACTCTGAGCGTGTGGGGAGCCCATCCTGTCCATGGCACTCCACTGAACCCCCTCTTCTCCCCTCTCCCATCAGGCAAAAGGTATAGAAGTGTGAAAACGCACACCTCCCGATTCAGGGACAGTTTCTTCCCAGCTGTTATCATCCTACCATAACCAGAGAGCAGTGCTGAACCTCATCAGTGACCCTCGGACTATCTTTGATCAGACTGTACTGGCTTTGCCTTGCACTAAACAATCTTCCCTTATCATGCACATTGCGTATGGCTCGATTGTAATCATGTATTGTCTTCCCACTGGCTGGTTAGCATGCACCAAAAGCTTTTCACTGTACCTCGGTACACGTGACAATAAACTAAACTGAACTAAGCAGTTGCTAACAAAGTGAATTCTTTGAGCTGGAAATTCCCACCTTGATGTGTTTATGTGTCAAACTCCATCTATGACATTTGATTCCATTGACTTCAAGTTCAAAAAATAATAAATTGAACACCCCTTGACCACTGGTCACAAACTTTCCAACAGAAAGACGCACTGGTCAACCTGAGGAGCACCTTCAGCAACAGACTGGTTCCACCAAGATGCAGCACAGAACGCCACAGGAGATCCTTCTTCCCTGTGGCTGTCAAACTGTACAACTCCTCCCCCTTCTGTTGTGGGGTAGACTGACTCCCCACCCCCCTCCCCACCCACATCCCCAATCCTTTCCACTCGTCACTTTAATATCAGGTTCCATGTAGTTTGTGTTTTCTCACAGTTGTCAGATCAATTTCCCTCCTGGGATAAATAAAGTTTTATTGCATCATGTCGACTAATATAATCCAGTGATCAAAGCTGCGGAATACAGTTTCTTGCATCCCCTGTGAAACTTGCTTTTCCTGTTTTAATTCAAAGGGGCTGGTGTTGGAAATGTGGTTTCCAACGAATCATTTAAAATTAATCTGATGAAGAACTGGAATTTCTCTTTCCAACAGAAAGATTGGCCTTTTGTTTCAATTCCTGATTCTAACGGCTCCTATTTGATCTTACGGTAGATCTCAGAACCACAGGTGGAAGCCGGTGTGGTTTTGACTGGTTTCCTTTTTTTTAGTTTGGTTTAGAGATACAGCGCGGAAACAGGCCCTTCAGCCCACCAGGTCCGTGCCGACCAGCGACCGCCGCGCACTAACACTGTCCGACACACGCTAGGGACAATTTTACATTTACACCAAGCCAATTAACCTACAAACCTGTACGTCTTTGGAGTGTGGGAGGAAACCGAAGATCTCGGAGATAAACCAATGCAGGTCACGTGGAGAACGTACAAACTCCGTACAGACAGCACCCGTAGTCAGGATTGAACCCGGGTCTCCAGCGCTGTGAGGCAGCAACTCTACCACTGCGCCACCGTGCCGCCCTTGTTTTCTTTATATTTATTTATCTATCTCTTCATCTATTTATTGAGTAACTCAGCAAGTCAGGCAGTATCTCTGGAGAACATGGATTGGTGATGTTTCGGGTCAAGACCCTTCGTCAGACTGGGAGAGGCAGGATGAAGAGTGACAGGTAATAGGTAGACGCAGGCAAGGAGGGCAGATTGGAGTTGGTGGTTCTACCCCCACTTACCCCCCCCCCCCCCCCGGCCTCTGAAGGCTCTCGACCCAAAGCATGTTCTCCATAGATGCTGCCTGACCTGCTGAGTGACTCCAGCACTTTGTGTCCTTTTGTTCATTAGCCAGCATCTGCAGTTCCTTGTTTCTACAAGGAGAAGAACATTGTATTTCTATGAGTAGCCTGGGACATTCCACTAGTGACCTCTTCAAATGTCATTGTATTTGCAATAGCAATGTAAGGACTGGGGTTTACGACTCTTGTATTATGGAACAAGGAGGTGCAGAGAAATGAAACTTTCTCATGGATATGCAAGGCGTAATGCGTTGGAGTAACTCTGTGGGTCAGGCGGCATCTGTGGAGGGAATGGACGGAAAACGTTAGAGGTTGAGCCCCTTCTTCAGGCTGACAGGCGATGTTTCGGATCGGGACACCTTTTTCAGAATCCAACCTGAAGAAGGTTCCCAACCCAAACGTCACCTGTCCATTGCCTCCACAGATGAGTTTCTCCAGACCTTTGTGTTTTGCTTTAGATTCCAGCATCCGCAGTTCCTTGTCTCTTGTGCATATAAACAAGTTCCCTTCATATTTATCAGCTGTTACTCTGCTCTCAGAGGGCAGTGGAGGCGGGTTCTCTGGATGCTTTCAAGAGAGAGCTAGATAGGGCTCTTAAAAATAGCGGTGTCAGGGGATATGGGGAGAAGGCAGGAAAGGGGTACTGGTTGGGGATGATCAGCCATGATCACATTGAATGGCGGTCCTAGCTCGAAGGGCCGAATGGCATACTCCTGCACCTATTGTCTATTGTCTATTACCTTCCCTCCATTGAAATACATTTAAGGTGCACCCTTTGCTGTAATGTACCCTAATTTGAACACATAAAGCACGCACCTGAGATCAGGCATCAAAAAAAAGTAAAAACAACATATTTTTAGTAAGTGTAAAACCACACACACACCAAAATCCTAGACTTCCAGCGGCGGAAGTCCGCAGGAACTGGAGGACAGACATGTGTGGTGCGTCCGTCACCGTTCCTGTTGGAAACCAGCACCACTGCGTCGCTAATGTTTTCAACGCTGATGGATGAATGAATGAATGAAACAAGTCTATGATCTTCAACCTCTTTAATGAGATAAAGGGAATTGGACACAAATGAGGTTCTGAACATTCTAGGAGTAAACCAAAGACTGGTAGAGTTTATACATTTGGCAAAGTTAGTATATCAGGGTCTTTTACCTTTTAGTCATTTGTTAAGATTTGAATGCTTGCAGTTAAACTTTGAACATTTCAAAATCCAGCGGCGACAAAAAAATGTTGCGACACTTGAGGAGACACGTCAATACCTCGTCACGCCTCATCACGCCGCGATTTTTTCGGTGACCTGATACGTCAGTCAATGATGCCGACAGTCGCCAAAAAAATAGCAAAGTGGGACAGGTCCTTAAGGGAACAATTCTACCGCTGCACCACTGTGGCATCTGCTGATAGTTCTATTTGCTGCTCTTGATTAGTGTAGCCACCAGCTACAACCGCACAACGTGGACTCCCCATTTATACCTCCTCTGTTTTCTGTCTTTTAGCCAGTTCCCGGTCAGTACGTAA
Organism: Malacoraja senta; assembly: GCA_038087875.1. Lineage (NCBI taxonomy): Eukaryota > Metazoa > Chordata > Chondrichthyes > Rajiformes > Rajidae > Malacoraja > Malacoraja senta. Next base: position 6,817,204 of record CM075993.1, read on the forward strand.
CTCCAAATCCCACGTTCTTGATTTTGCTCAATAGCCTCTTGTGCAGCACCTTATTGAGGATCTGCAAATCCTCAACGATGAAAATGTCTTGCCTTTTGTTCCTTCCTACGCTTGATTCACCATGTTTAAGTTTAGTTTAGTTTAGAGGTATAGCGCAGAAACAGGCCCTTTGGCCCTCCGCGTCCGTGCCGACCAGAGATCTTTGCGTACATACACTAACCTACACAAACTGGGGCCAATTTACAATGATACCAAGCCAATTAGCCTACAAACCTTTGGAGTGTGTTACGAGTCTTTGGAGTGTGGGCGGAAACCGGAGCATCCGGAGAAAAGCCAAGGCAGGTCACGGGGAGAACGTGCAAACTCTGTACAGACAGCACCAGAGGTCTTGATGGAACCCAGGTCTCTGGTTAAGGGGCAGACTTTTGGCCAACTGATAGATCCTTGCAACTTTATTTATTTATATAGCACATTTCATACACGAGGCAGACTCACAAAGTGCTTCACATAAAAACATGTCATACAATAAAATGAAATCATAAAATGAAATAAAATAGAAGAATTAAAAGAAAAGAAAAGCAAAGTTAAAAATGTATTATAGAAAAGTGCAAAAGTTAAAAGTGCAATGTAGTTAAGATTTAGCTGAAAGCTAAAGTAAACACAAGTTTTCAGTCTTGTTTTAAAAGTGGTGAATGTAGGGGCAAGTCTTAAATCTCCAGGAAGTTTATTCCAGCTATTTGTTGCATAGTAACTAAATCCTGCTTTCCCATGTTTTGTATTTACTCTGGGAATCACCAACAGATTGGTCTCAGAAGATCTTAGCGGTCTAGAAGGCTTATATAGTGGAAGCATGTCAGTGATAGACTTTGGCCCTAAACCATGTAGTGATTTATAGGTGAGCAGCAGGATTTTGAAATCAATTCTCTGACATACAGGGAGCCAATGTAAGGATTTAAGAATTGGTGTAATGTGTTCAAATTTTTTGGTCTTTGTTAGAACTCTAGCAACAGCGTTCTGAACAAGCTGTAGCTGTCTGACAGTTTTTTTCAGAAGACCTGCAAGGAGACCGTTACAATAATCTAGCCTACTAGTAATAAAGGCATGTACACGTTTTTCTAAGTCTTGAGCTGACATGAGTCCTCTTAATCTTGCTATGTTTTTGAGGTGATAGTAGGCCGATTTAGTTACTGATTTGATGTGACTGTCGAAATGTAAATCTGAATCCATAATAACCCCGAGATTTCTGGCTTTGTTTGAAGTTTTCAGGGACAGAGAGTGAAGGTGTTGGGTTAGCTTAAGCCTTTCTTTTTTAGCACCAAAAACAATTATCTCCGTTTTGTCCTTATTTAGTTGGAGGAAATTTTAGGCACATCCAGCCTTTGACTTGCTCAATGCTCTGGCACAGCAGATCTATGGGGCGATAGTCATTTGGTGATAGCGCTACATAGATTTGAGTGCCATCGGCATAGCTTGATGGAACAACACGATGGAAATGTTGGAATTGGCTGACTCATATTGACCATTGGGAACCAAGAGTAGAAGTCCCAGTGGTTGGAAGCTCGTTCGTTCGGCGTTGTTGCAATCCGACTGATTTATGGGAGAAAAATGTCTCTCCGCAGGTATTGTCATCACTAAAGAACCCGAGTGTGCCTCTGTCCCGGCTGGCTGTCCTGTCACTCTTCAATGCTCTGCCATAGGGCCCACTGCACTACAGTACCAATGGTTTGAAGGCAAGGAGGAGGTAAGCAATGTTATTTTTGGTCTCCTAATTTGAGGAAGGACATCCTTGTGATTGAGGCAGTGCAGCGTAGGTTCACGAGATTGATCCCTGGGATGGCGGGACTGTCATATGAGGAAAGATTGAAAAGACTAGGCTTGTATTCACTGGAGTTTAGAAGGATGAGGGGGGGTCTTATAGAAACATATAAAATTATAAAAGGACGGGACAAGCTAGATGCAGGAAAAATGTTCCCAATGTTGGGCGAGTCCAGAACCAGGGGCCACAGTCTTAGAATAAAGTGGAGGTCATTTAAGACTGAGGTGAGAAAAAACTTTTTCACCCAGAAGTTGTGAATTTATGGAATTCCCTGCTTCAGGGGTGATAGAATTGGAGGGGCAAGAGGTGGGGGTGTTGCATTGCTTGTCAAGGAAGATATTACAGCAGTGCTTTGGCAGGATAGATTAGAGGGCTCGTCTAGGGAGGCTATTTGGGTGGAACTGAGAAATGGGAAAGGTGTAGCAACACTTATAGGGGTGTATTATAGACCGCCAAATGGGGAGCGAGAATTGGAAGAGCAAATATGTAAGGAGATAGCAGATATTAGTAGTAAGCACAAGGTAGTGATTGTGGGAGATTTCAATTTTCCACACATAGACTGGGAAACACATTCTGTAAAAGGGCTGGATGGTTTGGAGTTTGTAAAATGTGTGCAAGATAGTTTTTTGCAGCAATACATAGAGGTACCTACTAGAGAAGGGGCAGTGCTGGACCTCCTGTTAGGAAATGAGACAGGGCAAGTGGCGGAGGTATGCGTCGGGGAGCACTTCGGGTCCAGTGATCACAATACCATTAGTTTCAATATAATTATGGAGAGGGTCAGAACTGGACCTAGGGTTGAGATTTTTGTTTGGAGAAAGGCTAACTTTGAGGAGATGCGAAAGGATTTAAAAGGAGTGAATTGGGACATGTTGTTTTATGGGAAGGATGTAGAAGAAAAATGGAGGACATTTAAGGGTGAAATTTTAAGAGTACAGAATCTTTATGTCCCTGTTCGGTTGAAAGGAAATAGTAAAAAATGGAAAGAGCCATGGTTTTCAAGGGAAATTGGACACGGTTCGGAAAAAGAGAGAGATCTACAATAATTATAGGCAGCATGGAGTAAATGAGGTGCTTGAGGAGTATAAAGAATGTAAAAAGAATATTAAGAAATAAATTAGAAAAGCTAAAAGAAGATATGAGGTTGCTTTGGCAAGTAAGGTGAAAGTAAATCCAAAGGGTTTCTACAGCTATATTAATAGCAAAAGGATAACAAGGAATAAAATCGGTCCATTAGTCAGAGTGGACAGCTATCTGCAGAGCCAAAAGAGATGGGGGAGATATTGAACAATTTCTTTTCTTCGGTATTCACGAAGGAGAAGGATATGGAATTATGTGAGGTAAGGGAAACGAGCAGAGTAGCAATGGAAACTGTGAGATTCAAAGAAGAGGAGGTGCGGACACTTTTGAAAAATATGAAAACGGATAAGTCTCCAGGTCCTGACAGGATATTCCCTAGGACATTGAGGGAAGTTAGTGTAGAAATAGCAGGGGCTATGACAGAAATATTTCAAATGTCATTAGAAACGGGAATAGTGCCGGAGGATTGGCGTACTGCGCATGTTGTTCCGTTGTTTAAAAAGGGTTCGAAGAGTAAACCTAGCAATTATAGACCTGTTAGTTTGACGTCAGTGGTGGGCAAATTAATGGAAAGGATACTTAAAGATAATATATATAAGCATCTGGATAAGCAGGGTCTGATTAGGAACAGTCAACATGGATTTGTACCTGGAAGGTCATGCTTGACTAATCTTCTTGAATTTTTCGAAGAGGTTACTAGGGAAATTGATGAGGGTAAAGCAGTGGATGTTGTCTATATGGACTTCAGTAAGGCCTTTGACAAGGTTCCTCATGGAAGGTTGGTTAAGAAGATTCAATTGTTGGGTATTAATGGTGGAGTAGCAAGATGGATTCAACAGTGGCTGAATGGGAGATGCCAGAGAGTAATGGTGGATGGCTGTTTGTCAGGTTGGAGGCCGGTGACTAGTGGGGTGCCTCAGGGGTCTGTGTTGGGTCCACTGTTGTTTGTCATGTACATCAATGATCTGGATGAAGGTGTGGAAAATTGGATTAGTAAGTATGCAGATGATACTAAGATAGGTGGTGTTGTGGATAATGAAGTAGATTTTCAAAGTCTACAGAGAGATTTAGGCCATTTGGAAGAGTGGGCTGAAAGATGGCAGATGGAGTTTAATGCTGACAAATGTGAGGTGCTACATCTCGGCAGGACAAATCAAAATAGGACGTACACGGTAAATGGTAGCGTATTGAGGAATGCAGTTGAACAGAGGGATCTAGGAATAACTGTGCATAGTTCCCTGAAGGTGGAATCTCATGTAGATAGGGTGGTAAAGAAAGCTTTTGGTGTGCTGGCCTTTATAAATCAGAGCATTGAATATAGAAGTTGGGATGTAATGTTAAAATTGTACAAGGCATTGGTGAGGCCAATTCTGGAGTATGGAGTACAATTTTGGTCGCCTAATTATAGGAAGGATGTCAACAAAATAGAGAGAGTACAGAGGAGATTTACTAGAATGTTGCCTGGGTTTCAGCAACTAAGTTACAGAGAAAGGTTGAACAAGTTAGGTCTTTATTCTTTGGAGCGCAGAAGGTTAAGAGGGGACTTGATAGAGGTCTTTAAAATTATGAGCGGGTTAGACAGAGTGGACGTGGATAAGCTTTTCCCATTGAGAGTAGGGAAGATTCAAACAAGGGGACATGACTTGAGAATTAAGGGACAGAAGTTTAGGGGGAACATTAGGGGGAACTTCTTTACTCAGAGAGGTAGCTGTGTGGAATGAGCTTCCAGTGGAAGTGGTGGAGGCAGGTTCGATGTTATCCTTTAAAAATAGATTGGATGGGTATATGGACGGGAAAGGAATGGAGGGTTATGGTCTGAGTGCAGGTAGATGGGACTAGGGGGAAGTATTTTATTTTTAATTTAATTTAAAAAAATAAAATAAAAAATAAAAATTTAAATGTTCGGCACGGACTTGAAGGGCCCAGATGGCCTGTTTCCGTGCTGTTATGGTTATATGGTTATATGGTTATAGAGGGCAGTGGAGGCCAAATCACTGGATGGATTTAAGAGAGAGTTAGATAGAGCTCTAGGGGCTAGTGGAATCAAGGGATATGGGGAGAAGGCAGGCACGGGTTATTGATAGGGGACGATCAGCCATGATCACAATGATCACAATGAATGGCGGTGCTGGCTCGAAGGGCTGAATGGCCTCCTCCTGCACCTATTTTCTATGTTTCTATGTTTCTATTTGTTATTTGACCCAGAGTGTCTCCAGATCCATTAGACTATGATCCATTTTGCTTCATCATCAACCATTCACTGCACACTTTGGAGATCCAGTGCGGATACAGGGTCTTCGGCCCGTCAAATCTGTTCCGACCAGCAATCCTCCCGTTCACTGGCACTACCCTATGCAGTAAGAACAATTTACAGTTTTACCGGAGCCAATTAACCTTCAGACCTGCATGCCTTAGGAGTGTGGGGGGGAAACCGGGGCACCCGGAGATAACCCACGCAGTCACGGGGAGAACGTACAAACTCCGTACAGACAACAGCCGTGGTCAGGATCAAACCTGGGCCTCTGGCACTGCGAGTGGGCTACTCTACCGCTGCGCCACCGTGCCGCCTTCTTTTCGACTATGTTTCGGATTAAATAAACGCACCTCATCTCCCACTGCTTCTGCCCTGAATTAACTTCCCCAACAATGAACATTGCGATGCCTCACCAATCTTAACCCTGTGAAGGTTCTGATGAAGCTTATTTAAACGACACTTTTGCTTTTCTATAGTGGCCATCACTTATAATCATAAACTTACATCTCATCCAACCCACATAATGCCATTAACATTCTCCAAATTGTCCAAAGAGTAATGAGATTAATTTGGCCCAGTTTAGTTTAGTTTATTGTCACGTGTACGGAGGTACAGTGAAAAGCTTTTTGTTGTCTGCTAACCAGTCAGTGAAAAGACTGTACATGACTGCAATCCAGTCGTCCACCGTGTACAGATACAGGATAAATGGTATTTAGTGCAAGATGAAGTCCAATTAAAGATAGTTTGAAGGTCTCCAATGAGGTAGATGAGGTACAATGAAGACTGCACTCTGAGAGAACGGTTCAGTTGCCTGATAATAACTTGGAAGAAACTATCCCTGAATCTGGAGGCGTGCGTTTTCACATTTCTGTGCCTTTAACATTAGTAAATTAAACAACATTCGATGATGTTCACAATTTGAGGGCAGCAGGCCCGGGTTCAATCCTGACCTCAGCTGCTGACTTTGTGGAGTCTGCATGTTCTCCTTGTGACTGTGTGGGTTTCCTCTGGGTTCTCTGGTCTCCTCCCACATCTCAAAGACAAGCGGGATTGTGGGTTTAATTGTCCCTCTGTACATTGCTCCTGGTGTGAAGGGAGTGGGTGGGGAAAGTGAGATGACGTAGAACTAGTGTGAACGGGTCATCCACGCTCGGCATGGACTCTCTGGGCCAGTTTCCGTGCTGTATCTCTAAGCTAAGATTTCAACTTTCTTTCAATGACTGTTGACCCTATAGCTGTTCCAGTCCTTCTTAATCCACTAAGGCTGATTCTATACTCAGCCGAGCTTGTGGTAGATGGCTGTAAATGAATGAGTTCTTGCCTCCGAGGCTCATTTGTGCCCCTTGTCCTCTCCGAAGCTGCATAAATTAAGGAAAATCTTGGTAAGGTGCAGCTTTGCCTGGGTCTGCCCGGAACTCTAGTTACAGAGATGACAGAAAGCTACAATTAACTCGTTATCACCTAGCCCACAGCCAACAATGGAGCATTGTGGGCTCCACATTTTCTTGATTTTCATTGCTTTCTGCAAATCGTCCATTCATTATCCTGCGTACTGACCATATCTCTCGTTCCCCTGACTCTGAGTCTGAAGAAGGGTCTCCACCCGAAATGTCACCTATTCCTTCTCTCCAGAGATACTGCCTGTCCCGCTGAGTTACTCTAGCATCTTGTGTCTGTCTTTGGTTTAAACCAGCATCTGCAGATCCTCCCCTACACACAGTATCATTTGAAGTGTTGGCTTGGGATTTCTGTTCTGAAGGGACAGCCCAGAACTTAGTGACAGGACCTTTTCTTTACTGCAGACTTTGACTTTCGAGATACAGCGCAGAAACAGGCCCTTCAACCCACCGATTACACACCAACCAGCAATCACCCCATACACTAGCGTTATCCTACACACCAGGGGCTTTTTACAATAGTTTACCGAAAACATATAACCTGCAAGCCGACATGTCTTTGGAACGTGGGAGGAAACCGGAGCACCAGGAGGAAACCCACCTGGTCACAGGGAGAACGTACAAACTCCGTACAGGCAGCACCCGTGGTCAGGATCGAACCTGGGTCTCTTGCGCTGTGAGGCAGCAACTCTACCGCTGCGCCACTATGACAATGTCTTGACCAAATGTATAAATAGAGCCTGTTGCACAGCTTATCCTGAAGTTTTACAGGACACTTCATCTCTCCTCAAAAGTACCTACCTCTTGAGACGATGCAACTCTCTGTATCCACACAAACAACACACAGCCTGCATTTGTGCAAGGCACAAAACTGGTAACAAAGGCACGAATATTAGACCAGGTCAGTAAAGTCTTGATCGTGTGATTTTAAGATTAGTCTTAAAGGAGGGCAGAGCAGTGGAAAGACCTGAGATGCCCCAGGAAAGCACATTGACCACGTGGGTTTTCTCCGGTAGCCCCGGTTTCCTCCGACACACTTATTAGACTTGCTGCACGGTTGCTGCCTTACAGCGCCGGAGACCCGGGTTAGGTCCTGACTATGGGTGCTGTCTGTACGGAGTTTGTACGTTCTCCCCGTGACCTGCGTGGGTTTTCTCCAAGATCTTCGCTTTCCTCCCACGCTCCAAAGACGTACAGGTTTGTAGGTTAATTGCCTTGGTGTAAATGTAAATTGTCCCCTAGTGTGTGTAGGGCAGTGTTAATGTGCGGGGATCGCTGGTCGGTGCGGACCCGGTGGGCCGAAGGGCCTGTTTCCGCGCAGTATCTCTAAATTAAACTAAACTGAGCTAAAACCAAACTTCACTTAGAATAAACTGAAAAGCTCCATGTAACATCTGTATTATTGACTAGTCTGAGGCTGTTGTGGTATGAGGTTCCTCATACCGAAGGCACCTTAACTAACTGGATTTTCTATCGCTATTTTCCTCTCCTGCTGTACATACTACTGGCTGAGATAAAACATCAAGCCTAGGATTACGCAAAGCTGGTAACTTTTCTGAATCAAGTGGGTAAAGTAGGCAGCACAGTAGCGCAGCGGTAGAGCTGCTGCCTTTCTGCGCCAGAGACCCGGGTTCGAACCTGACTACGGGTGCTTGTCTGTACGTTCTCCCCGTGACCTGCGTGGGTTTTCTCCTTGATCTTCGGTTTCCTCCCACACTCCGAAGACGTGCAAGTTTGTAGGTTAATTGGCTTGGTATAAAAGTTAAATTGTGTCGGGTACTGTTAATGTGCGGGGATCGCTGGTCGGTGTGGACTCAGTGGGCCAAAGGGCGCTGTATCTCTGAACTGAGAGAGTTAGATGGAGCTCTTAAAGATAGCGGAGTCAGGGGATATGGGGAGGTCAGGAGCGGGGTACTGATTGTGGATGATCAGCCATGATCACATTGAATGAGGGTGCTGGCTCGAAGGGCCGAATGGCCTACTCCTGCACCTATTGTCTTTTGTCTATTGTCAGAAACTAAACTAAACTAAATGGAGAAAAGGCACAGGATATAATGGGTTATGAATGGTTTAATGGACTCTGGCTCCCTGAGTGCCAGTGATACAGATGAGTGCCAAGATGAGATACAAATGCCAAGTAAGACCACAAGACACTGGAGCAGAATTAGGCCATTCTGCCCATGGAGTCCACTCAACCATTCCATCGTGGCTTATCTAGTTTTCTCTCTCAACCCCATTTTCCTGCCGCCTAACCGTAAACTTTGGAGCGCTTGCTAATGATAAAATGGACTGAAATGAGCTAAAGTTTAGAGGTGGGCGAGCACGTCCATGGCAAAGCATCACTTTCACTTCGACACTGCCATCTCAACATTTCCATTCCATTTCCGACTCAAGAACCTGTTCTATTTTAGCTGCTTCAAGATCACCAGCCTTTAGGCAATAGTGCTGTGTTTAGCTTGCTTGCCTGGTTGGTTGCATTGTGGACTGAGTTTAACCCAAGCTACTGTGAAATGCCATTAACCTCTCCACACAGAGGGTGGTGGGTTTATGGAACAAGCTGCCAGATGATGGTTTTGTTCAAGAAGGAACTGCAGATGCTGGAAAATCGAAGGTAGACGAAAGTGCTGGAGAAACTCAGCGGGTGCGGCAGCATCTATGGAGCGAAGGAAATAGGCAACGTTTCGGGCCGAAACGTTGCCTATTTCCTTCGCTCCATAGATGCTGCCGCACCAGATGATGTTTTTTGTTTTGTTTAGATTCGTTTTGAGATACAGCGCAGAAACAGGCCCTTCGGCCCACCGTGTCCGCGCCGACCAGCGATCCCCGCACATTAGCACACACTAGGGACAATTTAACATTAATACCAAGCCAATTAACCTAGAAAACTGTACGTCTTTGGAGTGTGGGAGGAAACCGAAGATCTCGGAGAAAACCCACGCGGTCACGGGGAGAACGTACAAACTCCGTACAGACAGCACCCGTAGTTAGGATCAAACCGGGGTCTCTGGTGCTGTAAGCGCAGCAAGGCAGCAACTCTACCGCTGCGCCCCCGTGTAATGAGACAGGTACAATAACAGGACTTAAAAGACATTTGGACAGGTACATGGATAGAAAAGGTTTTGAAGAATTTGGGCCAAATGCAGGCAAATGTGACGAGATTCAGCATCTTGGTCAGCTTGGACAAGTTGGGCCGTAGGGCTTCTTTCAACATGAATAACCTCCAAAGATGTTGCCTGACCCACTGAGTTTGAGTTTAGTTTTAGAGATACAGTGTGGAAACAGGCCCTTCGGCCCACCGAGTCCGTGCCGACCAGCAATCCCCATACACTAGCACTATCCAACACACTAGGACATTTTACAATTTTACCAAAGCCAATTAACTAACAAGCCTGTATGTCTTTGGGATGTGGAAGGAAACCGGAGCACCCGGAGAAAACCCACATGGTCACGGGGAGAACGTACAAGCTCCGTACAGACAGCACCCGTGGTCAGGACCGAACCCGGGTCTATTGTTCTGTAAAGCAGCAAATCTACTGTGTACAGACTAGACTGGAGAGGAAGTTCAGACTGAAGTCATGCCGGCTGCTCCATATCTCGTAGCAGTGGAGATGCTCAAAGTGCAGATAGACACACAATGCTGGAGTCAGGCAGCAAAAGGAATAGGTGACGTTTCGGGTCGAAAGCTGAAGAAGGGTCTCGACCCGAAACGTCACCTATTCCTTTTCTCCAGAGATGCTGCCTGACCCGCTGAGTTACTCCAGCATTTTGTATCCATCTTCGGTGTAAACCAGCATCTGAGGTTCCTTCCCACTCATGGTATGGATGCCTAGTTACTCATCAAAATCCCCCCTTTGGCTCAAAGCAGTTTACCATTCATCTTTGACAGTATCACGCAAAGACTACACTGACACCTATAAATGGAAATTGCAGATAAACTAATAAGGAACTAACGTCAGAAAAAAACTTTTTCACAGCTCCGAAAACAGTTTAGATAACATCATGTGCCACTGTTGGGAAAACCTTACTGTCACCACTAGACAAACCAGAGATTTTATTCGAAAATATATAAAAGGAACAACTTCCTCATTTGGAGAGTGTTTCAAATTTTGTTATACCTGTCTCAAAATTCTCCAGAACAGCAAGGAACTGCAGATCCGGATTTATACCAAAGACAGACAACAAATTGATGGAATAACTCAGCGGGTCAGGCAGCATCTCTGGAGAAAATGGATAGGTGATGTTTCGGATCAGGACCTTCTTCCGTGATTGCTGTTACATTTTGACTAGTGTGCAGGGTATGCCTACTATGAAGAAGTTCTCCTCCTCTCTCTGATCCGAAACATCAACAGGGCCCTAGTGAGACCACACCTGGAGTATTGTGTGCAGTTTTGGTCCCGTAATTTGAGGAAGGACATTCTTGCTATTGAGGGAGGTTTACAAGGTTAATTCCCGGGATGGCGGGACTGTCATATGCTGGGAGAATGGAGCGGCTGGGCTTGTACACTCTGGAGTTTAGAAGGAATGGAGGGGATCTCATTGAAACATATAAGATTGTTAAGGGTTTGGACACGCTAGAGGCAGGAAACATGTTCCCGATGTTGGGGGAGTCCAGAACCAGGGGCCACAGTTTAAGAATAAGGAGTAAGCCATTTAGAACGGAGACGAGGAAACACTTTTTCTCACAGAGAGTTGCGAGTCTGTGGAATTCTCTGCCTCAGAGGGCGGTGGAGACCGGTTCTCTGGATACTTTCAAGAGAGTTAGATAGGGCTCTTAAAGATAGCAGAGTCAGGGGATATTTGGAGAAGGCAGGAACGGGGTACTGATTGGGGATGATCAGCCATGATCACATTGAATGGCGGTGCTGGCTCGAAGGGCCTACTCCTGCACCTATTGCCTATTGTTTATTGTTTATTGTCTTATTACCTATCCATTTTCTTCATGCTGCTGGAGCTGCTGAGTTACTCTAATATTTTGTGTCTCTTTGAGAATCTTTGGAGCTCGGCCCAAAGCTCCCTTGTCTGAATTGACTGGAGTCATTTTAAGGTGGGGAGTAAGGTTGCCAACTGTCCCATATTAGCCGGGATATCCCGTATATCGGGCTAAATTGGTGTGTCCCGTGCGGGACCACCCTTGTCCTGTATTTGACTGCTACTACTCAGGTCGAGGGGGACTGTCGGGTCGGAGCGCCGTGTCCGGCCCCCGCCTCACCCGTCCCGACGTAGTGCAGCCCATGGAGTGCAGCAGCAGCAGCAGCGCCTCGCCCATGGCCCCGTCGGTCGGGAGCCCGGCCAGCCGTCCAACCTTCGGACCTTCGCTTACCGCCGACACCACCACCCCTCCTTCTCATGGCCGATCATCGGTTCATGAGTTGGACGGGACGCTGGACTTTGCGCGTAATGTCACGCGGCCCGGGCCAAAACTCCTCAGCTGGGCCCGCCGGCTGGGCTTTGTGTGCAGTCCAGCACCGGGGCCAACTCATCATTCACCCAGCCACGGCCGAGTCGGTCAACGAGTTGCCGTCGGGAATTTGTCCCGTATTTTGACCTTTAGTCCCTTGTTTGGGAGTGGGAAAGTTGGCGACCCTAGTGGGAAGATGCATGTAAGTTAACTACCTGGGATCTTTCAAGTGAGAAGTTAAACTCTGGGACCTCTTTTCCTCCCTCTCTTGGGTCGTACTTTAGGGACATGGGGGTTTCTGCAGGGAAACTCACTATTTGTCCGCCTTGGCCTACGCGATCTCCCGGTTGCCCAACACTACCTCCCCTTCCCATTCCCACACTGACCTTTCTGTCCTGGGCCTCCTCCACTGTCGGAGTGAGGCCCAGCGCAAATTGGAGGAACAGAACCTCATATTTTACTTGGGCAGCTTGCACCCCAGCGGTATGAATATTGATTTCTCTAACCAAGTAACCCTTGCATCCCCCCTCTATCCACCCCCCCCCCTCTCTCCACCCCCCACCCGAGTCAGCCAACTAGTTTCACTGTTGCCCTGCTTAGTTTCACTTGTTGTCTCCCCTCATTATCACCTTCTCCACAGCCAACAATGGACCATTGTGGGCTCCAACTTTCCTTGATCATCTGGCTGGCTTTGATTTGTTCTTTGCATAACTTTCATTCATTTGTTCTTTATACCTTTTCATACCTCTAGTTTCTTTCTCCCCTGTCTCTCAGTCTGACGAAGGGTCTCGACTCGAAATGTCACCTATTCCTTTTCTCCATAGCTGCCGCCTGACTCGCTGAGTAACAGCATTTCGTGTCTATCTTCGGAGTAAACCAGCATTTGTAATTCTTTCCTACGCAACCTAATTAATTGGAAGACCTTTGGGACATCATTCTGGTCATCATGTTATTGGAAAGATGTTGTCAAGCTGGAAAGGGTACAGAGAAGATTTACAAGGATGTTGCCAGGACTCGAGGGTCTGAGCTGTAGGGAAAGGTTAAGTTGGCTTGTACTTTATTCCTTGGAACGCAGAAGGATGAAGGGTGATCTTATGGAGGTGTATAAAATCATGAGAGGAAAAGATCGGGTAGATACACAGAGTCTCTTGCCCAGAGCAGGGGAATCGAGAACCAGAGGACATAGGTTTAAGATGAGGGGGAAAAATTCAATAGGAATTGGAAGGGTAACTTCTTACACACAAAGGGTGTGGTGGGTGTATGGATCAAGCTACCAAAAGAGGTAGTTGAGGCAAGGACCCACACCATCCTGGCCACACACTCATCTCCCGCTGCCTTCAGGTAGAAGGTACAGGAGCCTGAAATCTGCAACATCCAGGTTCAGGAATAGCTGCTTCCCCACAGCCATCAGGCTATTAAACTCAACTCAAACAAAACTCTGAACATTAATAGCCCATTGCACTTTATCTGATTATTTATGTGTATATATATATTTATAGTATATGGTCACACTGATCTGTTTTGTAGTCAATGCCTACTATATTCTGTTGTGCTGAAGCAAAGCAAGAATTTCATTGTCCTATCTGGGACACATGACAATAAACTCTCTTGAATCTTGACTATCGTGACATTTAAGGAATAGTTAGACAGTTACATGGATAGGATAGGTTTGCTGCCTAATGCAGGCATGTGGGACTAGTGTGGCTTGGACATGTTGGCTGGTGTGGGCAAGTTGGGCCGAAGGGCCTGTTTCCATGCTGAATCACTCTATGACTATCGTGTGGATATGGGAAACTATAAAAATACGACAAAAAAAGCTCTCCCCTTCCCACTCAGCTTCCCTTCCCCTTTATGATAATCATGAGATAAATCTTGCATGTTTTGTTTCACATGAAGTAATGTCAAAAACTAGAGTAAAGTTGAATTTAATGAGGAAGGAATTCTCTGCCTCATTGGAGGCCAATTCTCTGGATGATTTCATGAGAGAGTTAGATAGAGCTCTTAAAGATAGTGTAGTCAGGGGATATGGTGAGAAGGCAGGAACGGGGTACTGATTGTGGATGATCAGCCATGATCACAGTGAATGGCTGATCACAGCTGGCTTGAAGGGCCGAATGGCCTACTCCTGCACCTATTGTTTATTGTCTATTTTAACCAGATAGAGTTGTGTTAGAGCACTGAATGCCTGACCAAGTAAAAAAACTCAAAAGAGTGCATAAGGCTCTGATGGTGAGAAAGCATCAGATAGGGACCCAAGATTTAATTGCAATGAAACAATTTTGAATTTTCTAACAATTAGCTATAAGGAGAGGATGTCCGAACTTGGATTGTTTTCTATGGCTGAGAGGAGATCTGGTAGAAGTATATACGGTTAGTTTAGAGGTAACAGGCCCTTCGGCCCACCGAGCTCACATCGACCAGCGATCCCCGCACACTAACACTATCCTACACACACTAGGGACAATTATAATTACAATTACACCAAGCCAATTAGCCTACAAACCTGCACGTCTTTGGAGTGTGGGAGGAAATCGGAGCTCCCGGGGAAAACCCACGCATGTCACGGGGAGAACGTACAAACTCCGTACAGACAGCATCCGTGTTCAGGACCAAACCTGGGTCTCTGGCGCTGTAAGGCAGCAACTCTACCGCTGCGCCACCATGCCGCCCTATGGGAGGCATAGATAGGGTAGACAGTCAGAACCTTTTTCCGAAGATGGAAATGTCAAAGACTAGAGGGCAAAGCTTTAAGGTGAGAGGACCAAAGTTTGAAGAAGAAGCGCGGAGAAAGTTATTTTGTTCCACAGAGGGTGGTGGAATACACTGGCATTGTGGTAGTTGAGGTAGATATGAGAGTGGTACGTGGTGGAAAGACATTGTCAAAACTGAAGATAGACACAAAATGTTTCTAGTCGAGACCCTTCTTCAGACCCGAAACATCACCTATTCATTTTCTCCGGAGATGCTGTCTGACCCGCTAAGTTACTCCAGCTTTTTGTGTCCAACTTCCGTTTAAACCAGCATCTGCAGTTCCTTCCTACACGGAAAGACCTGGTCATGTGGAGAATGTGCAAACTCCACAAAAAAAAAGTGTCTGACGCCATGTTGGCAATTAACTGTATCTCTTCCATATCTCTCGTTTTCCTCTCCCCTGAATTTCAGTCTGAAGAAGGTGTCTCGACCCGAAACGTCACCCATTCCTTCTATACAGAGAATCTGCCTGATCACATGCCTGAGTTACTCCAGCATTTTGTGTCTTATCTTCTGGTAAGATACATACAGGACCACGTCAGAAGGTAGTTTGATATACCTGCCTTGGTGGAGGTGTCAATTTACCAAAGAACGGCAGCCTCACTGATATTACTAATGGTGAGCAAGTTTCTCTGATCCTTGGCATAAAGCTATTGTAAGTCTGCCTTTCCCCACACGCCACCCCAGCATAGTGGCATGTGGAAATTCCCAATGATGCCACGATTACTCATAGACTCAGCAACTGGGTCGAAGCATGCTGCTTTAGTGATGTGAAATCCCCCCCCCCCCCCCCCAAGTGTATATGGATTTTAAAATATTCAATGAGCTAACTTTTAAAGGAATGAAAAAACTTTCCTTAAAGGGCACATTTCACAATCGCAAGGCATCCATAAACATACACATCCAAAGAATTGTGTAGGAAGGAACTGCAGATGCTGGTTTAAACCAAAAGTAGGCACAAGGTTACTGGAGTAACTCAGCGGGACAGGCAGCACCTCTGGAAAGAAGGAATAGGTGGCCTTTCGGGTCGAGACCCTTCTTCATCCAACCGCTTGTTTCACCTTGGACAAATTGTATGCAGCAGAATCCTTCATGTAAATAATTCAATCCCTCTCGAATAAATAGTAGCAACAAGGAACTGCAGATGCTGGTTTACAAAACAAAAACACACAAAGTGCTGGAGTAACTCAGCAGGTTCAGGCAGCATCTGTGGAGAACACGAACAGGTGATGTTTTGGGTTGGAGACCCATCTTCACATTGATTTTCCCGCTTGACCCAAAAAGTAATTTGAGTTTCACTGTTAATTGGGGCACGTGACAATAAACTGACCTTTGAACCTTTGAAAGGTCACCCATCCATGTTCCCCGGAGAAGCTGCCTGACCCGCTGAGTTACTCCCGCACTCTGACTTTTTTTTCCTCCTCTGTAATATTTTCGTGAAGCCAACTTTTTATTGAAGGGTGGATGACTTATTGCTCCTGTTTTCGTAGCGCATTCATGTTGTCTGTCAAGACATATATAGCAAGGCCTCGAGAGTTCCATCAAAACCTATCATGAACATGAGAATAGGAGCAGGAGTAGGCCACTCGGCCCCTCAAGCCTGTCCTACCATTCAGTATAATCAGGGCTGATCTACCCTTGGCATCAACCTCTCCACTGAGCTAGTCCCTAGTGGCCTCAATTCTAACATCTTTCAAAAATGAGTCTACTTCCGCTTTCAATGAGGCCAATGATCGCAGCCGTCTTGGGTCAAGAATTCCAGAGATTGACCACCTCTGTGAGAAGTTCAAGTTCAAGTTTGTGTTTATTGTCACACGCACCAATTAAGGTAGAGTGATATTTGAGTTACCATGCAGCCATACTCAGTGAAACGCAACAATGCACACAGCCACATAAAATACAATTTAACATAAACATCCACCACAGCGGGGTGCACATATTCTCACTGTGATGGAAGGTAGTGAAGTTCAATCATCTTCCTCTTTGTTCACCCGTGGTCGGGGCCGTTGGACGCTCCCGCATCTTACCACCAATCGGCCACACCACACCACCCCAATCTTGCAGCAATGATCCTTGTTCAAGATTTTCCCGAGACCTTTTGTGATTCACACACAATAACACCTAGATCCTTATTTCAATTCAATTCATCTGAACTTTACCCATTTTTAGTCTCTTTTCATTTAGATGATGATTTTTTTTTTTCTGGGACTGAGGAAGGGTTCAGCCGAAATGTCACCTATTTCTTTTCTCCAGAGATGCTGCCTGACCCACTGAGTTGCTCCAGCACTTAGTGTCTATCTTCGGTATAAACCAGCATCTGTAGGTCCCTGTGGAAGAAAGAACTGCAGATGCTGGTCTAAACCGAAGACAGACACAAAATGCTGGAGTAACTCAGCGGGACAGGCGGCATCTCTGGAGAGAAGGAATGGGTGACGTTTCAGGCCGAGACCCTTCTTCCGACTGAGAGTTTGGGGCAAGGGAGACATGGGGATAAGGAAGGGTACGGTGTGAAAACGAGACATCAATGGGGATGGGGATCAAGGAAAATGTAGAATAGATCGTTGTTAGCTGGGGGAAGGTGACAATGAAGCATACAGAGATAAAATTTGACAACGACGGAAACGGGTCTCGACCCGAAACGTCACCCATTCCTTCTCTCCAGAGATGCTGCCTGTCCCGCTGAGTTACTCCGGCATTTTGTGTCTATCTGCAGATCCTTCCTACACAATCAGTTTTATTTTATTCATCTTGACAAAGTGCATGACCTCACACTTTGCAACGTTAAACTTCATTTGCTGACTTTTCACCCGCTCACTCAGCCTAGCTACATCTGTCACTATCTATATCTTTCACTATCAATAGCCCACAGTTACAATATCCTCCTCATTGCAACATGTTTTTTTCCATCTATTTTGATGTTGTCACCAAACCTGGGTACCATAAATTCTTCCCTGGCCTCTAAAGGGCCTGTCCCACGGGCAGCATGCGACTCCATGCGGCAAGCGCGACCTAACCGCAAGCGGGGGCCGCGCGGAGGTCCCGCTTCGATCGCCGGAGCCGTATGGAGTTGTGCGGAGCTG
Organism: Malacoraja senta; assembly: GCA_038087875.1. Classification (NCBI taxonomy): domain Eukaryota; kingdom Metazoa; phylum Chordata; class Chondrichthyes; order Rajiformes; family Rajidae; genus Malacoraja; species Malacoraja senta. Next base: position 6,834,980 of record CM075993.1, read on the forward strand.
GTCGGCTCCGAAAAACTGACACTGTTCAAAAATTCCGTGCGGGAACGGCCTGCCGCCCCGCAGCCGCCTCGCCGCCATACGCACCGTCTTGACGTCACTCGACCTCCACGCGGCCCCCGCTTCCGATTTGGTAGCGCTTGCCGCATGCAGCCGCATGCTGGTGGGACCAGCCCTGTACGGGGATCACTCGACCTCCGCGCAGCCCCCGCTTGCGGTTAGGTCGCGCTTGCCGCATGGAGTCGCATGCCCGTGGGACAGGCCCTTAAGTCACTGCATTAATAACTGAGGGCCATGAACTGATCCCTGGGATAATCTATTAGTTGCATCCTCCAACCTGAAAACGACTCCATCTATTCCACACCTCTCTACTTTCTAAGCGTCAACCAGTTTTCAATGTTATCCCATTCGGTTGCTGTCCCTTAAAACCTTTCCTATCCATGTATCTGTCCAAATGTCTCTTAAACGCACACATTGGTAACTGAGAACTATTCCAATGTCCGTCTGCGGTCGGTAGGTCTAAATCCTGAGTCACCCTCCTCAGCTGCATCGTTTAGTGTAGTTTGTGGAGATGACGTCACCACAAGGACCGCATCAGTTTCAGAGGATAGATACAACATGCTGGAGTAACTCAGCGGGACAGCCAGCATCTCTGGAGAGAAGGAATGGGTGACGTTTCGGGTCGAGACCCTTCTTCGGACTGAGAGTTTGGGGAGAGGGAGACACAGAGATAAGGAAAGGTACGGCGTCAAAACGATACCTCAATGGGGATGGGGATCAAGGGAAATGTAGAGTAGATCGTTGTTATCTGGGGGAAGGTGACAATGAAGTACACAAAGATAAAAGTTGACAATGAGGCAAAAGGGTCGTGACCCGAAACATCACCCATTCCTTCTCCCCAGAGATGCTGCCTGACCCACTCAGTTACTCCAGCATTTTGTGCCTATCTTCGATGTAAACCAGCATCTGCAGTTCCTTCCCACACATCAGTTTAAAAGGGTCGTCACCACAATATTCACACAATGCATCTAAAGAATTGAAGGAACTCAGCGAGTCAGGCAGCGTCTCTGGAGAATGTGGATCAGTCACGTTTCGACTTGAGACCGTTCTTCGGGGGGGGAGGGGAAGGGGGGGAGGGTTTTGATGGTTTGATGTTTTTGAGGCCAGAGATTTAAACTTTGGACTTTATTTTGGACTTTGGAGATACAGCACGGAAACGCCCTTCAGCCCACTGTGTCTGAGCCGACCAGCAATCCCAGTTCACTACCCTACACAATAGGGACAACTTATCAATTTTACCAAAGCCAATTAACCTGCAAACCTCTACGTCTTAGGAATGTGGGAGGAAACTGGAGCACCCGGAGAAAACCCACGTGGTCCCGGGGAGAACATACAAACTCCATACAGACAACACCCGTAGTCAGGAGCAAACCAGGGTCTGTAAGCATTGTAAGACAGTAGCTCTGTCACTGCACCACCCTGGAAAACCAGAAGGTGTGTGACAAAAGGATTGAGGGGTTGCAAATTGTGAAGCCAGAGGAAGGAATGTAGGATGAGGGGGTGGGAGAAATAGGTGTCAAGGGGGAGGGGCATGGATGGGGGAGAAAGGGGTAAGTCACCTGAACTGGAGAATTCACCGTTTGAAGCAAAGATCCTATAGCGAGCAAGATAGCCCACTCGACGTAGTACGGTCATGGGCAGATTCATGGGTAATTTAAGGCCCCATTCCGTAACCGGCTTCCGTCTCCACACCAAAGATCCCATAGCGGAGCAAAGATACCAATGCGGAGACGGAAGCCGGTTACGGAAACATCCTCGTAAAACTAAAAGTTATTTGGTAAAAATCTTCTCCTCATTTTCAGAATTATAATTTATTAACACAAACTGTCCCCCCGCAACGTTGATTACACTGCGAGTCGGGTCGGGTCGGGTTACTGAAATGGATGAAAAAAAGGCCCAAGTTCCGCTCCGTTGCGTACTACACGTCAGCCCATTGCATTTAGCAGGAGTGGTCTATAGGATCTTTGGTTTAAACATCAGACAAAGTGCAGTGTGCTGACATGATTTCCGGGCACATTGTTGGGTCTTATTGACGTCTGAATCTGAAGGTCCTGGGCTGAAGAATGACTCCACTGCACCGACCTTAAACCCTGCAATGGGGGGAACGTTGGACTGCTGGGGCTGCCCACTTATAGGGGTTAAAGCAAACACCAGCGAGGGGAGGTGCCCACTTGATAACCCCAATAACAAACTTACATCTACATGTTTAGATTTTTTTTGTGTGCTTGTTCACATGTAGGTAGTTGATTATTACACAAGGAGTTAAGGGCCAGTCCCACTTTCACAACCTAATTCACGACCTCTGCCGAGTTTGCCCTTGACTCATACTCGCAGCATGGTCGTCACGAGGTCGTAGATAGGTCGTGATGCTAGTCGTACGTACTCGTGGCATCAAGTAGGTCGGGGCGTTTTTTCTAGCCTGATGAAAAATGTCCACGAGTAAAAAAGGTAGTGAATTAGGTCGTGCAAGTGGGACAGGCCCTTTAGTTATTGTCCTTCACATAAGTTTGTATAACCAGTTTAGATAGTACTCTGGCGTTGGGCTTGGTTTTCTGGGTTGAGTGCTTATCCTGGTGTCATAGCACAAGTACTTTGTATTTTAATTGTAATTTTTAATCCCGTGGTGTAGTTTGCAAACATTCTCCTGACCAATATTTATTCCCAAGGGAACAATGTTGGCCCCACTTGCAAAGCCTGCATCCAAAAATCACGGAAAGAATCTGGTGACTTTATTGAACGAGTTTGTGTATTTGGAACTTCAGAGAAGCCTTTGCTGTCTGCATCAAGGGGTGGGGTTGCCAACTGTCCCGTATTAGCTGGGACATCCCGTATTTTGGGTTAAATTGGTTTGTCCCGTACGGGACTGCCCTTGTCCTGTATTTGACTGCTACTACTCGGGTCGAGGGGACTGTCGGGTCAGAGTGCTGCGTCCGGCCCCGCCTCACCGACGTAGCGCAGCCCATGGAGTGCAGCAGCAGCAGTGCCTCGCCCATGGCCCCGTCGGTCAGTCAGCAGCCCGGCCAGCTGTCCGACCTTCGGACCTTCGCTTACCCGGGCCAAGGTCCGGGCCAAGGACCTTTCTTCAAACTGAAGATGGGTCTCGACCCGAAAAGTCAGCCATTCCTTCTCTCCAGAGACGCTGCCTGTCCCGCTGAGTTACTCCAGCATTTTGTGTCTATCTTCGGTGTAAACCAGCATCTGCAGTTCCTTCCGTCAACAAAGCAGTTTTGCCTTCTCTCAGTTTTCTTTGTTTTGACTTATCCAGACCTCTCTAAATATCCCATCTGGCCTGATATTACTGAAACGTTCCTGCAAACATCCTGCCAGAAACCAGTATTGCCCAAGAATAACAGGAACCCCTTTGTTAACCTTTGACCGCTTCCTATATTTATGAGAAAACTGGCAGTGTTTTTTCCTGCAGAGACCCTGTTTCTTAGAAACCTAGTTCGCTGAAAATAGTTTTCCATTTGACATCTGTTCACTGCCAACATTTTTTATTTCACTATTGGCCATGAACTGAGTATACTCGGAGGTGGCACTGAACAGGTTCAAAGTAATCAAAATGTGTCGGAAAGAACTGCAGATGCTAGTTTAAATCGAAGATAGACATATAAATGCTGGAGTAACTCAGCGGGACAGGCAGCATTTGTGGAGAGAAGGAATGGGTGACATTTCGGCTCGCGACCCTTCTTCAGACTGCAAACCTACAAACCTCGCTCTCCCTCTGACTTCGAGCTGACCAGCTCTCTTCTCTCTTCGGGTGAGTGTCCTGCCACCTCAGCAAGAGCTCAACTTGAGCCCACGAGGCAGCAGCCTCACAGTTGCAACAATGTTTGTGTTTGAGGACTAAACGTGCACGTATAGCAAGTCAAGGCAGGTTTATTTGTCACATACACATACAAGATGTGCAGTGAAATGAAAAGTGGCAACGCCTGCGGATTGTGCAAAAACTACACAACAGAACAGAACAGAATCAGTATTTACATGTTAGAAAACCCCCCCAGCAAATTTAAAAGAGACAACACAACAGTAATTAGTCCCTGGTGAGATAAGAGTTTATAGTCCTGATGGCCTGTGGGAAGAAACTCCATCTCATCCTCTCTGTTTTCACAGCGTGACAGCCAAGGCGTTTGCCTGACCGTAGCAGCTGGAACAGTCCGTTGCTGGGGTGGAAGGGGTCCCCCATAATGTTGCCGGCTCTGGATCCAACCTATAATGCCTGAATAAAGAAACCGTTTATTCACAACGTTTGGTGCCTCTACACTAGCATAACTTAGCTTGAGGGTAAGATCACCCCTCATCCTCCTGCGCTCCAGGGAAAAGAGTCGCAGCCTGCTTAAGGGGCTGTCCCACTTGGGTGACCTGATCCGCGAGTTCTGGCGAGTTTGCCCTCAACTCGTACTCGCAGCATGGTCGACACGAGGTCGTAGGAGGTCTTTGTAACTCTCCTTCATGCCTGAGAGTGGTCTCCGCGTACTCGAGGCCTCAGCTAGGTCGCGGCGTATTTTTTTACGTTGAAAAATGCCCGCGAGTAAAAAAAGGTCGCCATGGAAAAAATCAATACTTTTTTCCTCGTAGATTTAGTCGTAGTAGGTCGTAGTAGGTCGGCATGTTAGTCGTAGGTAGTCGAGGGTAGTCGAAAGTAGTCGTAGATAGTCTTCATCATAGTCAAAGGGAGGTCGAAGGAGATCAAAGGAGGTCGTCTTCACTCTCCACTATTCGGTGTCCAATTTTCCCGAAATTAGTCGTAGCTAGTCGAAGCTAGTCTTCAACATAGTCGAAGGAGGTCTTCAACATGACATTTTTTCAAACTCTCCTAAACCCTTCTAAACTCGCCAATTAGGTTGCCCAAGTGGGACAGCCCCTTTAACCTCTCCCTATAGAAGGTGATTGAGTTTCCTGGTGGTGTCACTTTGTCAATGCAGGCGTTGGTGCATGTTTTTAACTAGAAGGTGTAAATGCCAGTGATTGATATGGATGACCTTGAGTGTTTCAGGTTGGGTCAGATTGTTGTGACCCATTGTAATCCCCACATCACCCTGACAGCGCTTGCTGCTGCTCTTTGATGGTCTTCCTCTGAGGTTCTTTCTCTGTTGGTTACAGATCGCCGGCGCCACCCAGTCGGTGCTTCTCATTGACGCTGAGAAGAGCGGAGTTTATGTGTGCCGTGTGAATGACGAACAAAACCAATGCGTGTTCAGCAACTGGGCAAAGGTCAAAGTTCATTTTATCAAATCTGGTAAACAGTTTTTTTTAAATAATTGGTTCCCATCGAACTTAATGTTTAGTTCTGTTTTAGTTAAGTTTAGAGATACAGCAGAGAAACAGGTCCTTCGGCCCACCGAGTCTGTGCCGACCAGCTATCCCCGCTCACCTACACTATCCTACACACACTGGGGGCAATGTATAATCATACCAAGCCAATTAACCTACAAGCCTGCACGTCTTTGGAGGAAACCCGAGCTTCTGTCCGGTTTCTAATTGGTGAGCTGGGTGGGGAGCTGTTTGCCAATGGGATAATGTATGTTGCCAATTGTCCTGCTGAGTTACTCCAGCTTTTTGTGTCTATCTTCAGTTTCAACCAACATCTACAGTTGGTTCCTCCACAGTACTATTTATACGATGCTTAATTCTCCAGCCCGCTGCCTCGAATGCTGCTGGCCGAGGGCAAACATGGGACATTTGCTAGGACGTGTCAGCGTTGAATCCCCAACTTTGATCCAGCTGGTCGCTCCTTGTCCCAGATCAGTCTTGAATCTCCTCCTGCCTCTTGGTGTTTCCTTGTCCACGATGCTTAACTCTGGCCTTGGCATCTCATTCTCCCTTTCCTTCCTTCCTGCGTAGGCACCACATCAACGATCTGTTATTTTTTAGCAAATGACACCTCAGATCACGGTTGTGTCCCAGAAAAATGGGGTCCAATTAGTGTGTCTGATGGTGTGTACGCAGCCCAGATCATGACACTAACTAACCTCCCTTCTGAAGAAGGGTCACGACCCGAAACGTCGCCCATTCCTTTTCTCCAGAGATGCTGTCTGTCTGTCCGCTGAGTTACTCCAGCATTTTGTGTCTATCTTCCCTTCCCTTGCCTCTATTTATACCTCATGCTGCATCGGCAAGGCCAGCAGCATAATCAAGGATGAGTCGCACCCTGGCCATTCCCTCTTCTCCCCTCTCCCAATCAGGCAAACGGTAGAGATGTGTGAAAATGCACACCTCCAGATTCAGGGACAGATTCTTCCCAGCTGTTATCAGGCAACTGAATCATCCTACCACAACTAGAGAGCAGCGCTGAACTACTATCTACCACATTGGTGACTCGTACTATTCTTGATTGTACTTCACTAGTTTTACCTTGCATTACACATTATTCCCTTATCATGTATCTATACACTATAAGTGGCTCGATTGTCTTTCCGCTGGCTGGTTAGCATGCAGCAAATGCTTTTCACTGTACCAATAAACTAAACTAGATATAGCCCTTCTCCTGTCTCCCATTCTAATGAGCAAGAAGGAACTGCAGGTGCTGGTTTACACCGAAGATAGACATAAAATGCTGGAGTAACTCAGCGGGTCACGCAGCATCTCTGGGGAAAATAAATAGATGACGTTTCGGGTCGAGACCCATCATCAGACTTGGAGTCTGCCTGACCCGCTGAGTTACTCCAGCATTTTGTGTCTATCACCCATTCTAATGGCATTATTTTAAATTACGTACAGGATATATTAGTGACCAGCATGTTCATTTTGCCACTGAAGAGCAATAAATCTTTCCCATTCCCTTTATCCCCCCCCCCCCCCCCCAAAGCCTGCAATTTATTTTCCTTTTTGTTCGAAGAAGGGTGCTGACCTAAAACATCACCTATCTATTCCCTGCACAGATGCTGCCTGACCTGCTGAGTTATTCCAGGGTTTTGTGTTTTGCTCAATATTCCAGCAGTTCCCTTTATCTCCATTCGCTTTCTTAGTTTAGCTTAGAGATACAGCACGGAAACAGGCCCTTCGGCCCACGAGCCCACGCCAACTAGTGATCCCCACGCATTAACACTATCCTACACACACTAGGGACAATTTACAATTTTACCAAGCCAACTAGCCCACAAACCTGTACGTCTTTGGAGTGTGGGAGGAAACCGGAGCACCCTGAGAAAACCCACGCAGGTCACGGGGAGAACGTACAAATTCCGTGCAGACAGCAACCATAGGCAGGATTGAACCAGGGTCTCTGTAAGGCAGCAGCTCTACCACTCCGAGTTGGGCCGAAGGGCAGGTTTCCACATTCTGTGATTATGTGACACTTCTGAACCACAGGTGGGGTTTCCTTACAGCTGAGCATAGACACACAAAGAGCAGACATGCAAATATGAAATGGTGACTTAAGTGGCTAGTTTTGCTGCATTACATTGACTCACCAATTTCACATCAAAGTATTAAAAGCCGGAAGAAGCCCTGCTGATTATTTATGTCTGTATTGCAAACACAGCTATCAACTTCTGAACTCTGAACTCCGTGTCCCTTAGCAGCTGCCTCGTTGGGTCGTGACCCGAAACATCACCCATTCCTTCTCTGCAGAGTGGCTCGCCGATCATTTCGCTGAACTCCTCTACATCGGCGAGACCAAGTGCAGGCTCTGCGATCGTTTCGCTCAACACCTCCGTTCAGTCTACCTAAACCTACCTGATCTCCTGGTTGCTCAGCACTTTAACTCCCCCTCCCATTCCCACACTGACCTTTCTGTCTTGGGCCTCCTTCATTGTCAGAATGAGGCCCAGCGCAAATTGGAGGAACAGTACCTCATATTTCGCTTGGGTAGTTTACACCCCAGCGGAATGAACATTGACTTCTCTAACTTCAAGTAACCCTTGCTTTCCTTCTCTCTCCATCCCCTCCCTCTTCCCAGTTCTCCCACTAGTCTTACTGTCTCTGTCCCGCCCCCTCCCCTGGCATCAGTCTGAAGAATGGTCTCGACCCGAAACGTCACCCATTCCTTCTTTCCAGAGATGCTGTCTGTCCCGCTGAGTTACTCCAGCATTTTATATCTCTTAGATGGGGTATGTTGGTCGGTGTGGGCAAGTTGGACCAAAGGGCCTGTTTCTACGTTGTATGACTAACACTGTGTGACAGCGTTTTGTGTCTATCCTTTTAGTTCAGTTGCTTGCTCAAAAAAAGTCATTCTATGAATTAAACATTTTAGATAAATGAATAAAAATGAAGACTATGCAGTAACATTAAGGTATTTCCAAAAGAATTCAAAGCCATTATGAGCCTCTCTGCACTAAAATCCAGTGTTTTCCAAAATATTCTTATTTTAATTTATTTTCCTGCTTATTTTCAAACACAGTTTTTGCTTTGGTTGATCAGATCCAAAAGTTCTGTGGAATGTGTAAGAAAGAACTGCAGATGCTGGTTAAAACCGAAGGTAGACACAAAATGCTGGAGCAACTCAGCGGGTGAGCGAGTAAAGGGCCTGTCCCACTTTCACGACCTAATTCACGACCTCTGCCGAGTTTGCCGCAGCATGGTCGCCACGAGGTCTTAGGAGGTCGTAGGTAGGTCGTAGCAGGCCGTGATGCTGGTCGTAGGTACTCGTGGCATCAAGTAGGTCGGGGCGTTTTTTCTAGCCTGATGAAAAATGTCCACAAGTAAAAAAGGTCGTGAACTAGGTCGTGAAAGTGGGACAGGTCCTTAATTCAGTTCTGTGGAATGCCTGGTTTAATTGTCATTTAATTCCGTTTGTATACTGCTGGAAGCCATGGATTTATCTGCCTTCACTCCCACATCCACTCCCAGGCACTGTAACAGATGCACAATGCCACATACTACATACCAGCAGCTATAACCCTGACAGGCAACACTTGGCACTCCCGTTATTAGATCTTATCAGCATTAACAATACGATACAATACAACTTTATTTATCACAGGAGGGAAATTGATCTGGCAACAGTCATAAAACACAAGATACATGAAACATGAAATTAAAATGACCAGTGGAAAGTCCAGGATTGGGGATGTCCAAAGATTGGGGAGGGGGGAGGGGGGGGGTTAGGAGTCAGTCTACCCCACGACAGAAGGGGGAGGAGTTGTACAGTTTGATAGCCACAGGGAAGAAGGATCTCCTGTGGCGTTCTGTGCTGCATCTTGGTGGAACCAGTCTGTTGGTGAAGGTGCTCCTCAGGTTGACCAGTGTGTCACGGAGGGGGTGAGCTGTATTGTCCAGGATGCTCCGCAGTTTTTGAGGAGCATCCTCCCCTCCAAGACCAACCTCCCGTGAATCCAACTCCGCCCCCACCCCCAGGACGGAGCCAGCCTTCCTGATGAATTTGTTGATCCTATTGGCGTCCACGGCCTTCGCCCTGCTGTCCCGGCACACGGCAGCGAAGAAGACGGCACTGGCTACCACCGACTGGTAGAACATCTGCAGCATCTTACTGCAGATGTTAAAGTAACGGAGCCTTCTCAAAAAGTACAGCCGCTCTGTCCCTTCTTGTGCAGGGCCTCAGTGTTCCTGGACCAGCCTTGTTTACTGTCCAGGTACACTCCAAGGTATTTGTACCCCCTGGTAAACTACACATCCACACCATTGATGGAGACACTTTAGTATAGTTTAGAGATGATAGCGGGGAAACAGGCCCTTCAGCCCACCGAGTCCGCACCGAACAGCGATCCACACACATTAACACCACCCTACACACACTAGGGACAATTTGACATTGCTACCAAGCCAATTAACCTGCAAACCTGTACGTCTTTGGGGTGTGGTAGGGAACCAAAGATCTCGGAAAAAACTCACGCAGGTCACAGGGAGAACGTACAAACTCTGTGCAGACAGCACCCATGGTCAGGATCGAACCAGGGTCTCTGGCGCTGTAAGGCAGCAACTCTAGTTGAGGCAAGTAACAAATATGTATTGAAGGGGAAACTTGGTACGCATCTAATGGTAAGATAATATAATTGTATCGCCTTGAGGCTGAATCCTTGCAACTGAAATACTTTGCCTCTGCTACAAATACTGTATTGTACTTTGCTTTGACATACTCTACTGTACATTAATGGCAGGGCTACCTCAGAACTGGCAAGGAGAGCTGGTGATTGGACTGCAGCCTGAACCCAGGAGGGTCAAAGTTGGTCAGAGAGCATCGCTGAAGTGTGTTGTGTTTGGAATCCCCGCTCCCTTGTACACCAGTGGTACAAAAATGGCATGCAGTTACCTCATCAAACCAAACGAGAATTGACAGTAAGTTGACTGTAAATATATTTTCTTCCTTGGTTAAACGATCGAGCGTGCAAGAATAAATGCTTCATCTGAATGCAGTTCCACTAAATGGGCCGAGATCATGGTTTGTGATTACCGGTTGATTAGGCTGAAGCAGGTCCTGTGAGCACATTTGGGCCCCATGTCTGAGGAAGGATGCACTGGCTCTGGAGCGGGTCCAGAGGAGGTTTGAAGCCCTGTCCCACTGTACGAGTTCATTCAAAGAGTTCTCCCGAGTTTGCCCTGATTCGAACTCGGAGATTTATGGTAATGGCCACTCGTCGGTACTCGGGGCTCTCGTGGACATTTTTCAACATGTTGAAAAATCTTCACGAGTCTTCCCGTGCTTACTGCCATCAGCGAGTCTTCCCAGGTACCTGCCGTTAGCATTATGAGCCGCTAAGAGACGTCCCCGAGGCTCCGACGTACCCGCTAATGTTCATTCTACGTGCTTACCACGAGTTTGATTTTTTTTAAAACTCGGGAGAGCTCTTGGATGAACTCGTACAGTGGGACAGGGCTATCACAAGATGATCCCAGGAATGAGTGGGTTCGCATATGATGAGTGCTCGACAGCACAGCACTGAACTCGCTGGAGTTTAGAAGGTTGAGGTGGACCTCATTGAAACTTACAGATAATGAAGGGCATTGACAGAGTGGATGTGGAAAGGATGTTTCCACTGGTGGGAGAGTCTAGGACCAGTGGTCATAGCCTCAGAATTAAAGGGTGCTCTTTTAGAAAGGAGGTGAGGAGGAACTTCTTTAGTCAAAGGGTAGTTAATCTGTGGAACTCATTGCCACAGAGGGCTGTGGAGACCAACTTAGTAGATATTTTTAAGGCAGAGATAGACAAATTCTTGATTAGAACGGGTGTCAAGGGGTATGGGGAGAAGGCAAGAAAATGGGATTAGGAGACCTAGTTCAGCCATGATTGAATGGCGGAGTAGACTCGATGGACCGAATGGCCTAATTCTACTCCTATAATGTGAACGTAAGCTGCACTGAAGGATGAGCCATATTTCATGCATTCATGTCATAGGAGCTGAATTAGGCCATTTGGATCATCGAGACTAATCCATGCTGATCTATCTTTCACTCTTGACCCCATTCTCCCGCCTTCTCCCATAACCTTTGACACCCTTACCAATCAAGAACCTGTCAATCTCTGCTTTGAAAATATCCAACGACTTGGCCTCCAATTTGTATGTGGCAATGAATTCCACAGATTCACCACCGTCTGACTAGAGAAATTCCTCCTCATTTCCTTTCTACAGGCACGTATTTGTATCTTGAGGTTGGATGGCTCATGCAGCACTTGAATGACTTCATCCTTGCAATTCCTGTCATAGTTGGTACCATCTCCCATTGTAGTCCAGGGCAGTTGTATATTAAAGGAATCCAGTATTACTAAATGTACACCACAATTAACTCTCATTATATTGGATCGGTGGTGGGGGGGCGGGGGGGTGGGGGAGGGGGGGGGGGAGGGAATGATCTGTTATTGCCGATTGTCCGCTATAACAGAGTCAGGGATTCGCGACCCAGGGATCCCGAATAAGGGATTCCTGGCCCCTCCACTCATCCCATCTTTCCCTCTCAACCCATTCTCCTGCCTTTTCCCCATAACCCTTGAAGGGTGTTGGGGGTTATTGGGAGAGAAGGCAGGTAAGTGGGGTTGGGAGGGAGAGATAGATCCGCCATGATTGAATAGCAGAGTATACATGATGGGCCGAATGGCCTAATTCTGCTCCTATCACATGACCTTATGAACTCCAACCACTAGCAGTTCACTCCGTGAAGCGAGGCGTTTTCAAATACATTGTTCTTTTTAACAGCTAAAATCAATATTTGTTACTAAAAATACTGAAGGCTGTTTATTACAAAGGATTTTTATTACATGGTTTAGACAATAGACAATAGGTGCAGGAGTAGGCCATTCGTGGCCCTTCGAGCCAGCACCGCCATTCAATGTGATCATGGCTGATCGTCCACAATCAGTACCCCGTTCCTGCCTTCTCCCCATATCCCCTGACTCTGCTATCTTTAAGAGCTCTACCTAACTCTCTCTTGAAAGCATCCAGAGAATTGGCCTCCACTGGTTTCTGAGGCAGAGAATTCCACAGATTCACAACTCTCTGGGTGAAAACGTTTTTTCTCATCTCCGTTCTAAATGGCTCCACAGACTCACCACTCTATGTGAGAAAAAGTGTTTCCTCGTCTCCGTTCTAAATGGCTTACTCTTATTCTTAAACTGTGGCCCCTGGTTTCTGGACTCCCCCAACATCGGGAACATGTTTCCTGCCTCTAGCGTGTCCAATCCATTTAATATTCTTATATGTTTCAATAAGATCCCCTCTCATCCTTCTAAGTGTCATTGCACAAGTGATGATCGAAGCAATTGCTTGTCAATTTCAATGGCCTCCCGCAGTGTAACTAGCAGCCCGCGTTCCTAAAGATACAGTGGTGTCTGATTACTGCGGGGATACTCCATCCACTATCACGGAAATCCATGACAAAGACGTCAGTAATAATAAGCATTACACTGTACAGTATTACTAGGTAGACAAATTTGCTGGAGAAACTCAGCGGGTGAGGCAGCATCTATGGAGCGAAGGAAATAGGCAACGTTTTGGGCCGAAACGGGGGGGGGGGCTGGAAGAAGAAAGGAAGAGGAGGAGCCAGAGGGCTGAGGGAGAGCTGAGAAGGGGAGGAGACAGCAAGGGCTACCGGAAATTGGAGAAGTCAATTGGAGAAGAACATTAAAGGTACACAAAAATGCTGGAGAAACTCAGCGGGTGCAGCAGCATCTATGGAGCGAAGGAAATAGGCCTCTGCAGATTTTCCAGCATCTGCAGTTCCTTCTTTAACACGGAGAAGAACATTAACATTGACTTCTCCAATTTCCGGTAGCCCTTGCTGTCTCCTCCCCTTCTCAGCTCTCCCTCAGCCCTCTGGCTCCTCCTCTTCCTTCCTTCTTCCCCCCCCCCCCCCCCCCCCCACCTGATCACGGGAGTTTGTACATTTTCTCAGTGTGCTCCGGTCTCCTCTTTGATGTGTGGGAGGAAACCGGAGCACCCGGGGGAATACCCACGCACTCTTAGGGAGACCGTACAAACTCCACATAGAGTCATAGAGTGATACAGTGTGGAGACAGGCCCAACTTGCCCACACCGGCCAACGTCCCAGCTTCACTAGTCCCACCTGCCAGCATTTGGTCCATAACCCTCCAAACCTGTCCTATCCATGTACCTGCCTAACTGCTTCTTAAATGCTGGGATAGCATAGACAGCACCCATATTCAGGATCGGACCTGAGTCCCGAGTGGATTTTCCCTAGTATGTAGGATAGAACTAGTATAGGGCTGATCGTTGGTCTGCGCACTGTCATGCTGTATCTCTAATGGCTAAAGCCTATATGACTGGACTCGCCAGTGATCAAAGAGATGCTGTTCTCTGCAGGTGGGCTTTGAGAATGTATGTTTTTTCTCCCCTCTCTGTATCTAGATAGCTGCGACGGAGATGAGACATCATGGGTCGTACCTGTGTGCAGTCACCAATAACAGAGGCCAGGAGTGCTGGAGCTCGGCAGCTGATATCACCGTGGTAAATACCCACCAAGCACTGTCATTAATATCTCTCAGTATTAGATTAGGTATGTAGAATTAACAGCACGGAAGCAGGCCGTTCCATTTGCTCCATGTATGTTTGCCCTCAGGCCATCCTCCCAGCCTATCCATTTGTCCTGTTTCCTTCTCATATGATTATCAACCTCCTCCATTCCCCACACCCTTAAATGCGTCACGTCTTTCAGAACGCACTGCTTCATACTTACAGATAGATGCACGGTCCAGCACCTTATCAAGTTTCAATATCTTCATTTTAAATCAAGATATCTGCACCGCGGCACGGTGGGGCAGAGTTGTTGCCTCACAGCGCCAGAGACCACGGGTGCTGTCAGTACGGAGTTTGCACGTTCTCCCTGTGACCAGCGGGGGTTTTCTCCGGGAGCTCCGGTTACCTTCCACACTCCAAAGACGTACAGGATTGTACGTTAAGTGGCGTCTGTAAATCTAAATTATCCCTAGTGCATAGGATACTGTGTGTACGGGGTGATCGCTGGTCGGCACGGTCTCGGTGGGCCGAAGGGCCTGCTTCCACGCTGTATCTCTAAAGTCTAAAGTAATCGCAACAGTTAACGGTGATTTTTTATTGAGTTTCATTGCGTTTCCTTTGACTGGCCACTGCATATCTGAGAACATCTAGTCGCGGCTCAAAGGATTTGTTCAACAACAATCCTTATAATATGTGCAGAAGAAAACTGTAGTGGTAAAGTTAAGATGGGAAGTGTGAACATTCTGCAGGTGTAATAGGAACTGATTCTTGTGGCATTTTATTCATGAAGCCCTGTTTCTCGACACATTTGTTTTATATAATACAGACTTTTTATTACCTTCCATCACAGTGAGGTGTCTGAAGGAGAGTCACTGTGATGGATGTTTGTCTTAAATTGTGTTAATTGTGTGTTTTGTTGCTTTTTTACTGTTATGACTCCATGGTAACGAATTTTGTTCAACCATTGTTTTGAGTGAACCATCCCTCTCCCATCTTTCCCCCCACACCCCCCCCCCCCTCCCCCACCGCTCTCCAACCTGGCACCAATTTTGGCCCTCCCCCTCTTGCTTTCCACCTACATTCCCCCCCTCTAGCTTCACAATTCGCAACCCTTCGTTGAATTCTGACCCGAAACGTCACCTATCCGTGTTCTCCAGAGGTGCTGCCTATTAGACAATAGACAATAGGTGCAGCAGTAGGCCATTCGGCCCTTCGAGCCATCATTCAATGTGACCATTCGGCCCTTCGAGCCATCATTCAATGTGATCATGGCTGATCATCCCCAATCAGTACCCCGTTCCTGCCTTCACCCCATATCCCTGACTCAAGAGCCCTATCTAGCTCTCTCTTGAAAGCATTCAGAGGACCCTCCTCCATGCCCTCTGAGGCAGAGAATTCCACAGACTCACCACTCTCTGTGTGAAAAAGTGTTTCCTCGTCTCGGTTCTAAATGGCTTACCCCTTATTCTTAAACTGTGGCCCCTGGTTCCGGACTCCCCCAACATCGGGAACATGTTCCTGCCTCTAGCGTGTCCAAACCCTTTGTGTCTTTTGTGTCTTTATTTGGGTGCAGCACCACGAGAAGGGGCAAGTTAATAAATGCGTTGTACGGGGTCAATTGAAACTAGGGCCCTCGTTTAAACAAAGGAAGCTATCCAAGATAGAGACAGAAAGCTGAAGTAACACAGTGGGTCAGGCAGCATCCCTGGAGAAAAGGAATAGGTATGTTTTGGATCCAAACATAGAAAAGAAAATAGGTGCAGGAGGAGGCCATTCGGCCCTTCGAGCCAGACCCGGAACGTCATCTATTCTCTCCAGAGATGCTGCCTGACCCACTGAGTTACTCTGGCTTTTTGTGCCTATCTTCAGTGTAAACCAGCATCTGCAGTTCCTTCCAACACAAGCTATCGTGTATGACGACTGAGTTAGTTCCTATGGACTGGAGAACTTTATTAAAAGGCACGAGGTTGGATTGGAAATGGCAAACATTCAAGGAATGAATACAGGAATTGCATCAGTTCCACATTGCATTGTGGAGCAGAAACTCAATAGGGTAAAATGACCCAAACTTGCTTTACAAAAGAGGCTAAATAAAGATTGTATTGGATCTAAAGTGGATGCATAAATTAGTTGCCAGGAAAAGTGCCAGATCTCAGGATTGGGAGCAGCTCAGAAGAGAGAGCTAGATAGGGCTCTTAAAGATAGCAGAGTAAGGGGATATGGGGAGAAGTCAGGAACAGGGTACTGATTGTGGATGATCAGCCATGATCACATTGAATGGCGGTGCTGGCTCGAAGGGCCGAATGGCCTATTCCTGCACCTATTGTCTATTGTCTATTGCTCCTGAACCTGGTGTTGTGGAACATGAGGCCTCTGCACCTCCTGCCTGATGGTACTCTCCCGTTCAATACATATGTATATGCATAATACCTGTCTGTGTATAATAGCATTATACAATCAAACAGCACAGATTCAAGCCCTTCAACCCACTTTTTCCGTGCTGACCCACTTCACTGTTTGTCCACACTTGAATTGTGCAGTTGAGTCAGTACTTTCAGAATGCTGACACAGCATCTATGACTGAACTTGTTGCAATTCGAGCCAGGCTGGTTTTCCCCTCTTGTAGAACGATGTTGATTGTGGTTGTGGCCGTTTCCAGTCCTTTAATTAGTGTCTCGTGTTATTTCCTCACGCAGTTGAAAACATTGGCGTCACAGTGTCGTTACCCTCGCTAAGAGTGAAGGGTAAGTATTAAAAGTGTACATTTTTCAACAAACAATAATCACTGTTGCTGAAGTGCCTTTGGTTATACTGGCAATCGTCCAAGATCGATTGCAAAGCTTCAGGAAGACAGCAAGGGATGCAAGCCTAAAAAATGCTGAGAGTTCTCTTCATGTGTTATAATAATTCTGTGCTTTAAAGAAGGTTGAAACTGAGCATGTGTTATTGATGCTCACTGCAGTTTACTTTAAGAAAGAACTGCAGATGCTGGAAAAATCGATGGTAGACAAAAATGCTGGAGAAATTCAGCGGGTGAGGCTGCATGTATGGAGGGAAGGAATCCTTCGCTCCATTGATGCTGCCTCACCCGCTGAGTTTCTCCAGCATTTTTGTCTACCTGCAGTTTACTATAGTCAGATTCTGTTCTTTGTTGTCAAAGGGCAATCGTAAAACAATAGAATAAGGTCGAAAGGGTGACAGGAAATTTGTTTACCTGTAATGGTGTGGAATTGGGCTGCATTTACTCTGCCGTGTCTTTGGGAGGTGCATGATGTATATTTGTTACAAGACCATTTTGGAACAAGAAAAAGTTCCAAAATGCCTTCTGCACTAAACAAAACATCAAAGGAAAATTATGTTGATGAATCTTTGTTCGTTGAGCAGTCTCCTAGATTGTTCCCAGTCACCACTGTATTTGGCGCTCCTAAATAAAGTCTTCACTGTCTTGCCCGATCTTTGTGTTGTGTTTTAAAGTTTTCTTTAACACTATTCTGCTGTAGTGTTCTGCCTCACAGCTCCAATGTCCCAGGTTCCATCTCGACCTCTTTAAGGGCCTGTCCCACTGCGGCGACCTAATTTGCAAGTTTAGAAGAGTTTGCCCTCGACTCATACTCGCAGCATGGTCGGCACGTGGTCCTAGGAGGTCTATGTAACTCTCCTTCATGCTCGAGAGAAGTCCCCGCGTACTCGAGGCCTCAGTTTGGTCGAGGCGTTTTTTTTAGCATGCTGAAAAACGCCCGCGAGTAAAAAAAGGTCGACATGGAAAAAATTTTACTCGTAGGTTTAGTCGATGTAGGTCGTAGTAGGTTGGCATGTTATTCGTAGGTAATCAATGGTAGTGAAAGGTAATCGTAGATAGTCGTAGATAGTGTTAGTATAGTCGAAGGTAGTCGAAGGAGGTCGTCTTCACTCTCCACTATTCGGTGTCCAATTTTCCTGAAGTTAGTTGAAGCTAGTCTTCAACATAGTCTGAGGAGGTCGAAGGAGGTCTTCTACATATTCGTAGGAGGTTCTCTACATAGTCGAAGGAGGTCCTAGGAGGTGTTCTACTTCAGCGATACAACACGTCCATGACACTTTGTTAAACTCTCCTAAACTCTTCTAAACTCGCAAATGAGGTCCCCGCAGTGGGACAGCCCCTTCAGTTACCTATGTGAGTTTGTATATTCACCCTGCTAATCCATGGGTTGCCTCCCACACCCCCGTAGATGTACAAGCCACGGGGGGGGGGATTAGCCACTGTAAATTGCCCGCTGTGTGTAAATGAGGGGTAGGGTCTGAGAATGGAGTTGATAGAAATATGTAGGGAACAGGTAACAAATTAAGGTGGAGCTACAATGAACTGCAGGTGCTGGAATCTTGAGCAAAGCGCAAAGTGCTGCGGTAACTTGGTGGGTCAGGCAGCATCTGCGGAAAGAATGGACCAAAGACGTTTTGGGTCGAGAACTTTTGTCAGGCCGATGGAGTAGGGGGGAGAAAGCTGGGGGTGGGACATTTTCACTAGTCCTCTAACCTGAACAAGTCTCAGGGAGAGAGTTCCACTACCCTCCGTGAAGACATGAGCTTGATAGTCGATGGTTCGCTTCCCTTGTTTCCCCGTTGGCAGAAGCAACCTTTTTCTCTCTGCCTAACCAAGCAACTTTCTGACGAAGAGACCCGATCAGAAACATCACCTATCCATCTGTCTGAAGAAGTGTCTCGACCCGAAACGTCACCCATTCCTTCTCTCCAGAGATGTTGCCTGTCCCGCTGAGTTACTCCAGCATTTTGTGTCCATCTTCGATTTAAACCAGCATCTGCAGTTCTTTCCTGCACATCACCTATCCATGTTCTCCTAGGATGCTGCCTGGCCCGCTGAGCTACCCCAGCACTCACATTGTGTCCATCCAGCACTGCATGTCCATGTTCTCCAGAGCTGCTGTCACTTCAGGAACTGCAGATGCTGGTTTACACCAAAGATAGATTCAAAGTGGTGGAGTAACTCAGCGGGTCAGGCAGCATCTCTGGAGAAAAAGAGCATGTGACGCCTCGGGTCCAAACCCTTCTCCAGTCTGAAGAAAGGTTCCAACCCGAAACATCGCCCATCCATTTCCTCCAGAGATGCTGCCTGACCCGCTGAGTTACTCCAGCACTTTGTGTCTACCTCCAAACTGTATTTGAGGTGTTGTTAGATGGCTCACCATTAGCCATGTAAACTGGCCCTTGTAGGTGTGAGAGACTCAGGAGAGGTTTATGAGCTTGTGAAAGTGAATGGGACTGCAATGAACTAAATGGGGGCTGGAAATGATAAGATAGCTCCGAGAGTCAACATAGATTCGAAGGGCTGAAGGGCCTTCTATGTCAAATGGAAAATTATGGAAAATAGATCAGCATTTTAAACAATATACTCACAAATGTATAAAATCTCATCAGGATAACCAGGCAATGGTTTTTCACCCAAAGAGTAGTGAATCTGTGGAATTCTCTGCTACAGAAGGCAGTGGAGGCCAATACACTGCATGTTTTCAGGAGAGAGTTAGATTTAGCTCTTAGGGCTAAAGGAATCAAGGGATATGGGGAGAAAGCAGGAACAGGATACTGATTGTGGATGATCAGCCATGATCATATTGAATGGCGGTGCTGGCTCGAAGGGTCGAATGGCCTACTCCTACACCTATTTTTCTATGTTTCTATGTTGCAATGTCTTTTTTTAACCTCTGTGTGTAATTGGTCTATTTATATCAATGATGCAGCTGTGATGTTCTTTCAGAATGGCAGGAAAAGATATCTTTGTTCTGATATTTTTCTCTCTTTCGCTTCCAGCCACACATCAAGATGTCAGACTGAGCGGTATGTCATTCTTCATTTTGTTTGTATTTGAAGCTTTCTGTCCATTCAGTTCAGAGTTAAAGATTTTCATGACATTGTCACAGGGTTAAGATTTTCAATCAACATCAGCTTAGTCAATAAATCATTTCAAAAATGTTCTTTTTTTCCCCCTAATATTCTATTTAATTAATATTTTCAGCATCAAAGCCAATGATTCTTCCCACACATCGTTCCCCACCCAGTTTCTCAGTTAACAAGGAAGCAGTTTGTCTAATGGAAATCTGTAGGAGATGTTCAGAACTATAAGATGATGACAGGAAAATCACTTTCATTTTATTCCTTCCTGTTATGAAGGATGAGAGGGAATCTTATTGAACATAAGATTATTAAGGGTTTGGACATGCTAGAGGCAGGAAACATGTTCCCGATGTTCGGGGAGTCCAGAACCAGGGGCCACAGTTTAAGAATAAGGGGTAAGCCATTTAGAACGGAGATGAGGAAATACATTTTCACACAGAGAGTTGTGAATCTGTGGAATTCTCTGCCTCAGAGGACGGTGGAGGCCAGTTCTCTGGATGCTTTCAAGAGAGAGAGAAATGGAGCTCTTAAAATAGCAGAGACAAGGGATATGGGGAGAATGCAGGAACGGGGTACTGATTGTGGATGATCAGCCATGATCACATTGAATGGCGGTGCTGGCTCAAAGGGCTAAATGGCCTACTCCTGCACCTATTGTCTATTGTCTAATATTTTTATGTGGTGCTTGCTGGCTGTAGCTGTGAATATCCTTTAAAAGATGGTTCTGTAAAAAGTCTGGAGTAATTCCGGGCCAGGCAGTATCTCTGGGGAACATAGATAGGGGACGTTTCGAGTCGAGACCTTTCTTCAGACTGACTGCGAGGGCTGGGCCAAAGAAAGTGAGAAGATTAAATCCTATCCAATTACCCAGCAATGAACTACCTATGCTATCCCTTCAGAAAAATACCCAGGGTAGAGTTATGTTTAGGAAAGAACTGCAGATGCTGGAAAAATCGACGGTAGACAAAAATGCTGGTGAAACTCAGCGGGTGAGGCAGCATCTATGGAGCGAAGGAATAGGTAACGTTTTGGGTCGAGACCCGAAACGTCACCTATTCCTTTGCTCCATAGATGCTGCCTCACCTGCCGAGTTTCTCCATCATTTTTGTCTGCCAGGGTATAGTTATAATGTGTTTCTTTGTCTCCACTCCTGCAATCCAACCCGAAGCATCAACTTTCCATGTTCCCCAGGGATGGTCAACGCATTCCCGGTACCGCGAGGAGAGTCAACACAAAGCTTGTGTTGAAGACAGCAGAGTGGGAGTGGGATGTTAAGCCTAGCATGACTGTCTTGGAGACAATGCACAGCCAAAGGGCCAGGACCATCCAGGCTCACCTTCCAGTTCTTCAGCTGATAGCAATTCAGTCAAGAACAGTCAGAGAGGTACTGAGAAAGTTGCGACCACTGCCCAGTCCATCATCGGCTCTGACCTCCCCACCGTCGAAGGGATCTATCGCAGTCGCTGCCTCAAAGAGGCTGTCAACATCATCAAGGACTCTGTTGTGCTGCAGCAAGCAAGAATTTCATGGTCCTATCTGGGACACATGACAATAAACTCTCTTAACTTGACGATGGAGAAACACCTGTGGCTTCACTAACCCGAGGCATTACAGACAAACTCAAGACAGCAATTTAGTCCACTGTGCTTCCACTCATAGAGCTACACAGCACAGAAACAGGCCCTACAGTGCAACCAGTCCGTGCCTGCCAGCTAATACATCCTTTGGGATGTGGGAGAAAATTGGAACACCCAGAGATAATGTGCAAGCTCGTAGAGCAGAGAATTGGCCCCCAGAAAGGCTGATCCAAGCTAGTCCCAATTGCAAACATTTGGCCCATTGAGGGATGTTGGGCTCTTGGTTTCATCTCAGAGCTTGGCACATATTTACACTGTCCTGGCCTGTCAGCCTACATGTGTTCCTCAAGTCTTTGGATTGAGAATTGAATCCACAAACTTCTAACTCCTACAAGCAAGATACAGATACAGCTTGTGTAGGAAGGAACTGCAGATGCTGGTTTACACCGAAGATAGACACAAAATGCTGGAGTAACTAAGCGGGACAGGCAGCACCTCTCCCTGTCCCTCATCACCCTAGTCGCCCTGCTAGTTTCATTGTTCGTACCCCTTCATTATCACCTCTTCCACAGCCAACAATGGACCATTGTGGGCTCCACCTTTAATTGGTCATCGGTGCCGGCTCTGATTTGTTTTGAACCGCTTCCTACCACTATGAACGCAACACAACACATACGCAAGCAACAACACCTCGGTACACGTGACAATAAACTAAACCTCTCCCCTGACTCTCAGCCTGAAGAAGGGTCTCGACCCGACATGTCACCTATTCCTTTTCTGCAGAGATGCTGCCACCGAGTTACTCCAGCATTTAGTGTCCATCTACATCTTTGCCCTTCAGCCCCTGCTTTCCCCTGCCCAGCACTTTATCCAGCGTTCCTTGTATTTCAGCAACGGACAAGGTGGCGTTACTGATTGGGAATATGAACTACGTCAACCATCCCAGACTGGTGGCGACCATGATGGATGTCTTTGAGCTGTCGAATCTGCTGCAACAACTGGACTTCCGGGTGGTTTCCCTTCTGGACTTGACGAAAGAGGAGATTCAAAGTGCGGTGAAACAGTTTCTTCAACTCCTGGACAACGGTGTGTATGGTGAGTGGACACCAGGGACCATGCATTCAGCTGCTGTGCATGAACCATGTCAACAAGAAACATGTTTCAATGTATGTGTCCTATGAATAGAACTATTTAAAAGAGTCAGAATGACAATAGACAATAGGTGCAGGAGTAGGCCATTCGGCCCTTCGAGCCAGCACCGCCAATCAATGTGATCATGGCTGATCATCCCCAATTAGTACCCCGTTCCTGCCTTCTCCCCATATCCCCTGACTCCGCTATTTTTAAGAGCCCTATCTAGCTCTCTCTTGAAAGCATCCAGAGAACCGGCCTCCACCGCCCTCTGAGGCAGGGAATTCCACAGACTCACCACTCTCTGTGAGAAAAAGTGTTTCCTCGTCTCCGTTCTAAATGGCTTACTCCTTATTCTTAAACTGTGGCCCCTGGTTCTGGACTCCCCCCAACATCGGGAACATGTTTCCTGCCTCTAGCGTGTGCAAGCCCTTAACAATCTTATATGTTTCAGTAAGATTCCCTCTCATCCTTCTAAACTCCAGAGTGTACAAGCCCAGCTGCTCCATTCTCTCAGCATATGACAGTCTCGCCATCCCGGGAATTAACCTTGTAAACCTACGCTGCACTCCCTCAATAGCAGGAATGCCCTTCCTCAAATTAGGGGACCAAAACTGCACACAATACTCCAGGTGTGGTCTCACTAGGGCTCTGTACAACTGCAATGAATTTGGTATTTGTTCCAGTTCTGATCACCCATACCTCACGGCCCTATGTTTCTTCCTATGTCTTCATAAGTTGATGTTTGTAAGGCCCAACAAGTCTACTCCACCATTCAATCATGGCTGATCTATCTTCCCTTCTTAATCCCATCCCTCTCCCCATAACCCCTGACAGCCGTACTAATCGAGAATCTATCTACTGTAAGAAAGAACTGCAGATGCTGGTTTAAATCAAAGGTAGACACAAAATGCTGGAGTAACTCAGCGAGTGAGGCAGCATCTCTGGAGAGAAGGAATGGGCGACGTTTCGGGTCGACACCTGAAACATCTGAAGAAAGGTCTCGAGGTTATCCACTTTGGTGGCAAAAACGGGAAGGCAGACTATTATCTAAATGGTGGCCGATTAGGAAATGGGGAGATGCAGTGAGACCTGGGTGTCATGGTACACCAGTCATTGAAAGTAGGCATGCAGGTGCAGCAGGCAGTGAAGAAAGCGAATGGTATGTTGGCCTTCATAGCAAGAGGACTTGAGTATAGGAGCAGGGAGGTTCTACTGCAGTTGTACAGGGTCTTGGTGAGACCACACCTGGAGTATTGCGTACAGTTTTGGTCTCCAAATCTGAGGAAGGACATTATAGCCATAGAGGGAGTGCAGAGAAGGTTCACCAGACTGATTCCTGGGATGTCAGGACTTTCATATGAAGAAAGACTGGATAGACTTGGCTTATACTCGCTAGAATTTAGGAGATTGAGAGGGGATCTTATAGAAACGTACAAAATTCTTATGGGGTTGGACAGGCTAGATGCAGGAAGATTGTTCCCGATGTTGGGGAAGTCCAGGACAAGGGGTCACAGCTTAAGGATAAGGGGGAAATCCTTTAAGACCGAGATGAGGAAAAACTTTTTCACACAGAGAGTGGTGAATCTCTGGAACTCTCTGCCACAGAGGGTAGTTGAGGCCAGTTCATTGGCTATATTTAAGAGGGAGTTAGATGTGGCCCTAGTGGCTAAAGGGATCAGGGGGTATGGAGAGAAGGCAGGTACGGGATACTGAGTTGGATGATCAGCCATGATCATATTGAATGGCGGTGCAGGCTCGAAGGGCCGAATGGCCTACTCCTGCACCTATTTTCTATGTATCTATGTATCTATGACCTGAAACGTCGCCCATTCCTTCTCTCCAGAGATGCTGCCTGACCCGCTGAGTTACTCCAGCATTTTGTGTCTACCATCGATCTACTGTATCCCTGCCTTAAAAATATCCACTGACTTGGGCTCCGCAATGAATTCCGCAGATTCACCACCCTTATCTTAGTGAGCTTATCTCACCAATCTTAAAACACTTTGAACTATGGCCACTACCTGCTTTTGAGGAGAAGACACAAGGCCTCAACTCTAACCTTGCTGTTATTTAAATTCAAATTTATTCTTCATAGATTAGCTAATCCTAACATGATATGCATTGTTTTCTGATGTTCAAGTATAGAGTCAGACTCATGTTGTCACCCACTACCACAAGATGTAGATTATCATTATCTTGCATTTGGATTCATGTAGTATTTTACAATTAGCGATACAGCACGATAACAGGCCCTTCGGTCCACGGAGTCCGTGCCGACCATCACCTGTTCAATCTAGTTCCAAATGATCGCACTCTTGCATCCATTTTCTACGCACTAGGGGTAATTTACAGGGGCCTACAAACCCGCACGTCTTTGGGATGTGTGGGGAAACCGGGACATCCGGAGGAAACCCACGCAGTCACAGGGAGCACATCGTGCAAACTCCACACAAGCAGCACCCGAGGTCAGGATGGAAACCGGGTCACTGGCGCTGTGAGGCAGTGGCTCTTCCAGCTGCACCCCTGTGCCTGACATTTACTGATAATAAAGTTAAAGGGAAGGGCAATTAAAGAGAAAGTGTCATCATTTATTCATTTATAGCACAGTTGGGATCAAACGTTGTATTTAGCTGATCTATTATAATTCTGAAGAAGAGATTTGACCCGAAACGTCACCTATCCATGATCTCCAGAGATGCAGCTTGACCCACTGAGTTACTCCAGCATTTTGTGTCTTCCCCATTAATATCCAGCCTGTGGTAACCCCCAAAGGTTCACAATTGCAGATTAATTTTGTTTTTTAGTTTATTTAAATCATGTTAAAGATTTAAACGAAAACATAAAGATATTTGAAAGAGTAGAGATGGTGTTTGCTTGCTCTTGCAGTAGGAACACAATGGGCTGATTGGCCTTGTTTTGTTCATAAGTGATAGGAGTAGAATTAGGCCATTCGGCCCATCAAGGCTGATCTATCTCTCCCTCCTAACCCCATTACCCTGCCTTCTCCCAGTAACCCCTGACACCCACATTTGTGCCGCAATTCTCCCTGTGTTGAAATCGATGAGAACGACAGATCTTGCAGCTGAGCATTGACGGTCGACGCACTAGGATCCCACCCTTTCTGCTGATGATTGAAACTTAAACTGCAGGTCTTCATCCAGAAGGGTGCAGAGTTGGGGGTGGGATTCTGGTGGCAACAGGATATCGCATCTTCCTAACTTGGATTAATGACGTGAGAAGCAAACACGTTGAGATAATCTTCTATTTTACCAGTGGCATCACCTTCTTAAATTAAATGACCCAAAGCCCAAAATAAAATAGCACCACAGGAACACCGTGTGA